>JASPKZ010004543.1:275000-745000 GCA_030220185.1 Diploptera punctata
ATTACGTGGATTCAGGGAATCAATGAAACTAAGAGGGAATGGGAAGTAGAAGAAGATATATGGATGAACAGACAAGAATGGAAAAATGTGTTGAAACAAATGTGTAGTTAACTGTGAACATGGGTACCGGAAAAATGTATATTCATTGTAAAACCCGGAATAATAAATAAAAATTATTATTATTATTATTATTATTATTATTATTATGCTTTTCCGTGTCGCAAGCTGTTAGACGCTCGCCTCTCACCGCTGGGTCCCGAGATCGTGTCTCGGTCACTCCAAGTGGGTTTTGTGGTGGACGAAACGGAATTTGGGCAGGTTTCCCTCGGGGTTTCTCCCGTTTTCCCCTGCCATAAATTTCTTCATACTCATCTCATCCATTTTGTTTCATTGCGTTCATCCGCCACAGCTACGGTTCGTCAAGAATGGTCGACCGTCCCCTTGTCTTTCACAGACCTCTACAAATATAGTGACTTCATCTCATCTCATTCCTCGACCCGACCCTGAGTTGGACACGAGTTTGAGGATATCTTATTTATTATTATTATTATTATTATTATTATTATTATTATTATTATTATTATCATTTTTATTATTATTATTATTATCATTATTTTTATTATATTATTATTATTACTATTATTATTATTATTATTATTATTATTATTATTATTATTATTATTATTATTATTATTGCGAACTGATAGTCTATAAGTCCGTAGCCATTTATATTTATTTATTTTTAATTTAATGTTAATTACTAAGATTGGTTGGAGAAAACCCTCAATGATGAGGAAAATTCTCAAAATTATTATTATTATTTTTATTATTATCATTATTATTATTATTATTATTATTATATTATTATTATTATTATTATTATTATTATTATTATTATTATTATTAAACAGGAACACTAAAAAGAACTTTGAAAAATAAAGCCAGGAAAGACTGTATAATGAAATTAAACAAGACAATGGCAGTGCCTATTATTACTTATGGATCCGAAACATGGACAGTGACAACACAACAATCTGCCAGAATACAAGCTGCTGAAATGAGATTCCTCAAACCAATAGCAGGATATCAAAGAACAGACAAAAAACATAACACAGAAATAAGACAGCAACTAAAAGTAGAGGAATTAAACACAACAATAGTGAAATACAGAACAAACTGGAAAGAACACTTGGCAAGGATGACTGAGAATAGAACACGAAAAGCAGCATACAGCTATTCAGCACGAGGAAGAAGAAATTTGGGAAGACCAAAGAAAAGATGGAAAGAGCAGCAATTTGGAGCCAGAACAGGCTAGTAAATAAGCCTAAACCGCGATGAAGAATATTATTATTATTATTATTATTATTATTATTATTATTATTATTATTATTATTATTATTATTATCGTGTAACACCACAGATAAATTGGAATTCTGGAACACACAAGAACATGCATGAGATGTCATCTTGGAATAAAACTGAAGAAGTTGAAAGATGAGGAGCGGCTGAGTAATCACGGATTCGCTCTCAAAGTGTAAACACATTTTCTGAATGTCTATATCCCAGGTTATTGATAAAACGCACAATAAACAGCCTCCATCGCAATGTTTACTCAACGATACCACCACCAAACCACTTTTGTAAGGCCTACGCTTGAAAATAGTTCCATGGTCAGTTTTGTGTATCGAAACTATTGTCACAAGTGAAACGAAACTGAATCGTTTATTATTATTGAAAGGGCACAAGTCCACTTCCCACTAAAATGAGATATTTATCGCATTATCTTAAGTAATGCCACGAGTGATTTCCAAATTATCGATAAATTCACGACTCACGAAGACCAATGGTGGTGCATTCGAGCAATTCCTGTGATGCTGCTGCTGTAATTAGCATGTTAAACTGTCTTCTGCGTAAATCGTCCCTGACATTACAAGTTGACTCCTGAGACCATATGATCCTAATCGAAATATATTTGTTTTCATGTTTTCTACTCCCTGTTTTAATATGAACGAATAGTTTCAGAACACACTGTATAAGATATAAGCATGTAAATTGATATGGGCGTGTACGACGAATGCAAGAAGAAAGGATGCCCAGAAAAACATTGGAATGGTGTCCAGCTAGAAGAAGAAATAAAGACCTCGAAACTCATGGATGCAAGAAATAGCAACTGGAATGAAAGATCATTGGAGGACATGGAGTGGATAGATAGCGACGAGTGGAGAAGGTAAATAAAAGTTTAGGCACAAAAAGATGTGTAAATATTGAAAATCTGTATATAAATGAATGAATAAATAATAATAATAATAATAATAATAATAATAATAATAATAATAATAATAATAATAATAATAATAAATAATAATAATAATAATAATAATATTTTTATAATTAGGAATATTCAACAATACAGTGTTTCTGCTTCAACCCAAAGTGATTTGTCGCCAGAGGTTCCTGTCTAAAGCATCATCATTATCATCTTCTTCTTCTTCACGGGCTAGGAAAATTGCCTGTTCCGCCTCACAGTTGTTCTGTCCATCTTTTCACTGGCCTTCCTACGTTCCTTGAACCTCTTGGCTTGTAGTTAAATGCTGCTTTTGGTAGTCTTGTTACATTTATTCTTCCTACATGTCTAAATCATTTTTCTCTATATTCTTTGATTTTATCATTCAATAGATATATATTTAGTTCTGTTCTCGTATCTTCATTCTTTATCCGATCCATTCTAAAGAACCTTCTTCCCTCAAATCTCTAGCTTCCATACTTCCTCCTCACTCCATCTATCCAACGTTCTCTAGGCCTGCATCTTCCACTTCTTCCATTAGCTTTCCAATCAAGAATCTTCTTCGGTATTCTCTCTTCTTCCATTCTTATGAGGTGTCCATACCATTTCAAACGTTTTTCTTCTATTTTTTCTATGTTTTTCAACTTGCATAATTTCCCTTGTTGTGCTGTTTGTAACTGTATCCCTTCTTCAAATTCTTTTCGATCGCCTCCAAACTTATTATTATTATTATTATGATTATTATGATGATGATGATTATGATGGTGATTATGATGATGATGATTATGATGATAATTATGATTATGATGATGATTATGATGATAATTATGATGACGATGATGATTATGCTGATAATTATGATTATGATGATGATTATGATTATGATGATAATTATGATGATGATGATTATGCTGATAATTATGATTATGATGATGATTATGATGATAATTATGATGATGATGATTATGATGATTATGACGATAATTATGATTATGATGATTATTATTATGATGATTATTATTATGATGATTATTATTATGATGATTATGATGATGGTGATGATGATTATGATGATTATTACGATGATGATGATTATTATTATGATTATGACTATGACTATGCTTATGATTATGATTATGCCTATGACTATGACAATATGACTATTATGACTATTATGATTATTATGATTATGATTATTATTATTATTATTATTATTATTATTATGATTATGATTATTATTATTATGATTATTATTATTATTATTATTATTATTATTATTATTATTATTATTATTATTATTATGCTGCTTTTAAAATAACTGCAGACTGCGCGTAGAGACAAATACTGTTAATATTTATGAGGACGTATATGTGGCAAGTGGTTACAGGCTCCTGGCACTGAATGGTCACGGGTATGGTCAGTGGATGTGAATGCGTAAGACCGCTTTGAGCAAATTGCTCACATTGTTTTATGAAATATGATCTGACCTTTGTAACACTGTACATTGCACAGTAGACCTGCATTTAAAATGATAGAGCCATGACCTTCACCTCATAATGCAGATTACAAGCCAGCAAAAATACATCCAACATAACAATTGTTAACTGTTACGCGTGTGGCAAATGAGTTGAGGGATCAGATGAGACGAACCCTGTTGCACTAATACAGTGTATATATATATATATATATATATATATATATATATATATAGCGTCACTGCTATAAAGTAAAATAAATATTCTCTTTAATTTACTTACTTGTTATAGTCAGCTAATAGATGGCAGTGAAAACCGAGTTCTCGCGACATCTAGTAATAATGGAGAATATAATACATATATAAGAAAAATAATTGTTTGAATTGGATTCGCCTGGTAGTGTAATGGATATCACGCTGAGGTACAGACTCAGAGATCTGGGTTCGAATCCCGTCCAGGGTTTTATTTTTCTTATCATACCATATATATATATATATATATATATATATATATATATATATAATTTATATAGAAGAGGCGAACATTAATCACAAAAAATAGTATTGTAAGATCATTATTACTCAGAGAACAAATGCCAAATTAAGATGGAATACAGACTTTCAGAAAAATTCCAAACATCAAAAGTTCTACTACAAGGATGTTGCTTATCACTAGGGACCGAATGTTAGGGAAAATGCCTACAGTTATTTATTATAGATATTGTAAAAGTGACTTCATATAAGTTCATACCTACGATCATAGAGTTGTTTTCTATGAAGTTCATTTTGCCTATAAATGCCTATTTCAGCCTACAATGCCTATAAAGATAAATAAAAAACATATTATTTATCTAATATATTAAGTATATTTGACTTCCAATCAAAAAGTTAATCAAAGTATAGAACAGGTGTCTAGTTTCAAATATTTGGGCTGTGATGTTGGCTACAATGTGGAAAGAGATATTGACTCCAAAATAAATAAATTTCAGACGGTGTGTGGAACAATACAGAGAACATTCAAAAATAAAATTAGAAAAGAAACCAAGATAAAAATGTATAATGTTATGGCGGTTCCCACAATATTGTATGGATGTGAAACTTGGGCTCCAGTGAAAAGACAGAAGGATGGAATACAGACGGTGGAGATGAGGTCCCTAAGACAAGTAAACGGATGTACAAGACTTGATAGAATAAGAAATGAGGATATAAGAGAAGAATTGAAAGTACAGCCTTTATTGGATAAGGTCACGAATTACAGACAGAAATGGATTGATCATATGGATGGAATCAGTAAGGAGAGATATCCATTGTTATGAAGAAATTATCAAGCACGAGGAAGACGTGATGTTGGAAGACCTAGAAGATGTTGGGCTGATGCATTATGAAGTCGGAACGGGCAATTGCCTAATCCCTGGAGTGATGATGATGATGATCAAAAAGTTTGTAGCTACAAGATAAATAATCTTTATAATAATAATTATAACACTATTCATTATTATTTTATATTTGCCATTTTTTCTCAAAATTAACTTAGTATTTCAATTAATCATCATCATCATCATCACTCCAGGGATTAGGCAATTGCCCGTTCCGACTTCATAATGCATCAGCCCAACATCTTCTAGGTCTTCCAACATCACGTCTTCCTCGTGCTTGATAATTTCTTCATAACAATGGATATCTCTCCTTACTGATTCCATCCATATGATCAATCCATTTCTGTCTGTAATTCGTGACCTTATCCAATAAAGGCTGTACTTTCAATTCTTCTCTTATATCCTCATTTCTTATTCTATCAAGTCTTGTACATCCTTTTACTTGTCTTAGGGACCTCATCTCCACCGTCTGTATTCTATCCTTCTGTTTTTTCACTGGAGCCCAAGTTTCACATCCATACAATATTGTGGGAACCGCCATAACATTATACATTTTTTATCTTGGTTTCTTTTCTAATTTTATTTTTGAATGTTCCCTGTGTTGTTCCACACACCGTCTGAAATGTATTTATTTTGGAGTCAATATCTCTTTCCACATTGTAGCCAACATCACAGCCCAAATATTTGAAACTAGACACCTGTTCTATACTTTGATTTTCTAAAATAATTCTGGATCTCACTGGATCTCTTCCTCTGAAAGCCATGGTCTTCGTTTTCCTTACAGAAATCTTTAGATCGTATAATTTACATATTTCATTTAATGCATGCATTGATTTCTGTAAGTCGTCTTCATTTTTCTTTATTATGATTACATCGTCAATTACATCGTCAATTTCAATTAAATAAATTTAAATCGACAGACTTCACGACACATATCATTGCATAGAAATTTTCAAGTGTTTTATAAATTCCACCTCAATGCACTCCCGTTAGGCGAAATAAGTACCGCCTATTTTATTTTAACATGAGGCTGCAAAAATGTACGTTGTCCATTTTTGTAAGAGCCTATTTTGACTTTTTAGTGCCTATATTAATGATTTTTAGTTCCTTTTTGCCTGCCTATTTTGAATGTTTTAAGTGCCTAACATCCGGACTCTACTATCACCAACGTTGTTAAAAATATATATTGACTATTTAACTCATGCCCCAAATGGGAGTCAATGACCAATCACGTTTCAATGATTTCTGTTTTACAACCAATCAGAGTCGTGTTTCACGAAATATTAAAGAAAGCTCCTCCTTTTTAATATTCTGAACAGGTCTGACCATTATTTTGCAGTGACTGAGCGTACGAGAAACATAGCTACCAGATTGTATATATAGTGCATGAATGTCAACACATGCCGCATGCGGGAGTTAATATAAACACATTTGTAGCAATTGATTATACCACCAAAAAAAGAAACCACTGTTTGCACTTTCTTAAAACATATAATTGTCATATTTACATCATATGACATCAGAAATGAATTAATATACAGTTTGATGTGTTTCATTTTTTCTCCACTAGAGAGCATTCTTACAATATTGCGTTCCTTTGGCAATAAATAGTATGATCTGGTTGCAGTGATAAACAAAGGAAGCAGATGAAGCGCACCTATCGTTTCTCATTTGTTTTCAAACATCGCCGTTTACATTAAATATGTAAATATTTTAAAATAACTATATTTAAATAATGATTTGTAAGTAAATAGCTTAATTTTATTCGTTAAATAGTCCTAACAAATGCCACTCTTGATTTCCAAATTCTCTAGATAAATTCACTCCTCGCTTCGTGAGTCGTGGATTTATCGATAATTTGGAAATCACTCGTGGCATTACTTATGATAATTGTACGAGGAATTGGACAAGGCACTGCTAATATATGGGAATTCAAATATAAGATAATTATTACCTGCACCATTTGCTATTCGCAGATGATCAGGTGGTGATTTCTCAGGATCCAGATGATGCATCTTTCATGTTAAGGAAATTAGAGATAGAATACAAACAATGGGGATTACAAATAAATTATAATAAAACTGAATATAGAAAGCTTATGACTCAATTCCGAGGAACAAATTATGGGAAGTATTGGAGAAATACAATATTGACAGAAACCTAATAGAAATTATTAAACAAACCTATAAAGATAACTCCGCTTATGTTAAAATGGGAAATATAATGTCTAATCCTATAAACACCTCAAAGGGATTGAAACAAGGGTGCAGTCTATCACCAATTTTATTTAATATTTATGTAGAATTTATATTAACGAAATGGAAACAAAGCTGCAAAGGTATGGGGATCCCAATAGGCAATAGATTTTTGCTGACATTACAATTTGCCGATGATCAACTGGTTTTAGCGCAAGACAATTTTGATATGGAATTCATGATAAAAAGGTTGAAAAGCACATATGAATCATGGGGTCTCACAGTAAATTTACAAAAAACAGAATATCTGGCAATAAATAGCAATGAAAGAGAAAACTTAGTATTGGAAGATGGAATCCAAATAAAGCAAGTGAAACAAACTAAATATTTGGGAATGATTATGGATAACATCGAAGGTATAGGCAAAGAGAACATAAAACATAGAATTGAATTGAGTAGCAAAATAATATCATCATTAAATTCCATATGGTGGGATAAGCATATTTGGAAAGACACAAAAAAATATATTGGTAAAACATTGGTGGAATCTGTTGCAATGTACGGAAGTGAGGTATGGACAATCAATAAGTACTACAAGAATAGACTAATAGCTCTAGAAATGGATTATTTACGAAGAAGTGCCAGAAAGTCTAAATTAGAACGTGTCACAAATAAGGAAATTAGAAACAAAATGGAAGCAGAAGAAAGCATAATTGAAAGAATTGAGGAAAAGGAATTAAAGTGGTTAGGACATGTTTTAAGAATGGAAGATGAGCGATGGCCGAAGCAACTATATGAATGGCATCCTAACAGAAAGAAGAAAAGAGGAAGACCAAGGTTAACATGGAAGGAAAACATGAAGACAGTAATGCAAGCTAGAGGGCTAAGCATCGAAGATGCCCAAGACCGTAGGCTTTGGAGGTTTGGCACGGGAAGACGGCAGCAGCTGTAAAAACCCGAAGATAGATAGAGAGATAGAGATAAAACTGAATATATTTCATTGGATACAACAGATGATCTAAAATATAATTCAGGAAGAATACGTAATGTTAAAAATTCTAAATATTTAGGATCTATTTTAGATAAAAGTGAGAATTCAACTATAGAAATTGAAAGAAGAATAACTGATAGAAGAAGAATCATTGGTGTGTTGAACTCAGTGCTTTGTTATAGAAATATAATACACAGAACGAAAAAAAACTATATTTCAACTTCTGTTACAAAGTATTTTATTATGGACCTATGGGTCCGAAACCTGGACAGTAAGTAGGAAACAAACCAACAAGCTGTTAGCAGTAGAAATGAATTTTTGGAGGCGATCGATAAGAATTTCAAGAAGGGATAAGGTCAGAAGCAGCACAATAAGGGAAATTATGCAAGTTGAAAAAAATATATATTAGAAAAAATAAAAGAAAAAAGTTTGAAATGGTATGGACACGTCATAGGAATGGAACAAGAGAGAATACCAAAGAAGATTCTTGATTAGAAAGCTAGTGGAAGAAGTGGAAGAGGCAGACCTAGAGAACGATGGATGGATGGAGTGAAAAGAAGTATGGAAGCTAGAGATCTGAGGGGAGTAGATGCTTTAGACAGGAACCTCTGGCGACAAATCACTTTGGGTTGAAGGGGAAACACTGTATTATGAATTGTTCCTAAATAAATAAATAAATATATATATATATATATATATATATATATATATATATATGTGTGTGTTGTGTGTGTGTGTGTGTGTGTGCGTGTGTGTGTGATTAAGAAAGTTTTCTTGGGTTTTCCGCGTCATGGATTCAAAGTCGGCCTTTGGCCTCTGAATCCGACGTTTCGGCATGATCCCACATCCATTATCAAGTAATAATGATCATGTCAAAACTTCAGAATCAGTGGCCACAGGCCGACCTTGAATCCATAACGCGGAAATCCCAAGAAAACTTTCTTTATCACACTTATATCCGTGAAAATCTACAATATAACATATATATATATACATATAGTCCACCGCTGTAATCTCGAGATAGCGTGCTGCCTTGTCACGCAGGGGACCTGGGTTCGATTCCCGGTCGGGACAAGCTTCCTGGGTGAGTTTTTTTTCTGATTTTTTCCTCACCTGTAAGACAAATTTCAGGTGGCTTTAAGGCCAAGGTTCTCGAACATTATATCATCATTTATTATATCTTTTTTTTTACCCCACACATCCCATGTTGAGACACGGCTGCTTCCTAGTGGCAGTTTCTTTATCTAGGCTATTTTGGTTACACTAATTTATCTACAAATGTCAATGAATGAAATGTGGTTAGCACATAGTCTTAATGAGACATCTAGTAGGCAACTGTGGTATTACTTTGATGGGTAAAGGTAGATTAAATTTTAAAGTAAAGTGATCCCACAACAGGCCTCAGGAGGCCCTTGGGGTAGTAGGAGGTTAAGGCTCCCACTTTTTCTTGACAATCGGCACTTGATGTCAGCCGGGTTGTCAGCCCTGCGTGACGGCCGCCTTTACCCCAGAACAAGCGTCTGGTACTCATTTCCGTTAGAGGCTGAGTCGACCCCAGGGCCATAGTGCCGCCAGAGGGTTTGGGTCAGTTTAAAAATCCAAATTTTGCAGATAGTTTTTTTATTCAGGTTTGCGGTTATTTTACGAGCCTGAAAATCTTCAGAATCGGGACCCATGGTTTGTCCCTTGGATTGTTGCATCCTAAAAATTCATCAATCCCGGCCGGCTTTGAACCCGCGACCCTCGGGACTAGACACAAAAACATATCTACTAGACTATATACCCGCAGCTTTAATTAATTCTTTGCATTTTTAATTTTGAATGAAATGTTTAGAGATTTAATAATTTAAAATCGTGTCCGAAGTAAAGAAAAAAGTAAGGGGTGTTGATGTGTGGATTTTTCCACTTAGACTGTGTTTGACGAGTTGAATTTCCTGACTCGGCCGTTTGCATCGAGAAAGAAAAGATCCTTTTCAAAATAAACACGTGAAGCTAACACGTTCTCGAATAATTACATCGCAGACAGAATAAATTCAATTTTTGAGTGGCGCTGCAGTCGCTCGGCTGCTCCTTGTTTGACGTGACGTGTAAAGCACGCCTCGCTTACTGCTGCAGCCGATCGCTTCATTAGACTTATGACGTCTCTGTGGTCTGTGTAATTCTCATAGCCAGACTGGTAGAGACGTGCTAGATTGTGGCATAAGCACAACTTCCACATGCATTAATACTGTATTATTACTTATATTTTAAAATATTACATTAAAATATATAATAAAACAATTTAACTTAGTGAGTAATTCCGCTAAAAGAGCGAACAATCTTGGATACAAATATGTCCAATTAAAACCACAGATACCAGTAACAGTGATAAATCAAGGAAAAAACATACCAAAATAGATCCCAACACGTCTTTCGCCCTCGAACAAAACATAATCAGAGTCAACACTATGCTAGGATTTTTATGACCTATAAACCACCGGAATATGCAAAAAAAAATATATGCAGTCATAACCTGAAATTTACAAAAATATGCACTCTAACATAACAATAATGACATAATTATATATATATATATATATATAAACTACCGTTGTGGTCTCGAGGTTTTGAGCTGCCTTGTCACGCAGCGAGCTCGGGTTCGATTCCCGGTCGGTTGAGGCTCCTGGGTGAGTTTTTTTTGGGGTGTTTCCTCACCTATAAGACAAATGTCAGGAAGCTTAGGGCCCAAACGTCCCCGAAAATCATCCTTATCATTATCATCATCGTCCTTCACCGGTGTGAAAAGCTACGGGAAGCTACCACACCTATAATTCCCAAATAAAGCTGCAAAACCCGACATGAAATGCTATGATTGCAGTGAAAGACTTGCCCTCAGGCAGAATTACTATGGAATGGAATATATAGGCCTATATATTTTTTTCTGCCCGAGGGCAGATCTTTCACTGCAATCATAGCATTTTCATGCTTTGCAGCTTTACTAGGGAATTATAGGTGTGGTAGCAACCCGTAGCTTTCCACACCGGTGAATGATGATGATGATGATGTTACTGTCAGAGAAGTCAAGAAAAATATGCTATGAGGAATATGTATCTTAATGAAACAGATGAAAAACATACATGCGTGTGTATTTTAATGAAACAGATGAAAAACAGACATGCGTGTGACAAGAGAAGTTGTATTAAACATAATTAATGTGAGTTTAACAGGAAAATTTAACAAATGTAGTTTCTATTTCAGTTAGTTTTCGGACTACATTTTGTTTAGAAGTTAATTTTGTTAATTGGAAATATTTGATTGCTGTAACTAACATTTTTGTATGTATGGTAAATTTAATGCCTGCGCGGGCATTTTGAAAATCTTAATACCTGCGGAGCTGTTATGAAATCAATTATATATATCGTATCCTAGCAATAAATCAACAAATTATAAAGTACTAAGACATAAATGAGTTTTAACCCATAAATTGGCGAAACAACAATTTCTTGTGCTAGTTATTCAAATGTTCCAGATCGGAAAGAAAACAGATAGATAGATAGAATGGAAAGCTCTGCGGCCATGACATAAGTGTTTGCGTAGAACGATCCATTTTGGTTCTCCTTTATAGGTTCCTGTAAAGGTACGTACACACCTGCGCGCCGCAAACACGAACGGCGCGCGCGCCGCACCATGTTCGTCAGATTTGGACGGGGTTTTAAGGTGCGCGCGAACGGCGCGCGCGTCTCTCACCACGATCCACTCATTGTCGGTTTTTTCCACGAACACTTTGATGGTTCGCTGTTTAGATTTGGACGGGTACCTGAGAGGTTCGTTGCTTTCGGTGCGCACCCATTATTTGAGTATGGAGTGGTCACAGGAAAACGTGTTAAAACTTGTTGACATTTATAGAAGCAAGCAATTATTGTGGGATCCACGACATAAGGATCATTTTAAAAAATCATTGAAAGGAGATGCCTGTTTTTTTTTCAATGATATGTGGTTTTTTTTTTCGTGTGTACTGTAATTGTTATAAATAAATTAGAATTATTTAGAAAACATTATTTATTTAAGACGTTCATTTCATAATATTATGTATGAAGTATCACAAAACAATACAAATATATAAACACATTTATTGCTAATTATTTATTTATCTCTTCAAAGACTCCAATGAGCAAGACTGCTCATGTTAAGGGGCAATATACAAAAAATAATGGCCATAAAACAATTAACAATAAAAACAAGAAAACAAATTCAGGCATAAGTTTAAGTAATACAAAACTACTATAGATGCACAATATATATATATATACACATATAAATACAATATTTAAACAGGATAATATTAATAATAATAAAATTAACAAAATTAACTAAGAAAGCAATGAGAAAAAATATTTTTTAATACAATTAGAAAAATGTTTAACATTCGTGAAATGTTGATATTCAATAGGTAAGTAGTTATTTTAATGGTTGATTAATGCATAACGAATCCCTTTTATACCTTTTTTTTTAGAAACTAGTATCTTTGTGCAATAAAGTACAACCTCTAGTATAATAATCATGTACATTTTTATAAAAAATTAAGGCCATGTTATGGTGAGATAGATTCTTAATAATTTTAAACATATATATACAAATCATGTCCACCGCTGTAGTCTCGAGGTGGTAGCGTGCTGCCTTGTCACGCAGCGGGGCCCGGGTTCAATCCCCGGTCGGGGCAGTTTTTTCTGGGTGAGGTTTTTATCGGGGGTTTTCCTCACCTGTAAGACAAATGTCAGCAAAACTTTAAGGCCCAAACGGTCCCCGAAATCATATGGCCATCATCATCATCCTTATCATTATCATATCATCATCATCTCATCATCCTTCACCGGTGTGGAAAGCAACGGGAAGCTACCACACCTACACAATTCCCTAGTAAAGCTGCAAGCATAGTATGAAAATGCTATGATTTCAGTGAAGGACCTGCCTTCGGGCAGAATTACTATGGATTGATATACAAATCATATATTTTTTTAAATTTCTTAAATGCTATAATATTTGAAAAAGTATAAATAAAGTTATAAGATGTAATAAGTAATAAGCGTGACCAGACGTCCCGATTTTGGCGGGACAGTCACGATTTTTAACAATTTGTCCCGCGTCCCGCGGCATTTAAAAAAAATGTCCCTATTTTTGGGAAAGAATGCAGGACAAGCGGGAGAACGGAAAGGGAATAGACATCGTTGGTTACACCTGCTCTGCAAAATGTCTACTGAAGGTTTGTGGGTTTCCTATGGATCGCAATAGGTTCGTTGAAATTAATAATTTCGACGAACATAACACGCGCCGCGCGCGCGCCGTTCGTGTTCGCGGCGCGCATATGTGTACGTACTTTAAAAGAAACCTTCTTCCTAGAGAACCTGAGGCAAAGGATACTACTGCCAGCAACGGAGCCATATAAGAAAGTCATCGATAAAAAGAAACAGAGAGAAAAAGAGATCGACGAAGATTTCTACGCCTCAGATGCCATGGTAAACAGAGAGTGGACTGGAAGTAACCAACCACAAAGGCACAGAATCATAGGTTTAGCAACACACGGATATCATCACAAAATGTGCAAAAATACAAAATTCCACCAACCGAGTGATTCGTGTGAATGCAAGATATGCGGCCAAAAGTGTGAACGATACCATTACAAACAATGCAGAATATGGACAGGATCACTGAACCACCTCATAAAAGACAAATCATAAACTTATAACTTAATGCTCTTTCGAGTGCCTCTTACCAATTTATAAAATACATAGGGCACAGTTTTTTTAATTTTTAATTTAAATTTGAAATTTATGGCAGATGCTAGTAGAGTCTTTTATAATGTTAATTCGGAAGCGGACCTTTAAGGGTTCTGTTCCAGAATTTGCTCTTGGTTTGAGGGAAACCACTTAAAACCTCAATCGGAATAGTCGATCACGCTGCCAAGTTTGGCTTTCGGATGATTCTAAATCGGAAGGGCCAAAACCGGGCATCGGACTTTTCTTTATTTAAGCATTAAATCATATAAAACTCCAAGTTATTATCGTACAATATTACGTAATCTGACACAAACTCTAGTAATTTATAATCTTTGTTTTTATTGTTTTATAAACAACTATCTAATACCCAGCGTGCGCTGCTATGCCTAAATAAATGAAAATTAATGTGTTTTTATGTTTAGTCGAATAAGTTGAAGGGAAAATAATTATAAATTTATATTTTTGGATACCCCGTGCTGATTACCCGGCGTTGCCCGGGAATCTACTTATCCCGATCTTCTTGGCATAAATGAGCTAAAAGACAATATTCGTTATAGTGAGTTATCATAAGTAATGCCACGAGTGATTTCCAAATTATCGATAAATTCACGACTCACGAAGTGAGGAGTGAATTTATCTAGAGAATTTGGAAATCAAGAGTGGCATTTGTTAGGACTATTTAACGAATAAAATTAAGCTGTTTACTCACAAATCATTATTTAACTATAGTTATTTTAAAATATTTATATATTTAATGTAAACGGCGATGTTTGAAAACAAATGAGAAACGATAGGTACGCTTCTACTGCTTCTTTTGTTTATCACTGCAACCAGATCATACTATTTATTGCCAAAGGAACGCAATATTGTAATTTTAGGCTGTAGCTGTGGGGAAGGTAACTTAAAATGTTCCTGTAATGTGTGTGTAATTATTATAATATTTATAAAGGGTCCGGTTGGCTGTAAGGAGGAGCTTTCTTTAATATGGTAATCATAACACTGATAAATATTTGGTGAAACACGACTCTGATTGGTCGTAAAACAGAAATCATTGAAACGTGATTGGTCATTGACTCCCATTTGGGGCATGAGTTAAATAGTCAGTAAAAGAATACCCGCAATGTGTTGTTTATGCTTGTACAGGAATCAACGTACTTGTCTCGATCTTCTTGGCATCAATGAAAGACAAAAATGGTTATTGTGAGTTATCCGTAAGAGATAAACATATGCTGTCGCGGACTTTTTTGTAGAGCTTTTTGAGATGTTCAATTCGGTGTACATTAATTTTGTGTATTTGTTATGGTTTAGGCATCGTAAGCCATTTAAGCATCCAACAAGCAACTTTTTTGACGTTTTCCACTACAAAGGGCGATTTTAAGGGTGTAGGAGTTAAGTATCACAACTCTCTTATAGCGTATGTTCATTCCGGGAATCTCCTGAACATTTTGCAAGAAGCCCCATACCAACTTATTTAACAACACGTTTTCAAAATTTATCGGCTCATCACAATTTAGGAACAAGATCACAAGACTCTTATTTACTTTTGATACCACAGCACAGGACCTGTCTGTACTCTGAATCTTACACAATATCTATGACTAGAGCATGGAACTCACTTCCCAATCATGTCAGGGACTGTCAATCACTATCATTATTTAAATACAAATTAACTGATATCTTAAGTTCGACACAATGAAAACATTAACTGCATAACAACTATATAGAGCATTCCATTAATAATCATCTAGGATGGGGACTACTTACTTTATTTTATATCATTTTAATTTTATTATATTCTAATGTTTTGTTAGTATTAGCTAGTATTAGATTACATCATCTCAATCATGTATTTTGTTTAATCTGTACTTTAATAATATCGTTAAAATTGTAATATGTACGTAATTTTGGTATAATTTTACTATTCGCTGGTTGAGTGGAAGAGAAGGCCTGTATGGCCTTAACTCTGCCAGCTAAAATAAATTATTATTATTATTATTATTATTATTATTATTATTATCGGATCAACAGTAAGGCCGGGCATAAAGTACAAACAAACAAACAAACCAACAAACAAACAAACATTTTTATATATTAGATAGTAGATACATTAAGTCAATGTATGTGGATACATTTTAAAGTTAAGGGTTAAACCCCTGTTCAGGAGGCGGGATATTCAACTATAAATCAAAATGAAACAAGAAGGACATCTTGTAATTTCATTTTATAAAGTGGGCGTCACAAGAACTCAAAGCCCAGTTTGCAGTAAGAAAATGACGTGTGTATTATGCCTTTGATCTGTAAACATGGAAGCGCTTGGTGTATGATAATAGCGGAAAAGAATCATAGCTCCGCTATGCGTAAACAAGACAGAACAACTATATTTTTCTTTGGGCTGCAAACATCAATGCCAAATGTTAATATTAAATGCAAGAAAATCGCATACAAACTTTAACAAAATAAATCCGTTAAATTTAGTGTATTTTATAGTCCTTTACGCAAAGTTGTATTAAAAAATCATGTATGGTCAGTAGCCAGCTGGGCGGCCAAAGGGCCTTCTAGGCCTGTCGCGCCATTTAAGCAACAGAAAAGATAATACATTTCTTAGGTAAAGGGTTATTTATGAACAAGAGAGAGAAGGATCAAGTAGGTGAATGGAAGAACACTTAAACGTAACAGCAAGCGACTGACCTTCATAGAGAACCAGATATAATAAGAATATTCTAATTAAATTATTTTCAGTCTGATCATCTTACCGCAATATTAATGTTGATTTGTTCTTGGATATGTTTCAAAACGTGTCCAAGAACATATCAACATTAATATTGAGGTAAGATGATCAGACTGAAAATAATTTGATTAAAATAACCTCAAAATATCACTTCCTAAAATTAAATATTAAGAATATTCTAATCTCGTAGACTGCGATGGGCAGGACAATTGGCACGAATGAGCAATGAAAGAACAGCATGAAAGCTTATTGTTGGAAAACCAGAGGGAAAACGCCAGGTATGCAGACCAAAAATAATAATAATAATAATAATAATAATAATAATAATAATAATAATAATAATACTTTATTTATTCTGGCAGAGTTAAGGCCATAAGGCCCTCTCTTCCCCTCAACCAGCACAAATACAAATAAATATTCGAGAAATATAGATATACACTATTCTAATTATAAACAGTTAAAGATACAATAAATGTAGCAATGTAAATGTCATGTACAAACAACATTTTATAGGGTAATAACAATAATGATACGATAATAATAATAATAATAATAATAATAATAATAATACTTTATTTATTCTGGCAGAGTTAAGGCCATAAGGCCCTCTCTTCCACTCAACCAGCACAAATACAAATAAATATTCGACAAATATAGATATACACTATATTAATTATAAACAGTTAAAGATACAATAAATGTAGCAATGTAAATGTCATGTACAAACAACATTTTATAGGGTAATAACAATAATGATACGATAATAATAATAATAATAATAATAATAATAATATAAATATGATACATTATACGGGAAACAGCAATTAATATATATATATATATATATATATGGTATAATAAGAAAAATAAATGCCTGGACGGGATTCGAACCCGGATCTCTGAGTCTGTACCTCAGCGTGATATCCATTACACTACCAGGCGAATCCAATTCAAACACTTATTTTTCTTATATATGTATTATACTCTCCATTATTACTAGATGTCGCGAGAACACTGTCTTCACTGCCATCTAGTAGCTGACTATATCAAGTAAGCAAATTAAAGAGAATATATATATATATATCTTACACTGGATAATAATGAAGTCGAGTTTAGAGCAAATATAAATTTAGATTTCTTTTAAAAGATGCCAACGTCCGGCAGCCCATTATTTCTTGTGGTAGGGAATTCCAGTTGCGAGAAGTGGAGATGGTATATGACATGGAGTGATGTGATGTCCTATGTTGCGGTATATTAAGTAAGAGACTATGTTGTGATCTTGTGGTT
Source organism: Diploptera punctata (assembly GCA_030220185.1). Classification (NCBI taxonomy): domain Eukaryota; kingdom Metazoa; phylum Arthropoda; class Insecta; order Blattodea; family Blaberidae; genus Diploptera; species Diploptera punctata. The sequence goes on from JASPKZ010004543.1 coordinate 293,089, forward strand.
AAGTTATGGTTTGAGGATAGATACTGGAAACGGGATGATAAATAATTGGGAATCGAGGTATGTAGGATCTTAAATAGGAGAATTAGACAGTGCGATTTTCTTCTCTCTTTTAGATGCAGCCATGACAATTCGTGGAATAATGGAGAAATGTGATCGTATTTTCGAACATTAAATATGAATCTGATACACATATTATGGACACGCTGCAGTTTGTCCGACAATCCGTCACTTATGTCAGTTAGTAGAACGTCACAGTAGTCAAAAAGCGGCATCACTAAAGTTTGGATTAAAATTCTTTTAAGAGTTGTAGGAAGAAAATGTTTAAGTCGCTTTAGGGAATGCATTATGGAGAAGATCCTTTTAGATGTTTGTTTTACTTGCTCATGCCATTTTAAATTAGAATCTAAGTAAAATCCCAAGTTTTTAACGACGTCGGTATAAGGAATTTGTTCATTATCTAATATGACAGCCGACATATTGCCATTGTTTATGAGGTGTAATAGCCTTGGATGTCCGATAATTATTGCTTGCGTTTTGTTTACATTTAGTTTCAGCCCATATTGTCTGGACCATAAAGATATATGCCTGAGGTCAGTGTTTACTTTGTCAATATATTCATTAATTTCGTCAGGCCTAAAGTGTGTGTAAATCTGTAGGTCGTCGGCGTAAAGATGATGCTTGCAGTTTTGTAGTTTCTTGGTCAGGTCATTAATATGAAGTAGAACAAATAATAATAATAAAATTAAGCACGATTCGACGAATATAGATTTTACAGTGGATGATTGGGAAGCATTAGCTCAGGAATGAGATGTGTGGAGAGCTACATGATTTTTTGATTACAGAATACACTAAATTTAACATAGGCCTAAACATTAATATTGTTAAAGTTTGTATGCGAACATAAGCTATAGCCTCACATCCACATGTATTAATCACAGAGGAAGACGATAATCTAGCCAGTGTATGGGTAACATGTGATCAGCATGTCGAGTCCCCCAGCCGTTATAGCTGGTTTTCTCAACCTGGCGCCGCTACTTATTGTAGCTACCCAAATTTCCCACGATGCTGCGTGGGCACCGGTCCCATGTTGGCCTTTCTCCTGCCTTAAAGAAAGAGTCCACATTTCGCATCCATATCCTACTCGAAATCTTTTACAGTTTCTCTTGCTAGAACATGGAATTCTCTTCCACCCTATGTCCGGGACTTCCAAACTTTACCATCTTTCAGAAATAAATTGAAAATAAAATTATTAATAGAAACAACTCACTAATATTACTTTTTTTAAAACAATTATTAATTTCTTTTTGCATTATTTAATAAAAGGTCGTATTACAATTTGTCAAGATATTATATATATATATATATATATCCACAACATTTCTGCCCGAGAGCAGGTCCTTCACTGCAATCATAGCATTTTCATGCTATGCTTGCAGCTTTACTAGGCAATTGTAGGTGTGGTAGCTTCCCGTTGCTTTCCACACCGGTGAAGGATGATGATGATAATGATACGGATGATGATGACCATACGATTTCGGGGACCGTTTGGGCCTTAAAGTTTTCCTGACATTTGTCTTACAGATAAGGAAAAATCCAGATAAAAACCTCACCCAGAAAAACTGCTCCGACCGGGAATCAAACCCGGGCCCGCTGCGTGACAAAGCAGCACGCTACCTCGTGACCACAGCGGTGGACTATACATATATATATATATATATATTATAAATATATTTATAATATCTATATATACAAGCGTTACTGCTATAAAGTAAATATTCTCTTTAATAATTTGCTTAACTGTTAGGTTAGCCGCTAGATGGCAGTTGAATGATATTTCCGCCACCTCTTGTGTGAATTGAGAATACTACATGTATAAGAAAATTGTATGTTTGTCTTGGAATTCTTGGGTAGCTCAGTTGGTTAGAGCGCTAAAGGTACAGACTTTAGAGACTCGAGTTCAAATCCCGACTCAAGCATTCTTTTTTCTTTTCATATCATTATATATATATATATATATATATATATATATGTGTGTGTGTGTGTGTGTGTGTGTGTGTGTGGATTTACATTCTCTTATATTTATATTTCCTTATATTTAAGCGATATATTAATTCATTATAGTTTGTTACTTTCTTTGTATTTTTTCTTTTCTTTTTATATATAGCAGATTCGACCTGTTATTTCTTTGTGTATACATTCTTTCATAAGTTTAATTTTAATTGTATTTAATTTTATTGTATTATTAGACATTGTTTTCATTATTTTTCAGTTTGACAGATAATTAATTGTTTAGTATGACTATTATTGTATTTTTTGTATTTAAATGTAACATATGTTTCCCCTGGTGAGTGAAAGAGAAGGCCACATGGCATTAGCTCCACCAGGCTAAATAAATCTATTCTATTATAACCGGGAGAATAACAGTTTTATAGACACACTGTATCACAAAATGCCATGAATGATATGAGATACCTACTGTACTAGTGTAGTGCACTAGGAAATCGTCTTAAAGAGAACTTAATTCAAGTTTGATGTAGCGCTGTTGGCGATTATTCCTAAAGTGTATGAGAGTGAAGGAGCAACTTCATGTTTGTTCGGATTATACGAAAAGACAATCCGTGTTGGCGGAAACAAAGTGTTTGCCATTTCAAGCTTTAAGCTTTCAAATTCCAAGCTTTAAAGATTTTTTCCTTAACCTATTGAAAATGTATATTTCTCTCTTACTGGGTAGACACATTCTACATATTCTTCCTTTCGGAGAACTAAGTTAAGTATCAACTATATGACATTACAATGGGCGGTATTATTGACTTCCATGTACCCCAACTTCATTCTGCACTTTACACATAACTAACTCACTAGCACTATCGAACCCGTGGGTTCGTGGTCAACTATACAATCTCTCATTACATCCCTAACCTGTACTAATGTTTTCCAATAATCCCCTGTTATAATCTATTTCCTCAAATAATGGCTACTGTTAATTAGGACTGGAAGTAAATATCAGTAAAACTAAATATATGGTCACACGTAGAAATACATTATACAATGGAAGTGGACAGCTAATGACAAATGAGGGAAAATTTGAGGAAGTGGCTGAATTCAAATGGCTAGGAATAATAATCACAAATAAGAATGAGATGCACAATGAAATTAAACATAGGCTCAATTCTGGAAATGCGTGCTATTATGCATTGCAGAGACTCTTGATGTCCCAACTCCTTTCAAAAAACAAACTGAAAATATGTAAAACTATTATTCTACCAGTTATATTATATGGGTGCGAAACACGAACTCTTACTTTAAGGGAGGAAAGGAGATTACAAGTATTCGAGAATAAAGTACTTAGGAAAATTTTTGGACCAAAGAGAGATGAACAGACAGGTGAATGGAGAAGACTGCATAACAATGAACTACATGGTATTTATAGGAAGTCAGATATAATAAGAACAGTTAAGTCTCGTAGACTGCGATGGGCAGGACATGTTGCACGTATGGGGAATGAAAGACTTGTATGGAAGCTTCTTGTAGGAAAGCCATAGGGAAAACGCCCAGTTGGTAGACCAAGAATGAGGTGGGAGAATAACATTAACTATGATTTGAGGGAAATAAATGATACAGGGAATGATTGGAAAGCATTAGCTCAGGATAGGGATGTATAGAGAGCTTATGTCCGCGCGGCCATGAACTTACGGGTTCGATAGTGCCAGTGAGTAAGTAAATAATGGCTATTGTTATTCTATCACCTCATTCTTGGCCTACAAACTGGGCATTATCTCTCTGGTTTTCCTGTAAGAAGTTTCATCCACCTTTTTCATTCCCCCTTCGTGCCAAATGTCCTGCTCATCGCAGTATACGAGACTTAACTGTTCTTATTATATATGGTTTTCCATAAAGATCATGTAGCTCACTGTTACGCAGTCTTCTCTTTTTGATTCAAAAATGTTTCTATGAACTTTATTCTTAAATATTGTAATCTTTTCTCTTCCCTCAAAATAACTTATAATACAACTGGGAGAATAACAAAAATCATCATCGTCATCCGGGGATTAAGCCTGTTGGCTCGTTCCGGTTTCATGAAAGCTAGAATTGTTAAAATTGTCCTGACCATCTTCTGTGTGGGCGACCAACATTTCTCCTTCCGTGCGGTTTATAATTTAGCAATAATTTCGGAAATCTTTCTTCTGGCATTCTATCAATATGTTCTTCCCAGTCGTTCCTGTATATAATTATTCGGTCTGTAAGTTTGAAAATATTTAGTTCCTTTCTTATATCTTCATTCCTTTTCTTATCCAGCAGAGTATATCCTGGTATATTTCTTAATAATCTCATCTCAGCTGCTTCCAATCTTTGTTCTCGTCTTTTAGTGATCGTCCAACATTCTGATCCATACATCAATACAAGAACAGCCATTACTTTATAAATTTTGTTTCTTTTCTTGTGTTTTAAGGGTTATTTTAAAAGTGCCACACATTAGATTACATTTATTTATTTTGTCATTAATATCTTCAATTTTAACATATGATAAATTGAAATCTAGATATTTAAAACTGTTCACCTGCTCTAAAATTTTATTATCAATTACTATTTTTGCTCTTAAGGTATCATGTCCTTTAATTGCTAAAATTTTAGTTTTATTCTTTGAAATTTTAAAATTGTAATTGGCACTCACTTTTTGCAATAATATATATATATATATATATATATATACACATACATATTTATTGTTTAATGTTTTTTGAGAGAAATTGGGACTATAAGAGTCCCTGTAATGTAAGAGAGGATACATTTCCAGAATTAAGCCCATGTTTAATTTCTTTGCCCACCTCTTTCCTCTTTATAATTTTTGTATCGAGGTATTTGATATCAGACACTTGTTCAACATTTTTCTCATTAGTCATTAACTGCCCATTTACTATTTGTATGTAGTCAGCATGTCAGATCCCCCAGCGTTCCACCTGTTTTTCTCAACCTGCAGCCGCTATTATTATTATAACTGCTCAAATTCTTTACAGTTCTGATTGCAGACCGGTCTCATACAGGCCGAAATTCATGAGAAAATTTCTTCACCCATGGGACTTGAACCAATGCAAGTTTTTTTATTATTATTGTTGTTATTATTATTATTATTATTATTATTATTATTATTATTATTTGTGACAAGCCATCTTGCCTTCAAAACACACGATTATGGCGCGGGACAAAGCAGAGATAAAGTGCCTACTAAATAGGACAAGAATGAGGTGGGAGAATAATACTGAACTAGATTTCAGGGAAGCAAGTTATAGAGAGAATATAATTATCATCATCATAGTACATTCACGAATTTAGGCCATTTGTTGACCTGTTTCGGCCTCAAGAGAAACACCATCCAGAAGTCTTTTGAGTGGACGTCCTGGTCTTCTTCTTCCTGCAGGTTGATATCTTAACATTTGTTTGGGTATTCTGTGATCTTCCATTCGATGAACATGTTGCATCAATCTTGACTTATAATCAGAAATTTTATTTTCTAAAGGTTCTATGTGTAATTCTTCTAAGATGTCTTCATTTTTTTTGTGATCTAGTAGTGTGTATCCTGCAGTTCTCCGAAGGTATCTCATTTCAGCAGATCTAAGTCTCTATATATCCTTCTGTTTCAACGTCCATACTTCACTACCATACAAAAGAGTTGGAAGAGCCAGTGTTTTATACACTTTTAGTCTTGAATGTTTTTGGACTAAGTGTGGCTTGAAGATAAAATTTATTAACCCCAAAATTCTTAAAAATTTAGATATTTTTGCATTTACATCCTTTTCTTCTTCATATGAGATATTGCATCCTAGATTTGTAAAATTATTTAAGTCTCAACATGAAAAAATCCAGAAGGAAGTGAAAAAAAAAATAGAGAGAATAATCGGAAAATATTAACTGAATAGGAATGTATAGAGAGCTTATGTTTGCAGGGCAGTGACCTATGGATTGATAGGGTAACTGAATAAGTTATTATTACTATTATTATATTATCATTATTATTGTTTCTATCACATCATCATCTCTTTGTCGTTTGCCATGAAAATATATTTGTGTGGTAGCCTATGTCTGTTTAATGGGAATGAAGAAAACGTTTTTGATTATGAGGAGAAAATATTTATTCTCTATAATAACAATGCCAATTTTCTTGGAGTGGATGGGCCAGGTTGAGAAAGATACTTTATGTTGAATTTCTGTCTTGAATTGTACTAGTATTCACCCAAAAAAGCGAATAAATCATAATCATCATCACCAGCATTAAGGACTATACCTTAAGGTCTGTTCCGATCTCATGTTAGAAATGGTCCATCTTTTACTGAGTCTTCCTACTTTATTCGTCCTAGTGATTTGCAATGAAGAATCTATTTCGGGATTCTATTGTTATCCATTCTATTGATGTGGTCCATCCATTCATCTCTGTATTATGCAATCATATCTAATAGCTTGAATACATTTAGTTCTGTTCGTATATCTTCATTTCGTTTCTGATCTGGTATTGTATGGCCAACCACACCCCTGTAAAACCTCATTTTTTACTTACTTACTTACTCACTGGCACTATCGAACCCGTAGGTTCATGGCCGCGAGGACATAAGCTCTCCATACATCCCTATCCTGAGCTAATGCTTTCCAATTATTCCCTGTATAATCTACTTCTCTCAAATCATAGTTAATGTTGCACCTCATTCTTAAAACCTCATTTCTACAAGTTTATATTCCTCGTTTCTGGTTTTCAGTTAGGACCCAGTGTTCCGATCCATATAACAGTGTTTGGAACTACCATTGTTTTATAACATTTTAAATGCGTCTCCTTTCTAGTTCCTTTGAGACTTCGTTTTGTGGTGCCACACATATAATTATGTTTACTTTTTTGTTTGCAATGTTTCACCTTTTCTACATGACACATATATCAATAATTACAGTAGGCAGCGTTGAGAAAAACAGTTCTAATGGCTGGTGGATGAGACATGTCATCCCTATACTGACTGGATGATGATAATTTTCTGTAATTGACACAATGACTGTGAGGTCAGCAGTCGGTTGGTAGGCTAAGGACTTTTTAGGTCTGTGACGACATGGAGTTAAATTAATTTTGTTAGAATGGAACTTCTTACTTACTTACTCTTACTCACTGGCACTATCGAACCCGTAGGTTCATGGCCGCACGGACATAAGCTCTCCATACATCCATATCCTGAGCTAATGCTTTCCAATCATTCCCTGTATAATCTACTTCCCTCAAATCATAGTTAATGTTATTCTCCCACCTCATTCTTGGTCTACCAACTGGGCGCGTTTTCACTCTGGCATTTCCTACAAGAAGCTTCCATTGCAAGTCCTTTCATTCCCCATAAGTGCAACATGTCATGCCCATCGCAGTCTACGAGACTTAACTGTTCTTATTATATCTGGCTTCCTGTAAAGACCATGTAGTTCATTGTTATGTAGTCTTTTCCATTCACCTGTCTGTTCATCTCTCTTTGGTCCAAAAATTTTCCTAAGTACTTTATTCTCAAATACTTGTAATCTCCTTTCCTCTCTTAAAGTAAGAGTCCATGTTTCGCACCCATATAATATAACTGGTAGAATAATTGTTTTATATATTTTCAGTTTAACGTTTTTTGAAAGGAGTTGGGACATCAAGAGTCTCTGCAATGCATAATAGCATGCATTTCCAGAATTGAGCCTATGTTTAATTTCTTTGTGCATCTCATTCCTATTTGTGTTTATTGTTCCTAGGTATTTGAATTCAGGCACTTCCTCAAAATTTCCCTCATTTGTCATTAGCTGTCCATTTCCATTATTTAATGGATTTCTATGTGTGACCATATATTTAGTTTTATTGATATTTACTTCCAGTCCTAATTTATTAGTGTTACTCAATAGTGTGTGCGTGTTGTCCTTTAGTATATCCTCACTATCGGCCAACAATACTACATCATCAGCATAAACTAACAGCTTATTAATACCATTGAGTTGTAAGCCATCCTCATTCTCTAAAGATTTAATGACATGCTCTAGTACAAAATTAAATAGTAGAGGAGATAGTGCATCTCCTTGCTTCAACCCATTCTGGATTTCAAAAGTGTCCGAAAACTGTTTGCCTACACGCACCCTACTCTTTGAGCCATTTAGACACATTCGTATAAGTCTAACTAACTTTTTAGGAATTCCGAACTCCAGCAGGATACTATATAACTTCTCCCTCTTAATTGAATCATATGCTTTTTTGAAGTCTACATACAGTTGATGTACAGTACCATTATATTCCCATTTCTTTTCTAAAATCTGTCTTATACTAAAAATCTGATCTGTTGTAGACCTGTTTCTTCTAAATGCACATTGATGATCTCCTACAATGTCATCAATATAGGGAGTAAGTCTGCTTACTGAATGGAACTTCTACTGTATAATTATAGGAGGCCTAATACTTTGATGTGAATGCGAATGCTATATTTTGCTGTTTATTTTTGAAGCTCCATTTTAACAGCGACAAAGAGATTAATGGTTTTGTTATTGGATGCAATTTAACGTAACATGGCCGGTCATTTCATTCTCTCACGATTGAACAGAGCATGTTTAAGTGTACTCTTAGGAATAAAATATATCGCTCAATTAACAAGGGACATCGCAAAGTTATAATTAAAATTTAATCAACCAGCTATCGGCCGCAGTTAAGTTCCATCCTATGGTCCCGAGGGTCACGTGTTCAAACTCAGCTGTACTCAATTGATTTTTTTAGTTAAAAAATCCTTTGGAGGAAAGGACTTTAAGTCTTGGGTCCCGAGTTTGAAGATTTTTGAGCTCATGAAAGAACCTCAAGCCTAAATTTCAACTTGCGAGCAAATTTCAATCCGCCTTCCCCATTAAAGTAATACTCTACAACGTCCAGCCAGTCTGCAGTCGACAATCGGGGAGTTCACAGAGAGCATGCAGAATCTCCTGAGGATGTCTACCGTACCAGTAGACGAAACGTCGAATTTTAACAAAAATGGACCATGGCCATTTAGCCCTGAAGAACAACTAAATATGAATGAAGACACCGGCCGAGAACATCTTCAATTTTACATATTACACTTCAGTTGTTTACTAGATGTCTCTTTGAGGAGGTCTTGTCACTCGCTGACATCAACCGCTAATTAGATTAGCTTGGTTATGTAACTCCGCAAGTGAGAACACTTGCCCCACGTGGGGAGGTAAGGGTATAGAACAAATGTAGACTAATTAACTGTGGTAGAAAAATAAGTATATAAACGTTAAAATGAAAATATATAAAACTATTATTCAACCAGTTATATTATGTGGATGCGAAACATGGACTCTTACTTTAAGAGAGGAAAGGAGATTACCAGTAGGCCTATTTGAAAATAAAGTTCTTAGGAAAATGTTTGGGCCAAAGAGAGATGAACAGACAGGTGAGTGGAGAAGACTACATAACAATGAACTACATGGTCTTTATAGGAAGCCAGATATAATAAGAATAGTTAAGTCTCGTAGACTGCGATGGGCAGGACATGTGGCACGAATGGGGAATGAAAGACGTGCATGGAAGCTTCTTGTAGGAAAACCAGAGGGAACACGCCCGGTTGGTAGACCAAGAATCAAGGGGAAAAATAACAAATTATGATTTGAGGGAAGTAGATTATACAGGGAATGATTGGAAAACATTGACTCAGGATAGGGATGTATGGAGAGCTTAAGTCCGCGCGGCCATGAACCTACGGGTGCGATAGTGCGAGTGAGTTAGTTAGTTAGACTAATTAACTCACAGGCTCTATCGAAACAGCAGGTTCGTAGTCACGTGGACATAAGCTCTCCATACATCCCTATCCTGAGTTAATGTAATCGAATCAATCCCTGTGTAATTCACCTCCTTCAAATCATGATTAATGTTATTTTCCCACCTCATTCTTCATCTATCTATGGGGTGTTTTCTACCTGGTGTTTTCATGCTCCTCTTTCATTCTTCATTCGCACCACACGTCGTTTCCATTGCAGCTTTCGATAATTAACTGTTCTTAATAAATCAGGTTTCCCGTACCGAACACTGATCTCGCTAATTTGTATTTTTTTTAGATTCGCCTATTATTGGCCTCTCTTTGGACCATTTATTTTCCTAAGCACGTTATTCATAAATACTCGCTATATTTTCTCCTCTCTTAAAATAAGACATTACATATTTTACAAATGTAGGATGCAATATCTCATATGAAGAAAAGGATGTAAATGCAAAAATGTCAAAATTTTTAAGAATTTTAGGGTTAATACATTCTATGTGCAAGCCACAGTTAGTCCAAAAACATTCAAGACTAAAAGTGTATAAAACACAGGCTCTTCCAACTCTTTTGTATGGTAGCGAAGTATGGACTAGAAACAGAAGGATATACAGAGACTTAGATCTGCTGAAATGAGATATCTTCGGAGGACTGCAGGATACACACTAGAATAGAATAGAATAGAATAGATTTATTTAGCCTGGTGGAGTTAAGGCCATGAGGCCTTCTCTTCCACTCACCAGAACAAGCATATGTTACATATGAATACAAAAAAAAATTACAATAATAGTCATATTAAACAGGACAAACATATGTTACATATGAATACAAAAAAAATTACAATAATAGTCATTGAACAATTAATTATCTATCATATTGAATAATAATGAAAATAATGTCTAATAATATAATGGAAATATATATGTAGTCAATATGCCCATTTCACCAATTAATGTTTTAAAATGGTCAACAAGTTTCTACAGCCAAACTGTCATTCTCAAGACCAGATCTTGAGAATGACAGCTTGGCTGTAGAAACTTGTTGACCATTTTAAAACATTAATTGGTGAAATGGGCATATTGACTACATATATATTTTAATATTATATCACCAAGAAGATCACTTGTGTATTAAATATAATGGAACCTTTAGAAAATAAAATTTCAGATTATAAGTCAAGATGGATATAACATGTTCATCGAATGGAAGATCACAGGGTACCCAAACAAATGTTAAGATATCAACCTGCAGGAAGAAGAAGACCAGGACGTCCACTCAAAAGACTTGTCTTGAGGCCGAAACAGGTCAACAAATTGCCTACATTCGTGAATGTACTATGGTGATGATGATAAAATAAGATATATCATTCAAATACACACAATTACAGTATAATTGGAAGAACAATCGTTTTATATATTAATAATTTAACAGTATTTTCTTGTGGAGTCAGCATAATAAAATTCTCGTTTTCTCTAATTTTTTTAAATTCAATGCTTATTAATTATGTTAGAAAACATTCCGGTGTTAGAAAAAATATAAAATTACAAATGATCAAGTTATAATTTACAATTCAGAGAATAACTTACAAATAGGACTATATACACTATATAAAATGTTAAAAGAATTTGGAATAGAAATATCAATACAAAAGTGAACCGTAATGGCATTCTTAGGAGAAGATCCATTCAGAAGTAAGAAAATACACAATAACCAACGGCTAGAACAAGTACAAAATTTAAACTATTCAGGTTGTGAAATTTCATCAAAATGAAAAAGATGTGAACAAGAAAATCAACAAACTTACACAAATCTTAGGAATAATAAATAATACATTAAAAGCTAAATTAGTACAAAACTCTATAAGAATACTTACTTACTGGCACTATCGAAACCGTAGGTTCATGGCCGCGCGGACATACGCTCTCCATACATCCCTATCCTGAGCTAATACTTTCCAATCATTCCCTGTATAATCTACTTCCCTCAAATCATAGTTAATGTTATTCTCCCACCTCATTCTTGGTCTACCAACTGGGCGTTTTCCCTCTGGCTTTCCTACAAGAAGCTTCCATGCAAGTCTTTCATTCCCCATACGTGCAACATGTCCTGCCCATCGCAGTCTACGAGACTTAACTGTTCTTATTATATCTGACTTCCTATAAAGACCATGTAGTTCATTGTTATGCAGTCTTCTCCATTCACCTGTCTGTTCATCTCTCTTTGGTCCAAAAATTTTCCTAAGTACTTTATTCTCAAATACTCGTAATCTCTTTTCCTCCCTTAAAGTAAGAGTCCATGTTTCGCACCCATATAACATAACTGGTAGAATAATAGTTTTATATATTTTCAGTTTAACGTTTTTTGAAAGGAGTTGGGATATCAAGTCAAGAGTCTCAGTAATGCATTATAGCACGCATTTCCAGAATTGAGCCTATGTTTAATTTCTTTATGCATCTCATTCCTATTTGTGATTATTGTTCCTAGGTATTTGAATTCAGCCACTTCCTCAAAATTTCCCTCATTTGTCATTAGCTGTCCATTTCCATTATATAATGAATTTCTACGTGTGACCATATATTTAGTTTTATTGATATTTACTTCCAGTTCTAATTTCTTAGTGTTACTCAATAGTGTGTGCGTATTGTCCTTTAGTGTCTCCTCGCTATCAGCAAATAATACTACATCATCAGCATAAACTAACAGCTTATTAATACCATTCAGTTGTAAGCCTTCCTCATTCTCTAAAGATTTAATGGCATGCTCTAGTACAAAATTACTCTATAAGAATACAAATATATAATACTTTGGCATTACCCTCCCTTTTAAACGGAAGTAAGATTTGGACATTAAGAAAGGAAATAAAATTTCTCAGAAAGACAGCAGGATACACTCTTTTAGATTAAAAAAAAAGAAGAAATTTTAGAAAAATTAGAAGTGGAATCAGAGATGAAAAACTCAATAGATATAAATTAAACTGGCTAGACCATGTAAAAGAATGGATAATTCAAGAATCTCGTAAATTATGATACAATATAAGTCCATAGGTTATCGTCGATCAGAAAGACCTCTTAAAAGACTGCTAGATGGAGCCGAAACAGGTCTACAAAGTATAATTCGTGACGGATGATGATGGTGATTATTATTATTATTATTATTATTATTATTGGACAATATTAGCTCAGAATAGAGATGTATGGATAGCTTATGTCCTTGCGACCATGAATCTACGGTTGATAATGCCAGTGAGTTAATTAGTTACAGTGGTTGGAACATGTCGATAAGATATCCTGAAAGTATTAAAAATACTGGTCAACATGATTTTTGTCTCATGAGTACCAATAGTTGTACTTAATGCAGTTTTTTATCGTGTTTGTAAATATGTATTCGGAATTTCTCCATCATACACAGTTTTTTTTTAATTTCAATTAATGGATTTAAATAATCATTTTTTTTAATAAACGTTTTTTCGTCCATTGAAAATCTTGGCGCAGTGAGCGATGAGCACGGAAAACACTTTCATCAGGAGATTTCAGCTATGAAAAAGAGATATTAAGGCAAATGGAATCCTAATATGCTGGCCGATTATTGTTGGATGAACAAGAGGGATGCTCCACAGGCGAAATATAGCAGAAAATAGTAATTTCTTACTTTCTAGGTGAGTTAGAATGTTCGAATATTGTGTAGTTACGAATGTAGATAATATTAAAGTTGACTTAGGCTTTCACGGCCGGATGATCTTGCAGTAGATTTCCGGGCTGTTGGCCGTGGTCTTGAGGCTTGTAGTTCCCCAAGGTTCCCCAAAAGCCAACAAAGCATGGATACCGGTCTTAACAAAAGCCAGATGTAAACCCCTACGAGAATCCCTAGAGCGAAATATTGATGTTCGTAAATGGTACCGGCCTATTTTAGGCCTTGACCCAATATTTGATGTGCTTGTCTTGAAGTCTTCTGTGCTTGAAATTTTTAGCTAGGATAATACTCTTCTCCCAGCTGTTTCTTGGAGTGTTCTTGAAGATGTTGTTGTTTTCTTCGTACGCATAAGCTTCTTGGTCTTAAAAGTTATTCTTGAGGTAATTTACTGGATTTATTTAGGGACTTAAAATTAGGTTTGTAAGTAGCATTACAGTGGTTTTTAGGAGTTCTGGATTTAAGAGGATTTTAGATATTAGGGATAGAAGTTGATGAACTAGGTTTTCAGGATTTGTGGTAGTGGGAGTAGGAGTTGTTGGAATGTCCAATTTTGGTGCTGAAGTGTTGATTTTTGGTTTCTCTGGCTCTGGTTTATGATGTGAGATTTCTGTGGTATGTTGTGAGGTCCTTGGTGCATATTTCAGTCTGGAGTTTGAGTATTTCTTGTAGATAGGGCATTGTCTGTAGCTTGCAGCATGAGTTTCATTGCAGTTAGTGCATTTTAGTTCAGTTTCTTTACAGTTTTTTACACTGTGATTGCCTGCACATTTAACACATTTCTGTGTTCTTGTACAACATTCTGCCAGATGTCCGAAGCCTTGACAATTGTAGCATTGAATTCCTCCTGCTGGTGTCTTGTAGGTTTCAAGCTTGATTTTTACATTGAAGATGTCTGTAAGTTTAACGATTTTTGGCATGAAGTCTGATTGTTGTAAGAAAGTTAGAATCCAAACAGGAATGGCAGTCTTGATTCTGGATCCACAATCTACTAGAACATCAGAGCAAGCTCTTTAAGTTGAGTATGGTATCGACGCATCTTTCGATCGTCATGGCCCGTGTCTTGAAGTGTTTGTCGCCGGTATGATGTCTCTGGTGGAGGCAAGGAGAATATTCTTCTCCTTCCTTGTGTGCTTTATGTTGCCGTCGCCGTCTGGAGTACTCTGGTAGAAGTTGTACTTAAGCTTTTCTCTTTTAAAGTAGTCCTTGAAGTTCCCTTTTTGGTGGTTTAATGTCTTGGAGTTGTTAGGCTGTTTAGTAGGGATATAGTGGTTTCTAGAAGTTGTGGATTTTGTATCAGTTGGATCAGGATTGTTAGGAGTTGTGGAAGTAGCTTCTCAGGATTTAAGGTATTTCTATTAGTGGCTGGTAGTGGAGGAAAGTTGGTGTTTTCTGTAGGTATGGATGCTGTAAGGATTGATGGTCTTGTAGTTGCTGGTTTTCTTTCTGTATTTGCTGGTTTTCTCGAAGGTTGTTTGATTTTTTCTTGCTGAGTTGGTTGTTGCCTGAATTTTAAATATTTCTGGAATGCGGGGCATTGGCGGTAGCTGGCTGCATGCTCCTGGTTGCAATTAGTGCATTTAGGTGTCGTCAGGGTGCACTCAGATACTTTATGTTCTCCGGAGCATCTTACGCACCTTGCAGTCCTATAACAATGGGACGCAATGTGCCCGAAGCCCTGGCATTTAAAGCACTGTGTGCCTCCTGTTGGTTTCTTGTATGGTTCTAGGCGAATCTGGATGCCGAAAAGTTCTTTTAAGTCTTTTTCTAGTCTTGTTTTTAGGTCTGGGGTTTTCGTGAAAGTAAGGATTTGGACTGGTAGTTCAATCGTTTTCCTTTCTCCCTGTTGTGTGACTTTTCGTTCTATGCTTCTTACTTCTGTTATTGGCAGCTTTCGATGTAGTATTTCTTCACAAATCTCTTCAACAGTGATCGAGACTGGTAGGCCTTTCATTGTAATCTTGATACACGGCTTTTGTGGTATGCCATGCGTGTAGAATTGAGTGTTGGATTCATTGAGGTGTTTGAAGGCTTGGTCATAGGCCCTCATTGTTTTTTCTGATGGTTAGTCGGTCTTGGCTGTATCGCATTGATACTTCTTCTTTTCTTCCTGCAGTGATGCATTCCAATTTGTAGGGGGTAATATCCTTGGTGTAGACCACGATGGGAGGTGGTGGGTCTTCCATATTTGTGTTTAGCGTTTCGAAGATGTTCCTGGTTTCTATTGGTGTAGCGGTCCGGCGATGCGTTTTTCTGGCGGTGTGGCGTGCCGGCGGTAGGGAATATCCCTCATCATCCATGTCGCTCGGTGTTCAGTAGAGTCAGAATGAATCAGCAACCTCATCGATGCAATGGAAGACCCTAATGCTAACCAACCAGAAGGCAGATACAATTTACGAAGTAACGGACCGCGCAGAGAACACGTCGCGGATAAATGTATAAATAGAGCAGGTAGTCGACAAAATTGCCAGTCTCAAGACTTCAGGATGCCGGACGCAGTCTCTGGCGAAACGTTGGGGAACTACAAGCCTCAAGACCACGGCCAACAGCCCGGAAATCTACTGCAAGATCATCATAATATTAAAGTGTTTGAAATTATAAATGCCTGTCTCTCGGAAACCTCGCGTGATGGAGAAAAGCCGATATCATATTTGAATTCAGGAGAAAAAAATAGTATCAGAATCACATATGTTTCTTTCTGAGACAAAAAAAAAGTTTTTTTTTTGCTCTAACTAACTAACTAACTAACTAACTCACTGGCACTATCGAACCCGAAGGTTCATGGCCGCAAGGACATAAGCTCTCCATACATCCCTATCCTGAGCTAATGCTTTCCAATCACTCCCTGTATAATCTACTTCCCTCAAATCATAGTTAATGTTGTTCTCCCACCTCATTCTTGGTCTACCAATTGGACGTTTTCCCTCTGGCTTTCCTTCAAGAAGCTTCCATGCACGTCTTTCATTCCCCATACGCGCAACATGTCCTGCCCATCGCAGTCTACGAGACTTAACTGTTCCCATTATATCTGGCTTCATATAAAGACCATGTAGTTCATTGTTATGTAGTCTTCTCCATTCACCTGTCTGTTCATCTCTCTTTGGTCCAAAAATTTTCCTAAGAACTTTATTCTCAAATACTCGTAATCTCCTTTCCTCCCTTAAAGTAAGAGTTCAGCTCTGCGACTAGCATTTCTGCTGTCTGTAACATATCCTCCTCAATGTCCTGTTCTGTATGTACATTTAATAGCTGATTAAAGTTCAGTGAAATTAATTGGGAAAAGAGGAAGAAGACGTCCAGTGAAAAGACTTCTGGACAAATCCTAAAGTGGGACCTGAACTGGTCCATGGAAGAAAAATACTGTTAAAAACAAATTTTTGTCGAGAAGAGGAATTGACAAGAATCTCTATAATGTATAATGCTATGTGTTTTCAAACCTTAGCCTATTATTAATTTCTTTCTGCAAGAAAAATAATTACTTAGAATTATTTGTAAATGTTGAAATTGAAGAGAACATGCTTTTATTTTTAACATCGTTCTCGTTTTACATTTACTAATTTTGAAATGTACGATATTAAAGTTAAATGCCTCTATTATTTAATTAACCAAAAGCTTTAACGTTGAACAACGCAATTTTAAGGTTTGAGAGGTGCTGAGAGCTCCACGGATTTCTATACAACAAAATGAGAAATTCTCTTTAGCATTTATTAGTGAATTTCTCGTTGCTGGAAGCTCTATGAATTTATTTCACATATTTTCAATTTAGTCGTGATATTAGATTTAAATAACACAAGATGAACTCGTGTGGTATTTGGTTTTACCGTAGTCATAGATATAAAAGAAATTAAACATAGGCTCTATTCTGGAAATGCTTGCTATTACACATTACATGGAGTTTTGTCATCCCAATTCCTCTAAAAAAGTTTTTTTATTCAATGCTACCTCATTATCATTTCGACAATCTTGTACTCTCTCCTGGCATGGCGTTATTGTATCCCACTTCTGAGGCTGGGGTGCCTGGTAGGTGGAGTTACGCTGCCCTGATGATATATGATAGGTAATGATGAGCCAGGAGAGGCCTTAAACCTAAACTTAATGAATATGTTAATGAGTTAATGATGGCCAGATGATGTTCAGGGAAAGTTTGGCCCTTAAAGTTTCCTGACATTTGTTTTACAGGTGAGGAAAAACACCGAAAAAAATCCATGCAGGAAATTTGTCCTGATCGGGATCGAACCCGAGCCCTCTGCGTGAAAAGGCAGCACGCTATCTTGAGACCACAATGGGTGTACCCTCCAAAAAAAAGATTAATCTGAAAAAAAAAATGCCCCAAGTTGTCCTTTTTGGTCATTTCTGGTGTTCTCTCCTGGTATTGGCGTAATTGTAACCAACTTCTGAGGTTGGGGCGCCTGGAAGGCGGGGTTATGTTGCCCCGATGGTATGATGGGTGATGATAATAGTGGTGCCCCAGGAGAGTCCCTAATCCTAAACTTAATCCAAGATGAATATGAATTATGATGATTGCGATCGCCATATGATATTCGGGGATCGTTTGGGCCTTAAAGTATCCTGAGATTTGTCTTACAGGTGAGGAAAAACCCCGATAAAAACATCACCCAGGAAACTTGTCCTGAGCGGGGATCGAATCCGGGCCCGCTGTGTGACAAGGCAGCACGCTACCTCGAGACCACAGCGGTGGACTTATTATTATTGTTATTATTATTGTTGTTATTATTATTGTTGTTGTTATTATTATTGTTGTTGTTATTATTATTGTTGTTGTTATTATTATTGTTGTTGTTATTATTGTTGTTATTATTATTGTTATTATTATTGTTGTTATTATTATTGTTGTTATTATTATTGTTGTTATTATTATTGTTGTTGTTGTTATTATTGTTGTTATTATTGTTGTTGTTATTATTGTTGTTGTTATTATTGTTGTTGTTATTATTGTTGTTGTTATTATTGTTGTTGTTATTATTGTTGTTGTTGTTATTATTATTGTTATTATTATTGTTGTTGTTATTATTGTTGTTGTTATTATTGTTGTTATTATTATTGTTGTTATTATTATTGTTGTTATTATTATTGTTGTTATTATTATTGTTGTTATTATTATTTTTGTTATTATTGTTGTTATTATTATTGTTGTTGTTATTATTATTATTGTTGTTATTATTGTTGTTATTATTATTATTATTGTTATTATTATTATTATTATTATTAGGCTAATGTGGAGTGGACATGTAAGAAGAATGCAGGATGGAAGATTATCAAAGGCCGTCTATACAGGGAAAATTGAAAGAAGGAGCAGAAAATGAAGTCCAAGAACCACCTGGAAGAATAATATTGAACAGTGAATGAGGAAATTTGGTGTAACGGATCAAAGCATGATGGAGAACATTAATTAAGGGAAATTTATGGATGCGTATTACAAACTGATAATCTAAATATCCGTAGTCATATATATATATATATATATATATATATTATAAATATATTTTTGACATTTGGCAATGAAGGCAAATATGATATGAAAAGAAAAAAAGTATGCTTTAGAGACTCGAGTTCAAATCCCGACTCAAGCATTCTTTTTTCTTTTCATATCATATATATATATATATATATATATATATATATATATATATAATGTAATTATTAAGATTGTTTGGAGTAAAACCTCAATGACGAGGAAAATTATCATCATCATCATCCGGTATCATGGCAGCTGCCGCCGTCTTCCGGGAACCAAACGCCATTCCTCTCTGTCCATCCATTGATCTTCCTCCATTCCTCTGATATTCATAGATGCTTGTACCCCTTCTATCCAAGTTTTCTTCGGTCTTCCTCTCTTCCTCCTTTCCATTGGGATCCATTCCATAACAATTTTTGGCAATCTTTGCTCTGGCATTCTTTTGACATGGCCATACCACTGTAATCTTTTCTTTTCTATAATGTCTATGATGTCCGGCTCCTCTTGTACACTCATAATTTCCCATATTTCTTTATTTCGTATTCTATCCATTCTAGATTTTCCAGCTGATCTTCTTAAAACATCAATTTCTGTACTTAAAATTCTTTTCATTTCCCTGGTAGGAATTTGCCAGACTTCAGCACCATATGTTAAAATGCTCTGAATTATGGTTTGATATATTTGTAATTTTCTATTTTTTGTAATATTTTTGCTCCACCGTGTGGAGTTGCCAGTCTCCCATCGGGTGCCTCCCCAGGTGGCGGATAGGGGAATGTTCACCAGATATGGCGGGTACTGGGGAAATAAAATACCCAGGGCGGACCAAAACTAGCGCTGCTGCCTTGCAGTAAGATACTGGAATATCAAAGGCTAGAGGAAGAAAATCTTGAACAAAAATTACCCGTCCCCCAGGTTGGGGGTTGATGCATCGGGTCAGCTCCTCGTTCATCATAAAAAGAAAAAATAATAAAAAAACCAAACATCATGAAAATTCTCAATGAATAAAACAATTATTATTATTATTATTATTATATCATCATCATTATTTTAAATGCTCGTGTTTTTTATCTCGAAAATGGTCTTAGATCGGGCTCAAATGATCAGAAGGCTCTCCAGTCCTTGTGCTCAAAAAAGTATACTTGTGATCCAAGGTAAAAAATTCTCTGCAAACATGTCGTCTCCCTGTTTGGCCCAGGTAGTATGCGGTATGTAAAAGTGCCGACAAAGGGAGAGGTTAGACTAAGGTAAATAGAGAGTATTATTATTATTATTATTATTATTAACTAACTAACTCACTGACACTATCGAACCCGTAGGTTCATGGCCGCACGGACATAAGCTTTGCATATATCCCTATCCTGAGCCAATGTTTTCCATTATTATTATTATTATTATTATTATTATTATTATTATTATTATTATTATTATTATTATTAATCCGGCTGAAGTTGTACTGGAACACAAATGTTGTTATAAAAACTAGAAATGAAGTATGTAAAAATAAAATTCATACTAATCAAGGAGTTAAACAAGGATGCAGTATCTCTCCAGTTTTATTTAACCTATACATCAATTATATAATAAACAATGGAACGAAGAAACAAATAAAGGAATAAAATTAGATAAAACACACTACTTGAAAGCATTATTATACGCTGATGACCAGGTAATAATAGCAAATACAGAAGACGAACTTCAAAGGAATATTTTTAAACTACATAATATATGTGAACAATATAATCTCAAAATATCCATAAAAAAACTAAGATAATTGTATTCCAAGGGCAAAATCGTAATAGGTAACAAAATCATAGAACAGGTGAACCATCTCAATTATCTAGGATGTGACATTTCATTTAATTATGATAATGATAATAAATAATAAAATAGCAAAATTCCAGGGAATATGTGGTACGATAAAACGATCACTAAATAACAAAACAACAAGAGAGACCCAATTGAAATTTTATAAAACGTTGGCAGTACCGGTACTGCTCTATGGTTCAGAAGCCTGGATACATAAAAAACAAGATCTAAGTAGGATAACGGCGGCAGAAATGAAATTTTTGAGATCTGTTAAAGAGTGCACTAAGGAAGACAGAATCAAGAACACAGAAATAAGACAGGAACTTGAAATATTTACAATAACTGATAAAATAGATGCATGTAGACAAAATTGGAAGCGGCACATAGACAGAACGAATGAAGATAGATATCCAAAACAAATAACAAAATACACCCGAGATGTGGGCAGACCTAGAAAGAGATGGGCTGAAGTCGGAACGGGTCAACAGACCTAATCCATGAATGCAGATGATGATGATGATGATTATTATTATTATTATTACTCTCAGCTAATTAGAGTGAATCGTTATGCAGGAAGTTTTCCACAACTTCCGGATTTGTACACTTGCCAGTGGAGGTGTTGAATTTCATGTGCTAAAAAATCCGGGATATCATTATCACCCTGCATGAAGCCTAATTAATTATAAAAGTGACGTGAGGGAGATCTGATTACACGTTCCTTCTAGAGAAGACCACTTCATTAATTACTTATCAACTCACCGGACCGCAATGAGATACCGTATCTCGACTCGCAAGCTTACACCTTGCTGTACAACTTAAATTCCTTTATCTCTCTACATTATAAAACACTCTGTAATCCACCGCTTTAAAACTTATAAATTCGGGTAAGTATATAAGTGTGGGTTGCAAGAAAACGAACGTATTGTCACAGGATAGCCACGGGTTTTCTTTTGTGTTATATTGGCGTAAATAAACAAACTGATGTTTAAAATATCAGAAAACACTTTACTTCTTTTCACAAATTATCGGTAATAGTATAGGCTATTACTATATGTAGACTTCAAAAAAGCATATGATTCAATTAAGAGGGAGAAGTTATATAGTATCGTGCTGGAGTTCGGAATTCCTAAAAAGTTAGTTAGACTTATATGAATGTGTCTAAATGGCACAAAGAGTGTAGGCAAACAGTTTTCGCACACTTTTGAAATCCAGAATGGGTTAAAGCAAGGAGATGCACTATCTCTTCTACTATTTAATCCTGTACTAGAGCATCCCTTTAAATCTTTAGAGAGTGGGGAAGGCTTACAACTCAATGGTATTAATAAGCTGTTAGTTTATGCTGATGATGTAGTACTATTGGGCGATAGCGAGGAGATACTAAAGGACAACACGCACACACTATTGAGTAACACTAAGGAATTAGGACTGGAAGTAAATATCAATAAAACTAAATATATGGTCACACGTAGAAATACATTATATAAAGGAAATGGACAGCTAATGAGAAATGAGGGAAATTTTGAGGAAGTGGCTGAATTCAAATACCTAGGAACAATAATCACAAATAGAAATGAGATGCACAAAGAAATTAAACATAGGCTAAATTCTGGAAATGCGTGTTATTATGCATTGCAGAGACTCTTGATGTCCCAACTCCTTTCAAAAAACGTTAAACTGAGAATATACAAAACTATTATCCTACCAGTTACATTATATGGATGCAAAACATGGACTCTTACTTTAAGGGAGGAAAGGAGATTACAAGTATTTGAGAATAAAGTACTTAGGAAAAATTTTGGACCAAAGAGAGATGAACAGACAGGTGAATGGAGAAGACTGCATAACAATGAACTACATGGTCTTTATAAGAAGCCAGATATAATAAGAACAGTTAAGTCTCGTAGACTGCAATGGGCAGGACATATTGCACGTATGGGGAATGAAAGACTTGTATGGAAGCTTCTTGTAGGAAAGCCATAGGGAAAACGCCCAGTTGGTAGACCAAGAATGAAGTGGGAGAATAACATTAACTATGATTTGAGGGAAGTAGATTATATAGGGGATGATTTGAAAACATTAGATCAGGATAGGGGTATATGGAGAACTTATGTCCGCGCGGCCATGGACCTACGGGTTCGATAGTGCCAGTGAGTTAGTTAGTTATAAGAAAATTGTATCTTATATAAAGACAAATATCTTGTATTTACACTGAAATCATGGCCCTGATAGTAATATAAGCTATGTTGAACTGAGAAAGGAGAAATTATGTGATTGCTTCTCTAACAAAGTTTGCATTATTGTTGAAACGTACAGTGGGAAACATATGAAGAGGATTAAGGAGAACATTACCGCTAACTTGCATGTAGCATCTGCTATAAAAAGTAGCCAGGTGCTGGATAACAGTGAGAATGTTCTCAACAGCTGTAGTTAGCTGCTTCAATCCCAATACAACTTGAGTACTTGTACTTAGCGCAACGAACCGACTGAAGCAAAATGATACCTATTTTCTAAATTAAAAATCCACCATCTTGGCAATTCCCTTCTTTCATGCTACCTGGCTGTTAAATCAGTAAATAACAGTCAATCTAATATGTTAAGAGTTCCGTGTGTTGGATCCAAACTACAGCAAGTTTTAATATCTGCTACTTGCACTGAGGAAGAAAAAATAAACTTTTTTTTTGTCTCAGAAAGAAAAATATGTAATTCTGATAGTATTTTTTCTCCTGAATTCAAATATGATACAGGTTTTCTCCATCACGCAAGGTTTCCGAGGGACAGGTATTTATAATTTCAAACATTTTAATATTTTCTACATTCGTAACTACACAATATTCGAACATTCGGACTCACTTAGAAAGTAAGAAATGACGATTTTCTGCTATATTTCGCCTGTGGAGCATCCCTCTTGATGGTCCAACAATAATCGGCCAGCATATTAAGATTCAATTTGTCTTGATATCTCTTTCCCATAGCTGAAATCTCATGAGTGAGCTCATTTGGTTTTATTTTGTAATGGACAAATGGACGAAAAAAATTTATATTAAAAAAATAATTATTTAACTCCATTAATTGAAACTGAAATAAAAAAACTGTGGGTGATGGAGAAATTTCGAATACATGTTTGAAAAGACGATAAAACTTCATTAAGTATAACAATTGGTACTCATGAGACAAAAATCATGTTGACCAGTGTTATTTAACAGTTCTTTTTAACTGATTAGTTTATTAGCGGCGAACATTTTAATTTGGGAGAGAAATGGTTGAGATGGATCGGGGCCACTTTTTAGAAAATTTCGAAGGAATGAAGCTACTGAGGTAGTTCTCATTAAAATATTTTTGTAACAGTTTTTACAGATACTCGCCGATCCTATCTAGTAAACACAAAAAATGGATTGGCGTTATGCATCAACCGACTATGCGCCATTATGTAAATTTCGAGCAAAATACGTTTAAAGTTTAAGTCAATCTTCACTTTATTGTAGCACCAAACTAACAATACTGTATATTGCAAGTTATTTTACTTGTTTGACAGTTATGCATCAACAATATAAGAGCGGAAACATTTGGCGCTTAGCTGCATGATGTAAAATTTAGATTAACATTTATGAAGAACTGGTTTCGTACCCGTTTGTAGCAAAACATACAATCTCTTATAGGACTGATGGCGTTTACATTTTTCTTTAATAATAAGGCTATATTTAAGACTTGGCGCTAAAAGTGTGCGTACACTTACTTCATGAGTCAATGCAACAGATGGCTTCAAAATATCATTTTCTATATGGCGCTTAGCCGGTTGATGCATAACATCGTCAAAATTATCATGGCCAAAATGTATATATACATACGTCATCATCACCAGCATCATGTATTAGGCCTTAAGGACTTTTCCGATCTCATATGTGACACCATAAAATTGGTCTGTCCATCATTTTACCGGGTCTTCCTACATTTCTTCGTCCTCGTAATCTGTAGTGGAAAATCTGTTTCGGGATTCTGTTATATATTCTATTGTTGTGGTCCATCCATTTATCTTTGTATTATGCAATCGTATCTAATACCTTGAATATACTTAGTTCTGTTCCTATATCTTCATTTCTTTTCCGGTCTGGTATTGTATAGCCAGCCACAGCCTTCAAAAAATAATTTCTGAAGTTCCTAATTCTTCGTCCCTGGTTATTTTTATAATACCCAGTGTTCCGATGCATATGGTAGTGTAGGAACCGCCATTGTTTTATAACATTTTAAAAGCGTCTGCTTTATAGTTTCCTTGAGACTTCATTTTATGGTGTCACATTATAATTATATTTATTTATTTTGTTCGCAATGTCTTCACTTTTTCTATATGACACATTATATCCCAGATAACTAAATACACACACATACACACACACACACACACACACACACACACACACACATATATATATATATATATATATATATATATATTAACGCTCCAGCGGCTGAAATTCTATTTTATCAGAACCGAACTGGACAAACAGCAATCAGTAAGTACTGAAATAAATTGAAATGCTAAAGGAAACAAAAAAACAACCTGTTTCTAAACGAGAATACACCCAATAGATTCAATCCTCTGTACAAAATCATCTGTAGTGTACCAGTATTGCATTCAGGGTCAGTAGATACACACCTATATCCTGTTCCTTCTGCTGATGGGACTACTCCCGAATTGCCTACTATGAATTAATATTTTGCAAAGTTGAGGAGACGGACCTAGAAGATAAATAATTTCATAATTTCATATTAAAATTTTAATATATGACTAATACCTCAAAGGATTTTTACAATGAATTCTATTAATTAGACTTACATAAGTAGAAATTAGGCTTTCACGGCGGATAGTCATTGTACTTGAAAATTTCGGGCTATAAGGTCGTGGTCCGTAACTGGTCTTTCTCCAAGACATTTCTCCCTCGACTACGGAGGACATCTTCAATGGTGAGTTATTCTAGGTGGTGATCCTGGTCGGAAGCTCGGCTGTGTAGCTACGGAGGATATTATTCAGTGGCGAGTTGATCTAGGTGGTGTTCCTTTGGTGTCGCCGGTCTGCAGACCAGCCAGGGTAGCCAGGGAGAGGTTGCGCTGACTCCCGATTCAGCCTACAGGCTCGCGGACCAACTGTGGGTCAGCAGGAGATGAGCACCTGGTGCACTAAAGTATCGTACTGAAGGGCTTAGTGGGTCAAGCCTCGCCGGCCCACAACGGCGACAGGATGCGTCCCTGGAGGCAGAACAGGGGAAGTGTTGGTGGATCTGCGATGCTTGATGCAAAGCATTCCTCCCGGCTAATTCGAGGAGCTCGTGGGCCAACTGTGGGCTCGTCAGGGGTGAGCGACCTGATATACTAGCTACCTCAACCATTCTATCTGAAGAATGGTTATTGCAACACTTATTCTCCCTTTGTGTAGCTCTTACGGCGGAATTCATAAAACCATCTTTACGCAAAGAGCGACTCTTTCCCCCTTCTCTATGACTTAGAGAGTATTCATAAAATTGGTTTATGAATGCTCTCTACGTCATAGAGAGGGGGCAAGAGTGCCTCTTTGCGTAAAGATGGTTTCATGAATTCCGCCCTCAGTCCAAAACCTTGACATAAGGGAGACAAAGCAGTTACGTGGGAGTAAAGTGCTAGGTATTAAAGTAACTAACTAACTCAATGGCATTCTCGAACCTGTAGGTTCATGGCCGCGTGGACATAAGCTCTCCATACATCCATATCCTGAGCTAATGTTTTATAATCATTCCCTGTATAATCTACTTCCCTCAAATCATAGTTAATGTTATTCTTCCACACCAATCTTGGTCTACTAACTGGACGTTTTTCCTCTGGTGTTCCTACAAGAAGCTTCCATACATGTCTTTCATTCCCCATTCGTGCCACATGTCCTGCTCAACGCAGTTTACGAGACTTAACTGTTCTTATTATATCTGGCTTCCTATAAAGACCACGTAGTTCATTGTTATGAAGTTTTCTCCATTCAGCAAGTGCTAGGTAATAGCGCTAGGTGTCCCAACGGGTGGCGGCGGGACCTACTGTTCCCTAGGCGTTGTTCCGACCAGATAATACCACCTAGAAGAACTCGCCATTGAAGATGTCTTCCGTAGGCGAGGGAGAAACATCAGTTATGAACCACGTCTCATAGCCCGAAATCTTCAAGTATCATTACTTAAAGAAGGTTGGAAGGATAATGTGAGAAGAAGTACAGTAAGAACTCTTTATTCGCGGTTCCCTTATTCGCTTTTTCCATATTCGCGGGTTAAAAAAATTGCAACACAGTTCCTGTATTCGCAGCTAAAAATTTCTTTATTCGCGGATTCTGCCGGTATATTAGAAGGATTAGAGTATCCTTTATTAACGCATCGGCAACTTTTTTTACTGCAGGCACGTGTCGAGGCAGATTTTACAAAGAGCGATTCAAACCAAATGGACAAATTAATATCAAAGTAAAACAAACCTTATTGTCACTAAGCCTAAAGTTTGTTGTTAAAAGCCACCGCCGCCGTAATTCAGGTACCGCTATGTCCATTGATAAACGCCACCCTCGCCACCATCGGTGTTTTATTGTTCCAACATGTCATTAGTTGCAATTAATTCGATTGAGTAACACGTATCTCTTCTGCTTTCAACACTTATAAAATTCATATTAAAGCACCGTTGAGGTTATGTAATAAGATGCTAATTATACTTCTTCAAGTCATTCTAATATGGAGGCCTTTCGAAAACAAGGTTTCATCTTCTGCGTTTTAAGTGGAACTGATGGTGTCATATAGGTTGTATAACGGATTTATGTCTGCGGTTATGTTCTCGTTGAGTAGGTCTTTATTCCTTGTTTCTTTTAGAATCTCTATGTCTTCAAGGATGCTGATTCTGTTGTTATTGTATTCTCTGTACAGTATTGACAATTGAAAAAATCGATCTCTATGTCAATACTACGAGAACATAACCGCAGACATAAATCCGTTATACAACCTATATAACGCCATCAGTTCCAGTTAAAACGCAGAAGATGAAATATTGTTTTCGAAAGGCCTCCATATTAGAATAACTTGAAGAAGTTTAATAATTTAGTTGAGGACGACTGACTTACCAGGTAAAAATTATATAATTAACATCTTCCGCTTTGTTGCCAATTTATAATGTAGAGTAAAATGAAAGAAAATTAGTTTCCAAACGGAAAAAGTAGTGTTGCCGGTTAAAGTAAAAATATAAATGTTTGACCGTTTACGCGTTGGCGAGTCGTTTGCGTCTATATCACGCTGTCTCAATGTTAAAGAATCAACTGTACGATTCATCATGAAATCCGAAGACAAAATAAGGAATTATATCGTTGAATTTACAGCTATATATCAATCTGAATTGAAAGGCCTTATAAAAGCGGCAAAACAGGAAACAATTACTAACTTTTTTTAAGCCATTTCTAAGCCTGACAGTAATAACAATTAATAGAAATTGTTCAAAATCTCTCAATAATTGATTTTATTTTATTTCGGAATCTTGGAACGTACCCCTATATACCCATATAAATTACCATTCCATATTCGCGGCATATTAGCGGAACATCCATCCATAGTAAGGTCCTTCACTGCAATCATAGCATTTTCATGCTATGCTTGCAGCTTTACTAGGGAATTGTATAGGTGTGGTAGCTTCCCGTTGCTTTCCACACCGGTGAAAGATGATGATGATAATGATAATGGTAAGGATGATAATGATAAGGATAATGGCCATATGATTTTGGGGACCTTTTGGGCCTTAAAGTTTTCCCGACATTTGTCTTACAGGTGAGGAAAAACCCCGATAAAATCCTCACCCAGAAAAACTGCCCCGACCGGGGGTCGAACCCGGGCCCGCTGCGTGACAAGGCAGCACGCTACCTCGAGACCACAGCGGTGGACTAGCGGAACATATCCCCCGCGAATAAGGAGCTTTTACTGTATAAGGGTCGGTTTCACCAATAGAGATAACTGAATTACGTCAGTTTAAGTTATGCATTATACACGGGGAAAACTGGCGTAATACAGTTACCTCTGTTGGTGAAATTGACCCTAAGTGAACTCCAAGATACAAATGAGGATGTTCAGGATCGATACAAGTGGAGAAAGCGAATTTATTGAGGGTGAAGAAATAAAAAAAAAATTGATTCGTAATAAAAAAAACACGTGTTGAATTTTACAGTAATCCCTTATGGAGCATTCATAATGATCTAGAGAAGTTGGTATATAAAAATAAACATGATACCAGGAAATGAGAGAAAATAAATTCATATATTGTAAGGAAACGAACGCGGAAATGCTTTCTGTGCCAATAGCAGGAAATTATGAGTTGGGTTTAATAGATATTTCTGTGAATGGTGTGTTTGATGCAGCAGTGGCATATGAAGTCTGATATAGTATCAATCCGACACTTAAAGGCTTCATAACACTAGAGTTCTTAACTAAATCATTTAAAATATATGATTTCCAATTACTTATATGGAAACCTTTCATCGAACTATATGGGCAAGCATTATTGCATTAAACAAAATATTTTAATTTATACCGAGTGTATCTTTACAGCTACAGGTTTCAAGTTAAAATAACAGTTCTTGATTTGAATTCTACGTAAATTATGTTTTAAAGCGATCTGAAATTCTAGCATTCGATAACTGAATCAGAGACGCAATATGATTTTAACAAATTACGTAGGAATGAAGGTAATGAGGTAGTTCTCATCAAGATATTTTTAAAATACAGGGTGCGGCGTATAACCATTGCACGTGTTTGCAAGGAAAGAAATCAGATTGGTTGAAACTGGAGTTTGAATACGGGATCTTCAGAATGTAAACTCAAACCCTATTAACCCATAAATTGTCAATACAATATTTTCGCATGCCAGTTATTTAAATGTTCCGGACCTCAAGGAAAATAAATTCGTGTTAAACATTGTTATTATTTATTATACATTATTGCGTAATTTGACATAAATATAAGTAATTTTTACTCGTTTGTTTTTTTTTATTGATCTAAAAACAAAATTAAATAAATGAAATCAATGTATCCAATAAGATACATTTTTAATTTAAGGGTTAACTAACTGTAACTAACTCACTGGCACTATCGAACCCGTAGGTTCATGCCCCATGGACATAAGCTCTACATACATCTTTATCCTGAGCTAATGTTTTCCAATCATTCCCTGTATAATCTACTTCCCTCAAATCATAGTTAATGCTATTTTTTCCCACCTCATTCTTGGTCTACCAACTGGGCGTTTTCCTCTGGATTTCCTACAAGAAGGTTCCATGTACGTTTTTCATTCCCTATTCGTGCCACATGCCCTGCCCATCGCAGTCTACGAGACTTAACTGTTCTTATTATATCTGGCTTCCTATAAAGACCATGTAGTTTATTGTTATGTAGTCTTCTCCATTCACCTGTCTGTTCATCTCTCTTTGGGTTAAAAATGTTCCTAAGAACCTTTTTTTCAAATACTCATAACCTCCATTCCTCTCTTGAAGTAAGAGTCCATGTTTCGCATCCATATAATATAACTGGTAGAATAATAGTTTTATATGTTTTCAGTTTAACGTTTTTTGAGAGAAGTTGGGACGTCAAGAGTCTCTGTAATGCATAATAGGACGCATTTCCAGAATTGAGCCTATGTTTAATTTCTTTGAGCATCTCATTCCTGTTTGTGATTATTGTTCCTAGGTATTTGAATTCAGTCACTTCCTCAAAATTTCCCTTTTTGTCATTAGCTATCCATTTCCATTATGTAATGTATTTCTATGTGTGATCATATATTTTGTTTTATTGATATTTACTTCCAGTCCCAATTTCTTAGTGTTACTCAGTAGTGTGTGTGTGTTGGCCTTTAATATCTCCTTGCTATCGCCTAATAGTACTACATCATCAGCATAAACTAACAGCTTATTAATACCATTGAGTTGAAGGCCTTCTTCAACCTCTAAAGAATTGATAGTGTGCTCTAGTACAAAAAGGCCTTCTTATAATCTATAAAGAGAATGTGCGTCTCTAAGTTGAATTCTCTTCGCTTCTCTATGATTTGTTTTAAAGTGAATACGTTGTCTGTGCAGCTTCTTCCTTTCCTAAAACCTGTCTGCTCTTCTGATATTATTGCGTCTACTATTGTTGTTAATCTCATTTCAGCAGCTTGTATTCTGGCAGATTGTTGTATTGTCACTGTCCATGTTTCGGATCCATAAGTAATAATAGGCAATGCCATTGTCTTGTATAATTTCATTATAGAGTCTTTCCTGACTTTATTTTTCAAAGTCCTTTTTAATGTTCCTGTCATAATACCACAATGGTAAATAATATTTAGGTTGTCAAGGGAATTATTGTATCACTCTGTATACGGTAGAGCAACAATTTAATATGAGCGGTTTTTTTAACGAGTTGTGACAGAGAATGAATGGTTATGAACCGGCGCCATGAAGCCCGTCTGTATAAATGACACCGTCACAATAAACAATATTCGCATAATTGAAAAGGATCGATGTGGTACAAGAGTAAACACCATTAACACTAGATTTATTTCCCACAACCGATAGGTGTTGCGTTCAATAAAAACCAATCTGAAATTAATTAATATCCAATAAACATGTTATGTTCTCTATTTCACTGGATTTACTATATATTACGCCTCAAATCACAATTATTTAATTATTACAACATTTAATGATATTATGGTTTTTCATAACAAAACCATTCCTATTAGAGATATTGTATTGCAGCCTATCATTCGAAATCTTTTACAATTTCGCTTGCTAGAACATGGAATTCTCTTCCGCCCTATGTCAGAGACTGCCAAACTTTACCATCTTTCAGAAACAAATTGAAAATAAAATTACTAACAGAAACAACTCACTAATATTACTTTTTAAAATTAATAATGTGTTTTTTCATTATTTAATAAAAATTGATTTAAGATTTGTTAATATATTTACCTAATGCCTTGTATAATAACTGATAAATTAATTCATCATAATTTATTACTTTCTTAATTCAAATCGGGTCCCGCGCCGTAGCCGAGCGGTTAAGGTAGGAAGCCTTGGCGCAGAGCTACGGGACTTGCGCTGGTTCGAGTCTCCATGGGGGAAGAAATTTTCTCATGGTATTTCGGCCAGTATGGGACCGGTGTCCACCCAACATCATGAGGCAATTGGGTAGCTACAATAAGTAGCGGCTCCAGGTTGAGGAACCAGCTATAACGGCTGGGGGACTCGACATGCTAACCACATGTCACCCCTACACTGGCTGTTGATCATCTACCTCTGTGATTGACACATGTGGATGTGAAAGGCCAGCAGCCGGCTGGTAAAAGGGCAACCGCTGAAAAGTGGAAAGACCCTCAATCGGAATCGGAATTCAAATCGGGAAAGATTGGCATGCTACGAGTTATTGGTAAATCCAGAAAATTGGATAAACTTGGGTAAATTTCTGGACAAAACGCGGAAAATAAGAACAACACTCATTCATGGATAAATATATGTTATCAAAATGCAATAACATTAATTCTTAATAATTATATATAAATTAATTAATGTATAATGCTATTGTGTTATTACTTAATTGTAATATTACTGTGTTTTCTTTATGTAATTGTAATGTTATTTTTTTTAGTGTCTAATGCTATTGTGTTATTATTTAATTGTAATATTATTGTGTTTTCTTTATGTAATTGTAATGTTATTGCTTTTTTTTGTTGTTTATTTTTCTTCACACTAGTAGCAATTATTACTTTATTGTAACGGACTGTCAACAGCACGTACGGCTTATTGCCCGTGCGACCCATATTTGTAAATAATATTGTAAATATCTTACTTTTTGTCTAATAAAGTCCTACTGCTACTACTACTACTACTACTTTCTTTGTATTTTGTCTTTCTTTTCTTTTATTTTTATGTATAGTAGATTCGAGCTGTTATTCCTTTCTGTATTCATTCTATCATTAATTTAATTTTAATTGTATTTAATTTTATTGTATTATTAGACATTATTTTCATTATTATTCAGTTTGACAGATAATTGTTTAGTATGACTATTATTGTATTTTTTTGTATTTATATGTAACATATGTTGTCTTGGTGAGTGGAAGAGAAGGCCACATGGCCTTAACTCCACCAGGCTAAATAAATCTATTCTATTCTATTATTTACTGCAATTCAAAACATATGTAATACCAAAGAAGGTTCTTAACACATTCGCTTCAGATTTAAATGTTCAATGCATTTCCCCAGAAACCGAATTTAAGTCACCATAAATGATATTGTCTAATTTCAAACATTTAAAAGAAACAAAATATAACGGCACTTTATATCACAAATAAGGGTGAATGCAAAAACACATTCCCCTAATATTCATAATTGTTAACGAATGGTTACCCTGCTAAGGGATGTACAAAATATTGAAAAATATATAACATGTAGAATTAAGCGAGTGTACCTCGTATTCTGAGGCGAATGGGTTAAATAAGAGGCCAGTGGAAGGAGTGGAAGAGGTAGACCAAGATAACTTTGGATGGATGAATCGATTAAGAAGAAGTATGGAAGCGATTGATCTTATGGAAGGAAGTACTTTAGAGATGTCTGGTGACAAATCATTTTGGTTTGCAGGAAAACCACTATAGAGTGGAATATTCCTAAATAAAAAATTAGATAAAAATTCAATAAAATGGACAACTGATATATAAGTATTATCAACTTTAAGTATATATATATATATATATATATATATATACACACACACACACACATATATATATATATATATATATACTAGAAGTCCCTTGTCAAACAGCGGGCCGGGGTTCGATTTTCGGTTGGGACATGCTCCTGGGTGAAGATTTTCCTCACCTGTAAAACAAATGTCAGAAGTTTAGGACCCAACGGTACCCGAAAATCATCCGGCCGTCATCATCGTCATCATCCTTCACCTGTGTGGAAAGCAACGGGAAGCTACCGCACCTACAATTTCCTAGTAAAGCTGCAAACCATAATCTAAAGGATGAAGAAACAGAGTAAGAGTTACACAACGCTGCAGAAATCAAAATCTTGTGGTATAGGAACATAAGAAGACTGGAGAATCCTCGATAAAAATCTGGCCAGACTTCATATCTTCCACAACGAGACCCATTTGGAGTGATCTAGATGGAAACTGCAGACTCCAGCGGAGAGAGACGAGCGTGTAACCTCTTGCGCCACACGGAGCTTACGCAAATCCTATAGTGGCTACATTATTCGCATACAAAGACATACCGAACAACTAAAAAACAAATTATAAAATAATAACATATTTACTCTGAATTGAAAGTTTTGTTTGAGGTGAAATTATTCAATAAGGGAAGCGGCAGGAGACGTGGCTGAGATTTGGCCGCAGAAGCTAAATTGCCCAGTTAATTTGGCGAAAACCTCTAGTAATTCAATAACAGATGCCAGCTAACCAGGCAATCCAGACCCTCGCAACTCATTAGCTTAATGAGCCGGCGCCATCGTGATTGTATATCACTGCCTTCTTGAATTACTGTCAAGTTTCAATCGGGTAGGCCTGCCCTAATCCACATTTTTTACCTCTTCCAAGCAAAGTTCCAGAACTGTAAAAACAAAGCCGATGTATGACTACATTTTTATTTTTATTTACCTTTAAGCCTTTAAGAAAATATAGTTCGCTCTCTAATGCTTAAAATAAAAGAAATACAAATAATAAAAATATACAGAGTGTCCCATTCAAACCTCCCACATTTTTTAGAGATATAATTATTTATTCTAGATTATGAAGTTCATATCTATTTGTTATTTAAGATTCACTTTCTTAGGTTTATCTAGAATTAGATTAGTTTTTTTAAGTATTTATTTTATTATGAATGAATTAATTTATTTTATCGAATGGGAGGTATGTACTATTAATACAAGTAGTATTGTAATAACCTTTTTATTTGACTTTAATTAATCTTAACTAACAAAGTATACGGAATTATGAAATGAGGCCGGTATTAAACGAAACAGAAACTCAAAGAATTTTCATTGCCACATACTAAAACACCTCTATATGTGCACCATCCCTGCTCAATTATAATCCAACATTAAGCCTCGACTCAGTAAAAAAAGCTCATTCTTGGTCTACTTATTGGGCGCTTTCCCTATTGTTTCTTATGGCTGTGACGAGTTGTATACCCGTGCTTGTAATTATGAGCAAATGTACAATTTTGTACAACACTGTTTGGTGAAATACCCATTAAATCCCGTTTCACCTGTACGCCATATCAATCACTTTGACAGATGGCTGAATACAAAAAGTTAATACTACGTTTATGATGCACCGTGTAATCATTTATGAAAGATCACGGGCTGCTTCATCACTTGATAATCTTATACATCTGGCAATATATCATGTTTTGACATCCGGCGATGCTCCAATTCTCTCTAATAACATTTCTCCTCAAACGAAAACATAGCTATTATTTAGCTATAAAGCAGCTATTATTTAGTCATGAGAAATCAAATATTTAACGATATCAACATTATCTTGAGCGGAGACAAAAAGTCTAACACGCAGAAATTCCGTATACTAACCAAATTCTTCAACAGGTCCGATTTTGCTGGTTTGTGGAAATATATATTTGTTTTGTCAATTAAATTGCCTTAAAAACATGGCTACGATTTCTATGTAACTAAACCGGAGGGAAACCGCCAAGTAAGTTGGCGCAGAATAATATGACAGAATAATATTAACAATGTTTTGTAGAGGTAGATTACATAGAAAATGGAAAATAGCTCAGTATAATAATAATAATAATAGCAATAACAACAATACAATAACAATAATAATAGTAATAATAATAAAAATAATAACAATAATAGCAATAACAACAATAAAATAACAATAATAACAATAAAAATAACAATAATAATAGTAATGATAATAATAATAACAATAATAACAATAATAATAATAATAACAATAACCATAATAGCAATAACAATAACAACAATACAATAACAATAAAAATAATAATAGTAATAATAATAAAAATAATAATAATAACAATAATAGCAATAACAATAATAATAACAATAACAACAATAAAATAACAATAATAACAATAAAAATAACAATAATAATAGTAATAATAATAATAATAATAATAATAATAATAATAATAATAATAATAATAGCTTTCTTTTGCCTCGCAGAGTTAAGGCCTTACGGCCTTGTCTACCATTAAAAAAATACGAAAATGATTCTTACATCTAGTTACAATAAAAAATAATATTACATAGTACGTCTACAATATACGAGTAATTATTAATTACAAAATATTTTGATTTTAATCTAGATTTAACAAATTATTTTTTTTTCAAATGCCCCAGGTTGTCATTTTGACATGTCTGGTGTTCAATCCTGGCATTGGCGTACTTGTAACCCACGTTCAGAGCATGGGCCACCTGGAAGACAGGGTTACGCTGCCCCGATTATATGAGAGTTGATTATGATGGTAATGACGTGCCAGGAGAGACCTTAAACTAAACTTAAGCTAATTTGGTGAATATGATATTGATGATAATGATGTTCAGATGATGTTCGGGGACCGTTTGGGCCTTAAAGTTTCCTGATATTTATCTTACAGCTGAGAAAAAAACCCGAAAAAACCTCATACAGGAAACTTGTCCCGACCGGAAATTGAACCCGGGCCCGCTGCGTGTCAAGGCAGCATGCTACCTCGATACCACAGCGGTGGAAAATATACAAGATAGAAAAACATGAGGAAATAATTATTAATGAGATAAAATAAATATTACTCTAGAGAAAAAATCATTATCTGACAACATGTGACTGTATAAGCGTGACTTAAAAGTACCAAGTGTGAGGCAACCCCTTATATCTTGAGGGAGGAAATTCCAGGAGGAGGCAGAGGGTACTGTGAAAAAAGTAGAATAGGAGGAAGTGCTATGAAAAGGGATTGTTAGCAGACTGTTATCTTGTGACCTAGTGTTAATATTGTGGTAAGAAGATAACTTCTCAAATCTGGACGCCAGGTAAGTAGGAATGTAGGAATTCAGAAGCTTGGAAAGGAGTAAAAGAGAGTGCAATTTACGTCTGTCAATAAGACGGAGCCAAGAGAGGTTATTGAAGTGTTCGGAAATATGGCCATAATGGCGGATATTGAAAATGAATCCAACGAAATCATTATGAACACGGTGCAGTCACTGCGACAAGTCATAGTTTAGATCATTTTATTGTAACATCAGAATAATCGATAAAAAAGATTCTGTACAAGGATTTGTTTTAATGAAACTGGGAGAAAATTCTTTAAACGTCCAAGATAATGTAAGATGGAGAAAGTTTTTTTACATATGTGTTTCACTTGTGTTTGCCAGGTTAAATTAGCGTCTAGATGTAGTCCAAGATCTATTACTGAAGAAGAATAAGAGATAATTATATTATTTATAGTAATATTTGGAAGTGTAGATATGTCATAGTTTGTAAGCGGTCTTTGTTGTCCCATTAGAATTACTTGTGACTTGTTAGGACTTAGATTTAGACCGATACTTGAAGACCAGTTAAAGATGGATATGAGATCGTCATTCATTTTCTTCAAACTGTTATAGAGGGAATAAGGGTGGTGAATGGAGGTAAATGGAGAGCTTATCTCCGATCATGAAACTCTGAGTTTGAGTGTCAGTTAGTTTAAATAAGAGATTAAATGTGAAAAAAGTGAAATTACAAAAAAAAAAAAAATAACTGCTAGCAGTTAAAGCGAACACATACAGTTCACAATAATGAGGTTTTGATGCCACCCACTGCCTACCTTATTATGATGTACCAGCAGGTTTTAATTAGATATGGTGCGCCAGGAGTCACTCACAGATTCCATAGTTAGTATAATTAATATAATATTGTAAAAATTAATAAAAGTTAGCATATTAATTAAGTCTATAATAATTTAATTGGTATTAATTACAAACAGGAATGAGGAGATATAGAATCAGCTCCGGAAACTTATGATATGCATTACAGACACTCTTATGATCCCAACTTGAAAAAAAAGTAGTAGTAGTAGGACTTTATTGGACAAAAAGTAAGATATTTACAATATTATTTA
This sequence comes from Diploptera punctata, assembly GCA_030220185.1. Lineage (NCBI taxonomy): Eukaryota > Metazoa > Arthropoda > Insecta > Blattodea > Blaberidae > Diploptera > Diploptera punctata. The sequence goes on from JASPKZ010004543.1 coordinate 330,967, forward strand.
CAAATATGGGTCGCACGGGCAGTAAGCCGTACGTGCTGTTGACAGTCCGTTACAATAAAGTAATAATTGGTACTAGTGTAAAGAAAAATAAACAACAAAAACAGCAATAACATTACAATTACATAAAGAAAACACAATAATAATATTACAATTAAATAATAACACAATAGCATTATACACTAAAAACATAAACAAAAAGTATATAGGTTAAAAACAATTATTATCCAGTTATACTATATGATTGCTAAACATAGATTCTTACTTTAAGAGAGAGCTCATCTCTGTAAACTAATTATATATTAAGCGGCCCCTACACGATCAATATTTACGTCAATATATTGCAAAATATTTTGTACAACAGTATTACTTGGCCAACCCACACGGTGCAATATTATTGCTCAATTAATAAGTTCCCGGGTGATACTTCTGCAGTCAACATGTACGAGTATATTCCAACATTGTTAACACACAACTGAACTAGTATTGCGCAATATTGCCAACAGACGACGCAATATTTACTAGATTGCACAATAAAAATCAAACTGTTTTTGATTGACTCAATATATTGCGCAATCTCTCAATGTGATCTACAGATGCTCAATGTTATTGTACTATGCCAATTGTTGGCAATATTGACATAAATATTGGTCGTGTAGGGACAGCTTTATAGAGACTCTTGTCATTCCAACTTCCCTAAAAATCTTCTCCTTCTACGTCATGGAATTAGACAACATATCTGTTTTCACATCTAGAGACCTCCATTTATAACTAACTAAATAGGCCTAACTCACTGGCACTATCGAACCCGTAGGTTCATGGCCGCGCGGACATAAGCTATCCATATATCCCTATCCTGAGCCAATGTTTTCCAATCATCCCCTGTATAATCTACTTCTCTCAAATCATAGTTAATGTTATTCTCCCACGTCATTCTTGGTCTACCAACTGGACATTTTCCGTCTGGTTTTCCTATAAGAAGCTTCCATGCATGTCTTCCATTTCCCATTCGTGCCACATGTCCTGTCCATCGCAGTCTACGAGACTTAACTGTTCTCATTATATCTGACTTCCTATAAAGAACATGTAATTCATTGTTTTTCAGTATTCTCAATTCACCTGTCTGTTCATCTCTCTTTGGTCCAAACATTTTCCTAAGAACTTTATTCTCAAATACTCGAAATCTCCTTTCTTCCCTTAAAGTAAGAGTCCATGTTTCGCATCCATATAATATAACTGGTACAATAATAGTTTTACATATTTTCAGCTTAACGTTTTTTGAAAGGAGTTGGGACATCAAGAGTCTCTGCAATGCATAATAGCACGCATTTCCTGAATTGAGCCTATGTTTAATTTCCTTGTGCATCTCATTCCTATTTGTGATTATTGTTCCTAGGTATTTGAATTCAGCCACTTCCTCAAAATTTCCCTCATTTGTCATTAGCTGTCCATTTCCATTATGTAATATATTTCTACGTGTGACCATATATTTAGTTTTATTGACATTTACTTCCAGTCCAAATTTCTTAGTGTTACTCAGTAGTGTGTACGTGTTGGTGTTTAGTATCTCCCTCAGCGTATACCATATCATTTAATTGACCTTTAATATTTAATTTGTTTAGGCGTAGCAACGCACGCCGGATATTAGCAAGTAAAATATGAAATTAATAAAATAGATATTAATGGAAATGATTAACATTTTAGTGGTATGAACTGATGAATGCGAATGAATGTAGGCCTATTTTAATGTATTTGGTGCAATTTTATCAATTAAATACGATCTCAAAATTTCTCTTTATTAAGGCAAGTTTTAAACTATGTTATTCACAATTAATTAAATTTCATACGTAATAACCTGTCATTATATGTCTGACATGTGAGCCCAATAACAAAATCAATACATGAAGTTGTAAAATGCTAATTACACGCGAGTTAATAATGTATCGCCTGATCAACACGTATCAAATAAACTGATAATCAGTGGCAAAATTATAAACACACAACTCATCCACTAACTAATAAAAAGGAAAATAAAACACATCGTGTCTCTAAAGTACGTCACACATTGACAAATTTATAATTCAAACACTGCTGTATCTAAGCTGACGGGAAAACGTATATTGGGCGAAAGGTAAAAACTTCTATCACTGATATCATCATCAACATGATCAAATCCGTTTTGGGCCAAGTGGCCTATGACCTACCAAAGATGGTCTTGATCTATCCACCGTGTTTTAATCTTCCTCGGTCTCTATGCCCAGTTGGAAAATATTGGAATGCCAATTTTGGAAGTCTATAGGCTGAATTCAAATACCTAGGAACAATAATCACAAATAGGAATGAGACGCACAAAGAAATAAAACATAGGCTCAATTATGGAAATGCGCGTTATTATGCATTACAGAGACTCTTGACGACACAACTCCTTTAAAAAAAGTTACACTGAAAATATATAAAACTATTATTCTACTAGTTACATTACATGGGTGCGAAACATGGACTCTTACTCTAAGGGAGGAAAGGATATTACGAGTATTTGAGAATAAAGTTCTTAGGAAAATTTTTGGACCAAAGAGAGATGAACAGACAGGTGAATGGAGAAGACTACATAACAATGATCTACATGGCCTTTATAGGAAGCCAGATATAATAAGAACAGTTAAGTCTAAGAGACTGCGATGGGCAGGACATGTGGCACGAATGAGGAATGAAAGACGCGCATGGAAGCTTCTTGTAGGAAAGCCAGAGAGAAAACGCCCATCGGTAGACCAAGAATGAGGTGCGAGAATAACATTAACTATGATTTGAGGGAAGTGGATTATATAGGGAATGATTGGAAAACATTAGCTCAGGATAGAACGTATGGAGAGCTTATGTCCGCGTGGCCATGAACTTACGGGTTCGTTATGACCATACTTCCGAACACTTTAATAACCTCTCTTGGCTCCGTCTTACTGACAGACGTAAATTGCACTCTCTTTCACTACTTTTCAAGCTTCTAAATTCCTACAGTCCTAGTTACCTGGCGTCCAGATTTGAGAAGTTATCCTCTTACCACACAATATTGACACTAGGTCACAAGATAACAGTCTGCTAACAATTCCCCTTCATAGCACTTCCTCTTATTCTACTTCCTTCACAATAGCCTCTGCCCGCTCCTGGATTTCCTTCCTCAAGATATCAGGGTCCCGCGCCGTAGCCGAGCGGTTAAGGTAGGAAGCTTTGGCGCAGAGCTACGGAACTTGCGCTGGTTCGAGTCTCCATGGGGGAAGAAATTTTCTCATGGTATTTCGGCCAGTATGGGACCGGTGCCCACCCAGCATCGTGAGGCAATTGGGTAGCTACAATAAGTAGCGGCTCCAGGTTGAGGAACCAGCTATAACGGCTGGGGGACTCGACATGCTAACCACATGTCACCCCTACACTGGCTGTTGATCATCTACCTCTGTGATTGACACATGTGGATGTGAAGGGCCAGCAGCCGGCTGGTAAAAGGGCAACCGCTGAAAAGTGGAAAGACCCTCAATCGGAAGATATCAGGGGTTGCCGCACACTTGGTACTTCTAAGTCACGCTTATACAATTACCTGTTGTCTAATAATTATTTTTTTCTATTTATTTAAATTTGCACTGTCATTAATAATTTTTTCTCGTTCTTTTATATATCTTGTACATATTATATATTTAATTCGTTAAATCTAGAGTAAATCAAAATATATTATAAATATATATTTTGAATGCCCCAGGTTTGTCTTTTCGACATTCCTGGTTTCTCTCCTGGCATGGCGTTCTTGTAACCCACTTCTGAGGTTGGGGCGCCTGGAAGGCGGGGTTACGTTGCTCCGATGGTATGATGGGTGATGATGATGATAATGGTGCGCCAGGAGAATCCCTAATTCTAAGCTTAACCTAAGATGAATATGAATGATGATGATTGCGATGGCCATATGATTTCAGGGACCGTTTGGGCCTTAAAGTTTTCCTGACATTTGTCTTACAGGTGACGAAAAACCCCGATAGAAACCTCACCCAGAAAAACTGTCCCGACCGGGGATCGAACCCGGGCCCGCTGCGTGACAAGGCAGCACGCTACCTCGAGACCACAGCGGTGGACATTATAAATACTTACTTACTTACTCACTGGCACTATCGAACCCGTAGGTTCATGGCCGCGCGGACATAAGCTCTACATAAATCCCTATCCTGAGCAAATGCTTTCCAATCATTCCCTGTATAATCTACTTCTCTCAAATCATAGTTAATGTTGTTCTCCCACCTCATTCTTGGTCTACCAACTGGGCGTTTTCCCTCTGGCTTTCCTACAAGAAGCTTCCATGCACGTCTTTCATTCCCCATACGTGCAACATGTCCTGCCCATCGCAATCTACGAGACTTAACTGTTCTTGTTATATCTGGCTTCCTATACAGACCATGTAGTTCGTTGTTATGCAGTCTTCTCCATTCACCTGTCTGTTCATCTCTCTTTGGTCCAAAAATTTTCCTAAGTACTTTATTCTCAAATACTCGTAATCTCCTTTCCTCCCTTAAAGTAAGAGTCCATGTTTCGCACCCATATAATATAACTGGTAGAATAATAGTTTTATATATTTTCAGCTTAACGTTTTTTGAAAGGAATTGGGACATCAATAGTCTCTGCAATGCATAATAGCACGCATTTCCAGAATTGAGCCTATGTTTAATTTCTTTGTGCGTCTCATTCCTATTTGTGATTATTGTTCCTAGGGATTTGAATTCAGCCACTTCCTCAAAATTTCCCTCATTTGTCATTAGCTGTCATTTCCATTATATACTGAATTTCTACGTGTGACCATATATTTAGTTTTACCGATATTCACTTCCAGTCCCAATTTCTTAGTGTTACTCAATAGTGTGTGCGTGTTGGCCTTTAGTATCTCCTCGCTATCGGCCAGTAGTACTACATCATCAGCATAAACCAACAGCTTATTGATACCTTTAAGTTGTAAGTTTTCCTCATTCTCTAAAGATTTAATGGCATGCTCCAGTACAAAATTAAATAGTAGAGGATATAGTGCATCTCCTTGCTTCAACCCACTCTGGATTACAAAAGTGTCAGAAAACTGCTTGCGGACATTATAAATATTAATTGTATTGTATTTATAACATGTAATCGTTTATGTATATTGTAAATTAGATGTAAACTACTTTTTTGTATTTTTTAAAACCTGGTTGAGTGACAGACAAGGCCTTAAGGCCTTAACTCTGCCAGGGAAAATAAAGCTATTATTATTATAGTGCCAGTGAGTTAGTAGTTAATTTCTTTTCATTCTTCTCGATGATTTTTCCATTCTTCTTGGTATCGTTCTATATATTGTTGATACATAACAAGGTAGAGTAGATTTTCAATCTATCCATTTCCATGATACTGGGATAACGCAGTAGATTTTTCGTGTGGCTGTGCTCAGAACAGTCTGCCTTCCCAGTCTGAATAAAGAAGAAGGGAAGGCCGAAGGAGGACGATACAGGGCATCACGTCTCTCTCGAGATGTAGAACATCACACTCGAGCGGATTGACATTCACGCTTCTCGCTGTTCATTATTGAATCTAATTACAAGTCCATGTGTTATTCAATTGAATATCTCTAGTTAATTGAATGTACACCAGGTGCTTACACTGTACTGGATAAAGCAATTGTCTGCATTACGCTATTCCAATTAATACATTTATACAGGATGGTTATTTTTTGTTCCAAACCTAAAAGGAACATTCTGAAGGCAATCTATATCCCTCTTTCTTTATTTCCTAGCTGTAGGTACTGTATTACACTATTATAAATATGGCGGTTGCTACAGTCAATTTTTAATTTTGCATTTCAGGTCAAATCCAACTTCTAATTGTCGGATTTGACTCCAACTTACTCAGGTATACTAAAGACAAAATACCCCTAGAATCACAAGGCATCTACGAGATCCCTTGCACCTATATGTAGGACGTACCAACAGACGAATACAAGAACATAAGGCTGCAATAAATCGTCAAGAACCTATATCAACTCTGGTGCAACATATGAAGCAGAGGGGCACAAGATCGATCTCACAGGATCTAGAACGTTGGCTAAAATAGATAATGAAAAATCAAGAATCTACAGAGAAGCAATAGAGATTGAGAAAAGGCCACATTCCATGAACACCCGAGATGATGCCCAAAGATTACCATCTACATGGCAAACTGCTCTCGCTGCCCACCATGTCATCCCCAGAACAGCGAAGAAGATACGAAGAAAACCACGGTTGGGCAACATGGAGTATGGTCGACGCTTGGATGGGTGTACGGCTTCCGAAAAGGACCACACTGAAAACTGAAGATGTTTAACTACATAAGAACTAAACCTTAGATGGGTGTACGGCTTCGGAAACGGACCGCACTGAAAACTGAAGGTGTTTAACTACATAAGAACTAAACCTTAGATGGGTGTACGGCTTCGGAAACGGACCGCACTGAAAACTGAAGGTGTTTAACTACATAAGAGCTAAACCTTAGATGGGTGTACGGCTTCGGAAACGGACCGCACTGAAAACTGAAGATGTTTAACTACATAAGAACTAAACCTTAGATGGGTGTACGGCTTCGGAAACGGACCGCACTGAAAACTGAAGGTGTTTAACTACATAAGAACTAAACCTTAGATGGGTGTACGGCTTCGGAAACGGACCGCACTGAAAACTGAAGGTGTTTAACTACATAAGAGCTAAACCTTAGATGGGTGTACGGCTTCGGAAACGGACCACACTGAAAACTGAAGATGTTTAACTACATAAGAACTAAACCTTAGATGGGTGTACGGCTTCGGAAACGGACCGCACTGAAAACTGAAGGTGTTTAACTACATAAGAGCTAAACCTTAGATGGGTGTACGGCTTCGGAAACGGACCGCACTGAAAACTGAAGGTGTTTAACTACATAAGAGCTAAACCTTAGATGGGTGTACGGCTTCGGAAACGGACCGCACTGAAAACTGAAGGTGTTTAACTACATAAGAGCTAAACCTTAGATGGGTGTACGGCTTCGGAAACGGACCGCACTGAAAACTGAAGATGTTTAAACTACATAAGAACTAAACCTTAGATGGGTGTACGGCTTCGGAAACGGACCGCACTGAAAACTGAAGGTGTTTAACTACATAAGAGCTAAACCTTAGATGGGTGTACGGCTTCGGAAACGGACCGCACTGAAAACTGAAGATGTTTAACTACATAAGAACTAAACCTTAGATGGGTGTACGGCTTCGGAAACGGACCGCACTGAAAACTGAAGGTGTTTAACTACATAAGAGCTAAACCTTAGATGGGTGTACGGCTTCGGAAACGGACTGCACTGAAAACTGAAGGTGTTTAACTACATAAGAGCTAAACCTTAGATGGGTGTACGGCTTCGGAAACGGACCGCACTGAAAACTGAAGGTGTTTAACTACATAAGAGCTAAACCTTAGATGGGTGTACGGCTTCGGAAACGGACCGCACTGAAAACTGAAGATGTTTAACTACATAAGAGCTAAACCTTAGATGGGTGTACGGCTTCGGAAACGGACCGCACTGAAAACTGAAGATGTTTAACTACATAAGAACTAACCTTAGATGGGTGTACGGCTTCGGAAACGGACCGCACTGAAAACTGAAGGTGTTTAACTACATAAGAGCTAAACCTTAGATGGGTGTACGGCTTCGGAAACGGACCGCACTGAAAACTGAAGATGTTTAACTACATAAGAACTAAACCTTAGATGGGTGTACGGCTTCGGAAACGGACCGCACTGAAAACTGAAGGTGTTTAACTACATAAGAGCTAAACCTTAGATGGGTGTACGGCTTCGGAAACGGACCGCACTGAAAACTGAAGGTGTTTAACTACATAAGAGCTAAACCTTAGATGGGTGTACGGCTTCGGAAACGGACCGCACTGAAACTGAAGATGTTTAACTACATAAGAGATAAACCTTAGATGGGTGTACGGCTTCGGAAACGGACCGCACTGAAAACTGAAGATGTTTAACTACATAAGAACTAAACCTTAGATGGGTGTACGGCTTCGGAAACGGACCGCACTGAAAACTGAAGGTATTTAACTACATAAGAGCTAAACCTTAGATGGGTGTACGGCTTCGGAAACGGACCGCACTGAAAACTGAAGATGTTTAACTACATAAGAGCTAAACCTTAGATGGGTGTACGGCTTCGGAAACGGACCGCACTGAAAACTGAAGGTGTTTAACTAAACCTTGGATGGGTGTACGTCTTCGGAAACGGACCACAGCAAAAACTCTTATGTATTTTATTATATAATGCCTAAACTGTGACTCGAACTTATCATTCCTTGATAATGGCATGTGGGATCATGCCGAAACGTCGGAGTCAGTGGCCAGAGTCCGAACTTGAATCCAAGACGCGGAAAACCCAAGAAAACTTTCATATTCATACTTATATGTGCAAAAATCTGCAATATAACATATATATATATGTATATATATAATGGGCATTTTCAGTTTCACTAGATAAGATCGGTACCGGTAAAGATTTGTAAAAATATTTAAAAAATGTTTTCATGAGAACTACCTCAATAGCTTCATTCCATCTGAATTCCCTAATATCTAACTTAAAAGTGACGACCACTGACTACGGTACAGACTCTATAATGTAATTTTAGCACCTTCACTAATTCCCTTAATGACTGCTTTACAGGTAGACACGTTTCAATACAGCAGTTTACGCAATTATGAATATTTCTCAAGCATTCGTTTGTATGTGATAAAATTTTATATTCCTAATATCGTAAGGAAAGCTGCTTTTTTATAAATTTTAATATACTTTTATTAGAAACTGCGTTATTCCATGGGTTTGAACGTGATGTTTTGTAGAATCCATTATGATTTTATTTCCGTTGTAACGAAGCACAGCCAGTTCGTGTATACAGCTCTGAAAATTAAACTGTAGTTATCGTAGCCCAGATGTATGTACTTTATACCGCTGCCAGTTCATAAACTTTTAATAACATACAAAATATGCGGCTGCTTCTGGCTTTACATTAACACTTTCGATGCGATAAAAGTACCACCTTTCGCAGGAAATAAAGTTTTGATTAAATTAGTGAAATATTGCATCATGTTACAAAACCGGATTCAAAACTTCTTATAAAAGTATTAATATTGTCTTGGTGGCTTCATAGCGCAAGCTGTTGGATAATAGAAAATTAGCAATTTGCTAGGATAGGCTCTATATGTATTCCAAAATGTACAAGTTCTTAAAAATAACATTTTCATTTATTTACTAGCTAAAACCCGGCGTGCGCTGCTACGCCTAAATAAATGAAAATTAACGTGATTTTATGTTTAGTTCAATAAGTAGAAGGAGAAATAACTTTAAATGTATATTTTTTAGATACCCCGTGCTGATTACACGGCGTTGCCCGGGAATCTACTTATCCCGATCTTCTGGACATAAATGAGTTGAAATACGAAAATTAATATGTTTTATGTTTAGTTAAATATGATGATGGAAAAACGTATATTGCAATTATTTTTCGATACCCCGTGCTGTTTACCCGGCGTTGTCCGGGAATCAACTCATCTCGATCTTCTTGGCATAAATGAGCTGAAAGACGAAAATTAATGTACTTCTTATGATTAGTTGAATAAGTACAATGAAAAATAATTATAAATGTATATCGTAATTGCTTTAACTATGATTTGAGGGAAGTAGATTATACAGGGAATGATTGGAAAGCATTAGCTCAGGATAGAGATGTATGGAGAGCTTATGTCCGCGCGGCCATGAACCTACGGGTTCGATAGTGCCAGTGAGTAAGTAAGTAAGTATCGTAATTGTTTTAAGATTCTCCGTGCTGATTTCCCGGCGGTGCCCGGGAATCTACTTATCTCGATCTTCTTGGCATAAATGAGCTAAAAGACAAAATTCGTTATTGTGTGTTATCTGTAAAATATACCCGCCATGTGATCATATGCTTGCACAGGAATCTACGTACTTGTCTCGATCTTCTTGGCATCAATGAAAGACAAAATTGGTTATTGTGAGTTATCCGTAAGAGATAAACATATGCTGTCGCGGAATTTTTTGTAGAGCTTTTTGAGATATTCAATTCTGTGTACATTAATTTTGTGTATTTCTTATGGTTTAGGCAGCGTAAGCCATTTAAGCGTCCAAAGAGCTACGGTATTTTTTTTTTTACGTTTTCCACTACAAAGGGCGATTTCTAAGGGTAGGAGATGAGTATCATAACTTTCGTATAGCCTATGTTCATTCCGGGAATCTCCTGAACATTTTGCAAAAAGCCCTATCAGAATCGGATCAACGGTATGGCTGCGCATAAAGTACGAACAAACAAACAAACATTCATTTTTTGTATATTAGATAGTGTTCTGCCCTAGGTCCTTCACTTCATCTCATGCTATACTTTGCAGCTTACAGCAGAAACTAGACAAGAAACAAGAGATACTCGACACCTACTGGAAGCATGTGAAATTAAAATTTTGTGAACAATAGAAAACATAACATTAATATCAAGACATCTGGGTAAAACAGGGAGTTTACTTTTAGATTTTTATTAATCTGAATACAACCATGTAATAATATATGCCAATTTTGAAGAATTCTCTCTTTTTTATAACATTTTATTTTCAGCATGTTCCATCATGTAGAAAGTAATACTACATGATTTTATATACAAAATTATCCTTGTATATGATAAAGGGCAAGGCAGATAGGCCACATCCTTGTCTAAAACCCTTATTATCTTAATATATAAAAAATTGTGCCACGTTGTTTGTCCGCGATGAAATCCTAAACTACTGAACCAATTTTAATAAAATTTTGCACACTGTGTGCAGTTTGATCCAACTTGAGACTTAGGGTAGTTTATAACTAAATTTATAATCGCATTATTTTTTATTGCAAATTATTTGTTTATTATTTAGCAAAGAGTTATAATTATCTGTAAGTTCCATACGATTCGAAAAGATGGCGGTGTAATTATCTGTGAGTTCCATACGATTCTAACAGATGGCGGTGTAAGGGAATTTGGTAAGACAATTGGTTTATTATTTATCAAAGAGAGATCCAAATGGCTGAGCTTTTTGTTGCAACCGCGAATTTCAATTGAATTACAAATATTGATTATTTCATAATTTAAGTGTGTTCAGTGTTTATTTTTATTTTCAATATTATTAATTTCGTGTGTAAGTATTAGTGTTAAGTAATCTGGCTGAAAGACAGCAACTTAATTAAAATTTTTAAGGTATGCCTTGGCCACAGCAACGCGTGGCCGGGGCTTCTAGTATAATATATATAGGGACTTCAGATTAAGACGCAACACTAGCGCCTGGCAACCAGCCGGCAGGCCAAGCGGTCAAAGCACCCCCGTTTCCCGGCCAATCAACTGCCGGGCGGGTGGCAAAGCAGGTTCCAATCATATTCCTGCTATCCTTATTTAGTGATTACTTCTGTAACTGTAAGGTACAGTCTTTTTTCAAAGTTTTTCTTAATCAACTTGTGAATTTGTGTTCAGGTGTGGCTGTGGTGATTACAGTTTGACATGCTCGTATATACCCCCTAACAGAAGTTATTTGTTACTTTTGACAAATGCAAAGATTGATTCTTACAAAAGTTGTCACCGTATATTTTCCCGTCAGTTCACTGAAGCAGTTGTCCCTAATAAAGCCACAATTACAAATTCTCTAACATTGGAGAATCTTAGATTCGAACTGTGAGCTCCAACGTTTCTACCAGTTATATTATATGGATGCGAAACATGGACCCTTACTTTAAGGCAGGAAAGGAGATTACGAGTATTTGAGGATAAAGTTCTTAGGAAAATGTTTGGACCAAAGAGAGATGAACAGACGGGTGAATGGAGAAGACTACATAACAGTGAACTACATGGTGTTTATAGGAAGCCAGATATAATGAGAACAGTTAAGTCTCGTAGACTGCGATGGGCAGGACATGTAGCACGAATGGGGAATGAAAAACGTGCATGGAAGATTCTTGTAGGAAAACCAGAGGGAAAACGCCCAGTTGGTAGACCAAGAATGAGGTGGGAAATTAACATTAACTGTGATTTGAGGAAAGTAGATTATACAGGGGATGATTGGAAAACATTGGCTCAGGATAGGGATATATGGAGAGCTTATGTCCGTGCGGCCATGAACCTACGGGTTCGATAGTGCCAGTGAGTTAGTTAGTTAGAGTTCCAACGTTTCAAGGCAGGAATTGGATAGCGTGTTTCCAACTCTTCTTCGCCGGTGTGGGCATTGTATTGAAGCTGAAGGAGGTAATTTTGAAAATCTTTTGTCTTAAGGTAAGAAGTAAGCAGCACAAAAATAGATTATATTCCATTAACTAAGTCTAACTAACTCACTGGCAATATCGAACCAGTAGGTTCATGGCCGCGCGGACATAAGCTCTCCATATATCCCTATCCTGAGATAAAGTATTCCAATCATTCGCTGAAATAATCTACTTCCCTCAAATCGTGGTTAATGATATTATTCCCCTCATTCTTGGTCTACCAACTGGGCATTTTCCTTCTGGTTTTCCTACAAGAAGCTTCCATGCACGTCTTTCATTCCCCATTCGTGCCACATGTCCTTCTCATCGCAGTCTAACTAACTCACTAACTCACTGGCACAATCAAATCCGTAGGTTCATGGCCGCGCGGACTTAAGCATACTCACATACGTATAGGATATACATCCCTATCCAGAGCTAATGTTTTCCAATCATCCCCTGTATAATCTACTTCCCTCAAATCATAGTTAATGTTATAATCCCACTTCATTCTTGAGGTGCCCATCGCAGTCTACGATACTTAACTGTTATTACGGCTTCGTATAAAGATCATGTAGTTCAGTGTTATTTAGTCTTCTCCATTCACCTGTCTGTTCATCTCTCTTTGGTCCAAAAATTTTGCTAAGAACTTTATTCTCATATACTCGTAATCTCCTTTCCTCCCTTAAAGTAAGAGTCCACGTTTCGCAACCATATAATATCCATCCATAGTAATTCTGCCAGAAGGCAGGTGCTTCACTGCAATCATAGCATTTTCATGCTATGCTTTGTAGCTTTACTAGGGAATTGTAGGTGTGGTAGCTTCCCGTTACTTTCCACACCGGTGAAGGATAATGATGATGATGATAATGATAAGGATGATGATGGTGATGGCCATATGATTTCGGGGACCGTTTGCGCCTTAAAGTTTTCCTGACATTTGTCTTACAGTGAGGAAAAACCCCGATAAAAACCTTACCAAGAAAAACTGCTTCGACCGGGGATCGAACCCGGGTCCGCTGCGTGACAAGCAGCACGCTACCTCGAGACTACAGTGGTGGACCCATATAATATAACTGGTTTAATAATAGTTATATTTTATTTCATTACAATATCCAATTATTTATTTTCACAGCTACACAGATTTATTTGGTGAGATTATGGACCAAATCCATACTACGAGCGGTTTCCAGTCTTAAATGAAGACCTGTACGTCGTTAATCACATTCTACAAAAGTAATTGGTCCGTTTTTGTGTATTTTTAAATTACAATAATTAAACATTTGTGTCTTTCCATGGTATCTTTACCTTGTCGTGGTGGAGTAGCTTGCGTGCTAAATGATCCTGAGAGCTATGCCGGCGGTAGCATTGCTGCCGATAGGGTTACCCATGCCGGACTGGTCGAAGGTGATAAGCCAGACGAAAAAAGTACATTGGTCGAAAGAGTGACGATCTTTCACCGTAAAAATACAACCGTCAAGAAATGTGGACATGGGTTCAACTCGGGTAACATTTTCCGGAGGTCAAATAGTCCCCCATTCGGTTCTCCGGGCGGGGACTACTTCAGGGAACCCATGCCAAAGGAAACAGAGGGAAATCGTCCAGTTGGTACAAGATTTGAACTTTGTTCGATACAAAATATGATAATTTCATCTCCTTTTTTTTTACAAAAGCGGCCAAACTAGAAGCTAACAAGTTAATCGATTCTGTAGTTCCTTTCGTAAATATAATTTCTGAAGAATATTTTGCATGAATACATTTTTGAATTTTTTTTGACATTTTCTACATACAGAGTCGCTTTATGACTAAGATAATGTAACCAAGAATGAGGTGGGAGAATAACATTTTTTATAGAATCTTTAGGACAACCGGAACCATTATAAATATTATAATAATTACACGTATATCATAGGAACCGCCGTATATGAAAATCTTTTTAGAGTTAATTTTCTAGAAATTTTATAGATAGGATTTCAGGCATTAACTATGATTTGAGGGAAGTAGATTATACAGGGAATGATGGGAGGGCTTTAGCTCGGGATAGGGATGTATGGAGAGCTTATGTCCGCGCGGCTATAAACCTACGGGTTCGATAGTGCCAGTGAGTAAGTAAGTAAACATTTGTGTTACAAATCAGAGATATTTTAAAATTTTTACTTTGAAAATTGTTATATTAATGGATTGTTTTTTGGTCTGTTGTTGAACAACTCTTTCGCTTTTTAACAATGCCATCGTTTTGACTGTCTCTCTTCCACGAAAAAATAGAAACAAAAATTCATTCTATTAATAATCCTGCTGCTTTCGCTACCTAACATTTCTATTTTGTTTTTACTATAGACATAAAGTTAAATAAATTCATGTGTGCAGAAAAAAAAAGTAACACAACAGTTCCAGGTTTTTCCGACCAAACAAAGGACGCAATTAAACGCCTGACGTGTCATAAGAGATTGAAACATCAATAATGAAGGCCATTTCAACTAGAGAGATAATTTTCCACCATTTTTTCATATGAATAAAGGTGAATTATATTTGTATTCATGGATCCGAAAATTCCAGATAAATTAATTTAGGCAGCATCCACCAGATGGAACCAATATACTCATTAAACGATGATTATATATATATATATATATATATATATATATATATATAAATTCAGCAGGCACGTGTTTGTGTTCAGAAAACTCGAAACGTAGTAGCTCCATTGACTTGAAAAATTGTATATACAAGTTTTAAAGTACGGCGAGTGTTTAACCGCCATATGTTATGCTATAAAACTATTAGGTGTAGGAGATCACCTGAAAAAATAATTTAAAAATCGTTCTAGCGGCTGCAATATACGATGTTTCGCAACGAAAATCAATATAACTATGCTACTAAAATCATCATACTAGTATCATTTTGGAAGAAACCCTAGAAAGGGAGGTAAGCCCCCTAAAGATAGAAGGGAAAGAAATAAACCATAGTAGATATTATCAAAAATTAGGAAAATCAGACAATTGGAAATGGGGATTTACTTGAAACCCGAAATTAAAAATTGAATCTAGCAACCGCCATGTTTATTTCGTCGTAATGCATACTTTTGTATGTACAGGGTTTCAGGTACCAACGTAAACATCAGGTGTAGGAGTTGATCTGGCACGAAAATTAAGAAAAAATCATATTGAATTTAATTAGGCCTATCAGCGCACACTGGGAATTAGCTTATATACACATATATATATATATATATATATATATTTTGGTTGAGGATACCTGTGTATAAAACAGAAACAATCCGGAAATAAAACACTATATATATATGTATATATATATATATATATATATATATATATGTTATAATTAAATGTTTAACATTGAGCAATGCAAGCTTAATATGGTATGATAAGAAAAATAAATGCCTGGACGGGATTCGAACCCGGATCTCTGAGTCTGTACCTCAGCGTGATATCCATTACACTACCAGGCGAATCCAATTCAAACACTTATTTTTCTTATATATGTATTATACTCTCCATTATTACTAGATGTCGCGAGAACTCTGTCTTCACTGCCATCTAGTAGCTGACTATAACAAGTAAGCGAATTAAAGAGAATATTTTTACCTTATAGCAGTGACGCTTTATAGATATTCTCTTTAATTCGCTTACTTGTTATAGTCAGCTACTAGATGGCAGTGAAGACAGAGTTCTCGCGACATCTAGTAATAATGGAGAGTATAATACATATATAAGAAAAATAAGTGTTTGAATTGGATTCGCCTGGTAGTGTAATGGATATCACGCTGAGGTACAGTCTCAGAGATCCGGGTTCGAATCCCGTCCAGGCATTTATTTTTCTTATCATACCATATATATATATATATATATATATATATAAATAATAATATAAGTAATAATGGAGAATCTAATACATATATAAGAAAAATGAATGCTTGAATTGGATTCGCCTGGTGGTGTAATGGATATCACACATAAAAATGAAAATGAAAACATAGAAACTTGCCAGGAAGAATCTTTAGAAGAAGGGAATGCCACCACTGATCTATGTTCACTGCAGGGAGTGTCTGCCCTACCGCTGTCACCGTGAAGAGATATGCGCATGAGTGAGAAAGAAGATGGTGAGTACTCTCTTTCTCTTTCTAAAATATTCTAGACACTTTAGCCCTCATGGACTGTAGTTAGTATAATATTATTTAATTGAAAGAGTGCTGTCTACAGTTTTATTCGTTCTGTGTATTATATTTCTATTCCAAAGTACAACATGCCAATGCTTCTTCTTCTTAATTATTGGCAACATTTTCCGGAGGTAAAATATATCTCCAATCCTATCTCTGCACCCGGTATACTAGAATCTGCAAAGGAATATCCATCCAAACAGTGACAAGAAAAACAAATAAAGAACAATCCTATATCGAAATAGAACTGGTCACACACAGCACGAATAAAATATTGTGCATGGGAATCAGATATTAATCCATCGCCACATGAATCATGTGATGAAGTTTGTTTTACATACTTCCACAGTAGATAGGCGTCAATGCAAACATCCGTGTCACGGATAGAGTGGCATTATAAACAGGTAGTAACATTACCGACATAAAACCAGATTCATGTCAAATAATATAATTCTGGATCTTTATTAAAACAATAGAAGTTGTAATTAAAACCAACAAAAACCTCCTATTATAAATCTGAACATATTTTACACGCTTTATATTAGCTTGACCTGTATCTATCTATGTAACGGAACCTTTCAACACGATTTTCATCCACTTAAAAACATTGGATCCACTTGAAACTTTGTATACTTGTAAAGGACCAATGACAATACAATAATTTCATAAATAATATATAATAGCTTGTGGACTTATCGACTTTTTAGTCCATCGTTGTAAGAAATTAATATTATGTCCTCTGGTAGCTCAGTTGATAGAGTGGTGGACTGTAGAGGTATATAATTTGAGTAATCCATAGGTCGCTGATCAAATCCGGCCCGGAGGATTTTTTAGAAGAGTATTTCTTTTAGCTCATACTACAATAGTATCGAATTTAAAGATATTTACATTTTTAGAAAACCAAACTAAAAAATAAATAATAAATACTAGTTTAAAAAACTAAAACAACACGCTTTATTAGAAAACCGAACTAAAAAATGAAAAATAATTTTAATTTCCAACACACTTTGAGATAAAATTAGTCAACAAAAAATCATCTCCAACACATCTAGAATAAAACTAGAGTTATCTACAAAAAAAATAATTTTACCATCAAATGCGTGTGGTGCTCTATATCAATTAATATATTTGATAATAAACAGATATTGGAATAGAGAAGACTATAACAGTGGGCTACATGACATGTATAGGAAGCCAGATATAATAAGAACAGTTAAGTCTCGTAGATTACGATGAGCAGGACATGTGGTACAATTGGGTATTGAACGAGGGGCATGGAAACTTCTTTTAGAAAACAAGAGGGAAAACGCCTTGGTAAGACCAAGGATGAGGTGCGAGAATAACATTTAAGGGAAGTAGATTATACAGGGATAATTGAAAAACATTATCTCATGAAGGCGATGTATGGAGAGCTTATGTCCGCGCGGCCGTGAATCTACGGGTTGAACAGTACCAGTGAGTTGTTATTATTATTATTATTATTATTATTATTATTATTATTATAATTATTATTGTTATGTCCACCGCTGTGGTCTCGAGGTAGCGTGCTGCCTTGTCACGCAGCGGGCTCGGGTTCGATCCCCGGTCGGGGCAGTTTTTCTAGGTGAGGTTTTTATCGGGGTTTTTCCTCACCTGTAAGACAAATGTCAGGAAAACTTTAAGGCCCAAACGGTCCCCGAAATCATATGGCCATCATCATCATCCTTATCATTATCATATCATCATCATTATCATCCTTCACCGGTGTGGAAAGCAACGGGAAGCTACCACACCTACAATTCCCTAGTAAAGCTGCAAATCATAGCATGGAAGTGCTATGATTGCAGTGAAAGACCTGCTCTCGGGCAGAATTACTATGGATGGATTATTATTATTGTTATTATTAATCATCTCATTTGAGCGCCATTCTACCGTGTTATTTCCTCAAAAAATCCAGGACATCGTGTAAAATGGCTGTATCAGCAATCTTGCTTATGAGAGGAAAGTAAAACATTTCTCACTCATTGTGATACGTTTTTTTTTTCTTTTTTAAACCTGTATCACAGAAGACAGATTGAATTCTGTCAGCTATTGAAAATGTGAAAAGAATGTGGTATTTTTTTCGACCTATCATCATCTTCTTTACAGCTAAGTATATAGGCTATAACTTTTTCTTGGAAATATCTGTTTTCTCCCGCATTTCTCTTTCGTCTTGATTCCTGGATGTCATAGGTCTATATAGGCAATCAATCTGTCTCAATTTAGTGTATCGACTTCTGCGCTCAGTTAACGAGGGCACACAACACTAAGCCACAAAAATTCTTATTTTATAACAGAGGGCGTACTCCTTGTCACGCAGCGGACCCGGGTTCGATTCGCGGTCGGGACAGGCTCCTGCAAGAGGTTTTATTCGAGGGTTTTCCTCACCTCTAAGAGTAATTTCAGGTCCCCGAAAATCATCCGGACGTCATCATCATCCTTATCGTAACCATCCTTCACCGGTATGAAAAGCAACGGGAAGCTACCACACCTATAATTCCCTAGTAAAGCTGCAAAGCACAGCATGAAAATAATGCTATGATTGCAGTGAAAGACCTGAAAGATATTATTATTATTATTATTATTATGTCCACCGTTGTGGTCTCGAGTTAGCGTGCTGCCTTGTCACACAGTGGGTCCGGGTTCGATTCCCGGTCGGGACAGGCTCCTGGATGTGTTTTTCTCGGGGTTTTTCCTCTCTTGTAAGAAAAATATCAGGAAGCTTAGGGCCTAACGGTCCGCAAAAATCATCCGGCCATATTATCATCATTATCATTATCATCCTTCACTGGTGTGGAAAGCAACGGGAAGCTACCACACCTATAATTCCCTAGTAAAGCTGCAAAGCATAGCATGAAGGACCTGCCCTCGGGCAGAATCACTATGGATCAATTATTATTATTATTATTATTATTATTATTATTATTATTGTTGTTGTTTCAAGAATATCCAGGAAGGATAAAATCCGAAATTCATATATAAAAGAAAAAATGCAGGTACAATATTCAATATTAGATTTTATAAAGAAGAAACAATTAAATTGGTACGGACACATTAGAAGGATGGAAGAAGGAAGACTACCTAAGATAATCATGGATTGGGAACCACAGGGAAGAAAAAAGAAGGGTAGACCAAATATTACGTGGATTCAGGGAATCAATGAAACTAAGAGGGAATGGGAAATAGAAGAAGATATATGGATGAACAGACAAGAATGGAAAAATATGTTGAATCAAATGTGTAGTTAACTGTGAACATGGGTACCGGAAAAATGTACAGGGTGGACCGCTCGAATCGACCTAATTTCAATTGCTTGTTACTGGCAAACGGTTGAAGATAGAAACTTAAAACAACGTTCATATTACAGAAAAACTCACCAAGTTTTGATATCCAGATCACCACATCTCTATATGAGCCCCAGCAGTCACTGTGACGATATCAAAGCGATGAACAATTTCTTGCCAAGTACGTTGGAGTATGTCTTCTGGAATGTTCTCAATAGCCTCTATGATGCGCTCACAAAGATCACGAAGGTCTTTGACTGGGGTGGTGTAAACTTTATCTTTGACATAGCCCCAGAGAAAGAAATCCAGTGGTGTTAAATCGGGAGATCTCGGGGGCCACGCGATTGGTCCTCCCCTACCAATCCAACGGCCAGGGAAAATGTTGTCCAAAGTCGTACGAACTTCATTGGACCAGTGGGGAGGAGCACCATCTTGCTGGAAAACGATGTTAGGCTGCAGTTGTTCAATTTGTGGAAAGAAGAACTGCTCCAGCATGTCAAGGTATGTGGTACCACGAACAGTTTTCTCGGCGAAGAAAAACGGTCCAATGACCTTATTATGTGACAAACTGCACCAAACATTCATCTTCGGACTATCACGAACATGCTCTTGAATAGCGTGAGGATTCTCCGATCCCCAGATCCGCACATTATGCCGGTTTACCTTGCCTGACAAATGGAAAGTGGCTTCGTCCGAGAAGAAAATCTTGGTCATGAAGTCAGGATCAGCGCCGAGACGGTCCAGCATCGTATTGGCGAATTCCACTCGTTTCGGCATGTCATTCGGCTCCAAACGTTGCACTAACTGCACTTTATATGCGTGCAGTTTGAGGCGTTTGTGGACAATCCGTTGTAATGTCGATTTTGGTATTTGAAGTTCCCGCGAAGCTCTTCTTAATGACTTCCGGGGGCTTCGCTCAAATGCGGCTTGAACATTTGCTACCATTTCATCGGATGCTCTGCGACCACCACCATGCTTCTTCAACACAGATCCTGTAGCTAATAATGTATCACGCCACTTCTTTATGCTTCTAGCAGTTGGAGCATCACGGTTAAACACACGCCGGAACTCCCTTTGAACTCTGATTGATTTAAACTCCGCATACCACAAAACAGCTTGCGCTTTCATCTGCGGAGTCGCCATTTTCACAAACAATTAAATCTAAGAACGAGAAACGTATCTTTGTGCCATCTACCGACAGGATTCGAAACTTGGTGAGTTTTTCTGTACTATGAACGTTGTTTTAAGTTTCTATCTTCAACCGTTTGCCAGTAACAAGCAATTGAAATTAGGTCCATTCGAGCGGTCCACCCTGTATATTCATTGTAAAAGCCGGAATAATAAAAATTATTATTATTATTATTTTTATTACAATGCTGCTGAAATGAAGAAAACAATAATATACGTAACTTCGAAATCCGCCATCACGGAAAAGTTTTGGAGAATCCCTTGGAATATTTTGCGAACCACAGGTTGGGAAATGATGGGCTAGGGGACCGCCCATGTGAACGCGTTAAAAAATCATTGATGTGGAAGTAAAAGAAATTTACATTTATATTTTGATCACAGAATGTCTTGAACAACGCAGTTATCTGTATTCCATCACTGGAATATAAATTCTACTTCTGATCAATGGTTTATATTTGTGAACGCTATGTTTAAATAATTTTCTGTGCAGGATTTTCCATTTCCGTGTTAGTTTTGAATTCATACAGATTATATTTTACAAAACAGCAAATAATCATGATTGTGAACTTGTTTACGTTAAGCTCTTGTAATTTCCCGCATCCTGTATCCTCTAATTCGTCGTTGCTTCTATATATAATTTCATCTGATAAAATATAACCCATATCTGAATCATACTTTGTCTTTAAATCTTAACAAGCATTAGCTACTGAGTAATATTTGTATTTACAAACGA
Source organism: Diploptera punctata (assembly GCA_030220185.1). Taxonomy (NCBI): domain Eukaryota; kingdom Metazoa; phylum Arthropoda; class Insecta; order Blattodea; family Blaberidae; genus Diploptera; species Diploptera punctata. The sequence continues at coordinate 352,679 of JASPKZ010004543.1, forward strand.
GTTGAAGAAAATATTTTTATATCTCACCTAATAACGTTGCGTCATTCACATTCATCTTCAGGCAATGCTTCGGTGAAATTTGGTGAAATATGATGAAAAAATTGTTTTTTCTATTTAAAGTTTTTCTATTATGTTTGAACCAATAGCCGCTAGCTACAAAAATACTATCGACTATAACTCCATCCCTATAACACGAGGCAAGCAGTTATTAAAAGAATACTATGAAACAATCTGGAATTTAATTTACACCAAATCGCCTTCCATACCAAAATGTTCTTCCCAACATACCTTATAGACTGTCCCTATCCTTATGCCCTAACTATATAACCACACAATTTCTCACCAACCCGGGACTATTTAAATCCTACCTACACAATGAACAAAACTGCTTAACCTTATTGCAACTGCCATCTGATGACTGAATGCAACATGTTCTCCAGAGATCGACCAGCTATACTACAAATTGCTACTCCGCCAAATATTCTGAAGTTCCACTTTAACACAGTCAACGTTGCAGAATTTCTTACGAGGATCTTCCCTCAACTACAAGAACAACTAGAACAACAATTGAACAATTGTAAAACTGTAAATATCCCGTGATATACCATTGGTAAAACACGGGTTGTAGCATATATGTAAATAAAAAAAACCCGTACTTTTATTTTGCACTTTTTTATTTCGGCCATATTTAAAGTCCCACGCAGCCATTTTAGTCTCCCCATGAGACCACTCACTGGCTCTCTAAAACCCACGCCCATCACTGTAACTTTTTTAAACATTTTTTCGATTAAAGAAACCTGCACATCAGTTTATTAAGTTTTCAAAAGAGCATGCCCATTAACTCTTTAGCGAATAAGGAAGGCTTACAACTCAATGGTATTAATAAGCTGTTAGTTTATGCTGATGATGTAGTATTATTGGCTGATAGCGAGGAGATACTAAAGGACAACACGCACACACTATTGAGTAACACTAAGAAATTAGGACTGGAAGTAAATATCAATAAAACTAAATATATGGTCACACTTAGAAATTCATTATATAATGGAAATGGACAACTAATGGCAAATGAGGGAAATTTTGAGGAGGTGGCTGAATTCAAATACCTAGGAACAATAATCACAAATAGGAATGAGATGCACAAAGAAATTAAACATAGGCTCAATTCTGGAAATGCATGCTATTATGCATTGCAGAGACTCTTGATGTCCCAACTCCTTTCAAAAAACGTTAAACTGCAAATATATAAAACTATTATTCTACCAGTCATATTATACGGGTGCGAAACATGGACTCGTACTTTAAGGGAGGAAAGGAGATTACAAGTAGGCCAATTTGAGAATAAAGTACTTAGGAAAATTTTTGGACCGAAGAGAGATGAACAGACAGGTGAATGGAGAAGACTACATAACAACGAACTACATGGTCTTTATAGGAAGCCAGATATAATGAGAACAGTTAAGTCTCGTAGACTGCGATGGGCAGGACACGTTGCACGTATGGGGAATGAAATACTTGCATGGAAGATTCTTGTAGGAAAGCCAGAGGGAAAACGCCCAGTTGGTAGACCAAGAATGAGGTGAGATGATAATATTAACTATGATTTGAGGGAAGTAGATTATAGAGGGAATGATTGGAAAGCATTAGTTCAGGATAGGGATGTATGGAGAGCTTATGTCCGCGCGGCCATGAACCTACGGGTTCGATAGTGCCAGTGAGTAAGTAAGTAAGTAAGATACGGTAAACCGTTTGGTACAAGGAACATAATATTGACATATAAAAAAGCAGTAACATTTAAATAAAAAAATAATTTCTCAAAATGTTTTTGAAATATAGCGTAAGAAAATTTGGTATATAGTATCACTATGATACTGTGGTGGTATGGTTAAAATTTGAAGTTGATCTGATGAAATTTACAGATTTTTACAAATTTCACAGATGCATTGCCTTAATATAAGTCAAATTCCAACTGTCGACATTTCGTCGTTAATACCATCTTCCGAACTATAATATTATATTGATATTGTGAAAAGAAAAATTAATTTCTGAACCAGGAATCGAATCGTGGACCTCTCGTATTCCGTACGAGCCTGCAAGACCACTACACTATTCGAGACATGGTACAAACATTAACAATTCTTTCCACATATACAAATCTATAATTCTCGTTTCGTCCGCTGCCAGGTAGATGTCACCACCAACGTCAACGGCCGGCTTCATTTAGAAGTGTCTATGTTTTGAGAATTTTACACCACCACTTTTTTAAGCAGTAATCGATGTTATTTAACACTTTCCAATATTGTTATATTAACACAGTTGCAATAATGGCAAACACAAGTGAAACACATATGTAAAAAGACTTTCTCCATCTTACATCATCTTAGACGTTTAAAGAATTTTCTCCCAGTTTCGTTAAAACAAATCCTAGTGCAGAATCTTGTGTTACCACACTTCGATTATTGTGACATTATATATAATGATCTAAACTATGACTTGTCGCAGAACTGCAGCGTGTTCATAATGTTTGCGTTCGATTCATTTTCAATATCCGCCGTTATGACCATATTTCCGAACACTTTAATAACCTCTCTTGGCTCCGTCTTACTGACAGACGATAATTGCACTCTCTTTCACTACTTTTCAAGCTTCTGAATTCTTACATCCCTACTTACTCCAGATTTGAGAAGTTATCCTCTTACCACAATATTGACACTAGGTCACAAGATAGCAGTCTGCTAACAATTCCTCTTCATAGCACTTCCTCCTATTCTACTTCCTTCACAGTAGCCTCTGCCCGCTCCTGGAATCTCCTTCCTCAAGATATCAGGGGTTCCCGCACACTTGGTACCTTTAAGTCACGCTTGTACAGTTACCTGTTGTCTAATAATTAATTTTTCTCTATTTATTTAATTTTATACTATGTCATTAATCTTTTCCTCGTTTTTTTATATATCTTGTACATATTATATATTTAATTTGTTAAATTTAGAGTAAATCAAAATACAATATAAATATTAATTGTATTGTATTCATAACTTGTAATCGTTTATATATATATATATATATATATATATATATATATATATTGTAATTTAGATTTAAGACTATTTTTTTATTTGTATTTTTTTAAACCTGGTTGAGTGGTAGACAAGGCCTTAAGGCCTTAACTCTGCCAGGTAAAATAAAGCTATTATTATTATTATAATGGATCATATTATAATATTATAATGATATTGTGAAAACAATTGTGTTAATATAACAGTATTGGAAAGTGTTAAAAACATCGATTACTGCTTATAAAAGCGGTGGTGTAAAATTCTCAAAACATACTTCTAAATTAAGCCGGCCGTTGACGTTGGTAGTGGCATCTACCTGGTAGCGGACGAAACGAGAATTATAGATTTGTATGTGTGCAAGAATTGTTAATGTTTTTGCCATGTCTCGAATAGTGTAGTGGTCTTGCACGATCGTACGGAATACGAGAGGACCACGGTTCGATTCCTGGTTCAGACATTAATTTTTCTTTTTACAATATCATTATAATTTTATAATATGATCCATTATTGGAACTCTGTTAATATAACAATATTGGAAAGTGTTAAATCTTCCCAACTTCCATCTGGTTTCGATTAAATGAACTTAGAGATCAAATTTTGCTCTCGGGAATTAAAACATTCATGATTCTATATTTCCCTCCATGGTATCTTTACCTTGTCGTGGTGGAGTGGCTTGTGTGCTTAAATGATCCTGAGAGCTATGCCGGCGGTAGCATTGCTGCCGATAGGGTTACCCATGCCGGACTGGTCGAAGGTGATAAGCCAGACGAAATAAGTACCTTGGTCGAAAGAGTGACGATCTTTCACCGTAAAAATACAACCGTCAAGAAATGCGGACATGGGTTCTACTGGGGTAAAATTTTCCGGAGGTCAAATAGTCCCCCATTCGGTTCTCCGGGCGGGGACTACTTCAGGGAACCCATGCCAAAGGCTCAAACACAGGGACATGTTCCTAGGAACATGGAATGTTAGGACTTTATACAATAGCGGGGCACTAGAGATATTAACGCGGGAATTGGATAAATCGCCCTTGGATATAGTCGCTTTACAGGAAGTTAGGTGGCCAGGAGAAGGTAGTCAGGAATCAGGAAGCTTTGCATTATACTATGGGGGTGCAGAAAGACCTGCATTTGGAACGGGTTTTTTAGTCAGAAGGAGGATCCTATCCGCTATCCGAGATATTAAGTTTGTTAGTGATAGGATATCATACATAATTCTAAAGGGTAAACGACATGATTTTATAATTGTAAATGTACATGCCCCCACAGAAGATAAAGATGACAAGATCAAGGATGAGTTCTATGAAGAATTAGAATGCTTATTTGATAGCCTTTCACGATATCATAAAAAATTGTCTTAGGAGATTTTAATGCAAAAGTGGGGCGGGAAGATATATTCAAACCAACAATAGGCAAATTCAGTCTTCATGAAGATAGTAACGACAACGGGGTTAGATTAGTCACATTTGCCACATCAAAGAATCTCATTGTTAAGAGCACAACATTTCAGCATAAGGATATTCATAAATACACCTGGACGTCCCCAGATGGAGAAACTCGGAACCAGATAGATCATGTATTAGTGGATAAACGCTGGCACAGTAGCATCATTGATGTTAGATCAGTTAGAGGGACAGACTGCAATTCAGATCATCATCTGGTCAGGGTGAAAATCAGACAACGGCTATCGCTTATGAGAGGAACAAACGCTAAAGATGATTCTGTAAATATGAATTAAAAAAACTTGAAAAATGATGAAATGCGGCAAGAATACAAATCAAAATTGCTAATAGATTTGAAATACTGGAATCTTCAGATGACAATGTGGCAAACGAAGAAGAAACTGATATAAATAAAGAATGGGAGGCAATGAGAGATACTATTAAATTGTCAGCATCAGAAAGCATTGGTTGTTTAAAAAAGAGGCAAAACAAGAAATGGTTTGATGAGGAATGTGCCGACATTGTAAAGAAAAGAAAGCTAGCAAAAATGAAATGGTTACACGAGCCAAATGAAGTAAATTTAGAGGCAATTGGGTAGTGTTAGACGGGAACCACCAAGTTACTAAAGAGTAAAAAGAGGGAATATTGAGAGAGAAGATTAATGATCTTGAAATGAATGCAAAAAATAGGAACATTAGAGAATTATATCAGGGAATTAGTATAGAGAAGAAAGGGTTTCAGGCTAGAACAAACATAATTCGGAATGAAAATGGGGATATGATTGCAGATTCCAAGAGTATATTAAATAGATGGAAAACTTATTTTAAATCAGCTATTAAATGTACATACAGAACAGGACATTGAGGAGGATAAGTTACAGACAGCAGAAATGCTAGTCGCAGAGCCAAGTGCATTAGAGGTTGAAATTGCAATTGAAAAATTGAAGATGTATAAAGCATCAGGTTCAGATGAGATCCCAGCAGAACTGATAAAATCAGGGGGAGAAAAATTGATGGACAAGATACGCTGTTTGCTTAGTATGATTTGGGAAAAAGAAGCTCTTCCAGATGAATGGAAGGAATCAATTATCGTACCAATTTATAAGAAAGGAGATAAAACTCATTGCAACAACTATAGGGGCATCTCATATACTTTCAACTTCGTACAAAATTCTAACAAATATATTAGTAAGCAGACTTACTCCCTATATTGATGACATTCTAGGAGATCATCAATGTGCATTTAGAAGAAACAGGTCTACAACAGATCAGATTTTTAGTATAAGACAGATTTTAGAAAAGAAATGGGAATATAATGGTACTGTACATCAACTATATGTAGACTTCCAAAAAGCATATGATTCAATTAAGAGGGAGAAGTTATATAGTATCCTGCTGGAGTTCGGAATTCCTAAAAAGTTAGTTAGACTTATACGAATGTGTCTAAATGGCTCCAACGAGTAGGGTGCGTGTAGGCAAACAGTTTTTCAGACACTTTTGAAATCCAGAATGGGTTGAAGCAAGGAGATGCACTATCTCCTCTACTATTTAATTTTGTACTAGAGCATGCCATTAAATCTTTAGAGAATGAGGAAGGCTTACAACTGAATGGTATTAATAAGCTGTTAGTTTATGCTGATGATGTAGTACTACTGGCCGATAGCGAGGAGATACTAAAGGCCAACACGCACACACTATTGAGTAACACTAAGAAATTAGGACTGGAAGTAAATATCAGTAAAACTAAATATATGGTCACACGTAGAAATACATTATATAATGGAAATGGACAGCTAATGACAAATGAGGGAAATTTTGAGGAATTGGCTGAATTCAAATACCTAGGAACAATAATCACAAATAGGAATGAGATGCACAACGAAATTAAACATAGGCTCAATTCTGGAAATGCATGCTATTATGCATTGCAGAGACTTTTGATGTCCCAACTCCTTTCAAAAAACGTTAAGCTGAAAATATATAAAACTATTATTCTACCAGTTATATTATATGGGTGCGAAACATGGACTCTTACTTTAAGGGAGGAAAGGAGATTACGAGTATTTGAGAATAAAGTTCTTAGGAAAATTTTTGGACCAAAGAGAGATGAACAGACAGGTGAATGGAGAAGACTACATAACAATGAACTACATGGTCTTTATAGGAAGCCAGATATAATAAGAACAGTTAAGTCCCGTAGACTGCGATGGGCAGGACATGTTGCGCGTATGGGGAATGAAAGACGTGCATGGAAACTTCTTGTAGGAAAGCCAGAAGGAAAACGCCCAGTTGGTAGACCAAGAATGAGGTGGGAGAACAACATTAACTATGATTTGAGGGAAGTAGATTATACAGGGAATGATTGGAAAGCATTAGCTCAGGATAGGGATATATGGAGAGCTTATGTCCGTGCGGCCATGAACCTACGGGTTCGATAGTGCCAGTGAGTAAGTAAGTAAGTAAGTATGATTCTATATTTATTATATATACTCGAATATGGATGTTAAAGTGGACCTTTCTTGTAATGTAAAAAAGTTTATAAATTATGAAGTTGTTTCCATATTTGAATAAAATAACAATGCTATTTCATAGTTACAACATTAATGATAATCACTGTAATTAAACAAAATACAACTTTCTTAATTAAAAGAAGAACAACTAATTAAAAAACAGGGGTCCACAATACCCGACGTCCCTCTATATATTTATTAAATCGTGGTATTTATTTGCGTTTCTTGAAACTTGTCTTCCTATGAAGGTGTTACGTAAAGGAAAACAATTTTTGAGATCGTAAGAGCCACGGGTGGTCTCGTCTAATCAGCCGTGAAACCACCGCCATCCATGCATTTTACATACAAGAGATCTCATTTCTCTGGTAGAAACTCTAAATAGATAATAAGCCCAAGTGTTATTATGCAACCTAATCGTTCATGGTAACGTTCCACAAGAACTCATATGTCGTTCTCGTTGGACCAGAAGTTACCACGTTCGCCTCATGTTCCCAAGTTCGCTGGTTGGAAATCCGAACATTAAATTGGGTAATAGTAAAATTCACGATAGAATTCCGTTGAGATATTAAGTCAAAATAATAAAATTTTAAAATAAAATTATAAAATAGTCACATTGCAGGCCCGTCTCTTGACCTTAAGATGTTTTAATGCTCTGTAGGCCTTTCGGGACCAGTCCCATCATCAGCAGAAACTAGTAGGTCTGCATTTGTTGACCCTCGTTGAAGCAAACCTCGTATTCGATTGTAACGTTGTGTCAAAATTTCAATTCAATCGACGGACTACTTTTCGTGTTGTGCGAGCACAAATGTACTCAGGCTGAATTTGTATCCCTAACCAGTGAGATCTAATCAGTGTTGCCAATTTAACCACTTTGTAGGTAGATCTGGCCATTTTCAAAACTTAACTAGCTACAAATTTGTGAAAAAAATCACTAGCTCTTCTGGCTATTTGTTGCTTTTTCTCTAGCCACTTCTAGCCATTTTATTATAATTTGATTATTTTGTATAATATTGTAATAATAATAATCGGCCGCGATGGACTAGTAGTTATGCTCCTTGCCTCTGGTCCCGAGGGTCGCGGGTTCAAACCTGGCCGAGGTCGATGGAAAAATCCCAGGGCCAATTACTTCGGGAGGGACTTTAAGCCGTGGGTCCCGAATCTGAAGATTTTCAGGCTCGTAGAAGGCCCTTAAACCTGAATGAAAAGGCCTCTAAGCAAAATTCACCGAATTTTCCCGTCCTACTATTGCCTTGGTTTCCTAGATGTCAGTATCAGGCGGAACGTTGACCACGGACCACTCAAATGACATGTATACGAAAACAAGTGTAACTAAATTAGTATAGTTCAAATTCTTCCCTGTAGAGGGAAAGTGCTTAAATCTCTGTTAAGGGAAACATGGGCTTACAAAAAAAAAGAAGAAATAAATATGGATTTTCATCAAGTAAACACCAAACCAATTGATTAATTATTACTATTTTTATTACTATTACTATATTTATAATCAGACATTGTATTAATGCAGAACAGGCTCAAGTCTATATATATACGAGGGGCGTACATAGTGATTCAGATCACCACTCACTGGGAGTAAAAAATAAACAAAGAATATCCCATAGAAATAGAATTTATGGTGAGAAGAGAAAAAAAATACAACTTAGATAAACTTAAAAGGAAAATAAATTGAGGATTATTTTATAATTCAGAATTACAGAATCTTTCGTTGTAATAAAATAGTTGTCAAATAGTTGTGTTTTGCCCTTTTTTCCGTTCAATGCATTTTTGGACTCGCCATTTTGTAGTTGGTCAGCCTGAAAAGTTTCGTTTCGATATCTCGATTACAGCAGGTTCTGCAGCTGATTGTACCAATTAAATTAAACAACAATGTTATTTATGCATTTAGTTATATATCAATTGCTAATATCTCAAAACGTATATATTTTTAATTGTGTCCATATTCAATTCAACTCCTCAACTACCTCAATTCCAATAGAATTAAAGCAAAAATATGGACAAAATTATGTTTCAGACGTACAGATTGGCAAGTGCATTTTTAAGTTTTAAAATCCAGCTTCACTCACGGATAAAAGTTGCATTTTAGCAATTTCTAGCCATTTTTTGGAGTCAATTTTAGGCTCTCTTTCTCACTGGGTGTTGGCAACCCTGGATCTAATCATAAATTTGTTGGCTAAGGAAGCTTACGCAGTTCCTGAGATACAGACTTCATTTCAGAATATTCTTTCTCTCTCTCTCTCTCTCTCTCTCTCTCTCTCTCTGTAATTTTTCTAAGTTACATTGATTAGTGAAAACGTATCTGACTTTATGGTAAGTTTACTAAAGCTCACAAACTTATTTCCCTTAAACTAGAGTTTTCTTTTAATATAATTTCACATTATTACGTTAGGTTTCTTCAATTTTCTGTAGCCCTAAAAGTTGTGGAATTGCTGGAATTTGCGGGGTGAATGTGAAGCGAACTTCACTTGTTTTGTCAACAGAGTTTTAAAGAGAAAAGTTAGTGGACGTCTTTTGCTGTGTAGACAGATACCTAACATTGCATCCGCCTCTGTTCAATTTGGATTGCCCTGAATCCAACGACAGTGTTTTACTGTTATAACTTATGAACACGCAAGAAATATCCAAAGAGGCATAATTCTTCCTGATCTCCCCCATAGATGCTAGAATTGCCATAAACTTTGCTTCTCGATCACTCACTTTGTTTTTATTAAGGCAATTCTCGAACAAAAACAATTCTTTCAAACTGTTATTCTCTACAGCACGTGCCTACGTTTCTTTTAGCTAACTCCGAAGCTTGAAGCTATCGAGACTATTCTCATGAAAATATTAAAAAAATAGGCTATTGCCGATCTATCAAAATGTTAAACTAATAAAATGCGTAAAAAGGAAGAGAAAGTGCATTACACAGACTCTTGTCATCCCAACTCCTTTCAAAAATCATCTTCTCCTTCACTTCACGGGCTAGGCAAATTGCCTGTTCCGCCTCACAGTTGTTCTGTTCAACTTTTCACTGGCCTTCCTACATTCCTTGAACCTCTTGGCTTGTAGATGAATGCTGCTCTTGGTAATCTTGTTACATTCATTCTCTCCACATGTGTAAACCATTTCTCTCTATATTCTCTGATTTTCTCATCCAATAGATATATATTTAACTCTGTTCTTATATCTTCATTCCTGATCCGATCCAATCTTGTGCATCCTTTTGTTTTTCTAAAGAAGTTCATTTCTGCGCTTTGTATTCAACTTCGCAATTTTTGGTCATTACCCAAGTTTCGCTCCCATAAAGTAATGCAGGAACTGACAATGTTTTATAAAACTTCAATCTAGTATCTCTTCTTGTTTTATTCTTTAATGTTTTATGTATAGTTCCGCATATCATTTGAAAATTCGACAGTTTCGTATGTATGTCTCTTTCAGTTTTTGTTTATAGTAAAATTACAACCCAAATAATTAAAATGTCTTACTTGTTTTAGAGGTTTGTTGTCTATTACGATTTTTTATCTTATATGATCGTTTCCCCAAAATGCCATTATTTTTGTTTTTTCTTTTGATATTTTGAAATTATAATCTTGGCATAACTGATTTAATTGACGTAAAGAGTACTGCAAATTATTTTCATTTTCTCGAATAAATAACCACGTTTATTACTTAAAATCATTAAACTGAAAATATATAAAACTAATATTCTACCAGTTATATTATATGGGTGCGAAACATGGACTCTGACTTTAAGGGAGGAAAGGATATTACGAGTATTTGAGAAAAAGTTCTTAGGAAAATTTTTGGACCAAAGAGAGGTGAATGGAGAAGACTACATTGCAGTGAACTACATGGTGTTTATAGGAAGCCAGATATAATAAGAACAGTTAAGTCTCGTAGACTGCGATAGGCAGGACTTGTGGCACGAAAGGGGAATTGAAGACTTGCATGGTAGATTCTTGTAGGAAAACAGAGGAAAAACGCCCAGTTGGTAGACCAAGAATGAGGTGAGACAATAACATTATCTACACTATGATTTGAGGGAAGTAGATTATACACGGGATGATTGGAAAACATTAGCTCAGGATAGATATGTATGGAGAGGTTATGTCCGAGTGACCATGAACCTCCGGGTTCGATAGTGCCAGTGAGTTAGTTAGTTAGGTAGATAAAGTGAATCCACTATAAGCCATATGTGACCCTTGATGTTGTAGGAGTTCAAGATTCCCACTATTTATAGATAATTCTTTATTACAAAATCTGAAGCTGATAAAGAGAAATCGATAAAGAGCGAGGTGAAACACGACTGTCATTGGTTGTAAAACAACATTCATTGAAACGTGATTGGTCATTGACTAGCATTTGTGGCATGAGTTAAATAGTCATAAGTAATCCTACGAGTGAATTTATGTAGAGAATTTGGAAATCAAAAGTGGCATTTGTTAGGACTATTTAACGAATAAAATTAAACTGTTTACTCACAAATCATTGTTTAACTATAGTTAATTTAAAATATTTATATATTTAATGTAAACGGCTATGTTTGAAAACAAATCAGAAATGTGAGGTTATGTTCATTCACTGCACCTTGATCATATTATTTATTGCCAAATAGGATCGCAATATTGTAAGAGTGTACCCAAGTGGAGAAATAATGAAACACATCAAACTATATATCATAATCAACATTACGGGTTATTCATTTATTTTTTTGGTAAACAGCTGAGTAAAATCAAGGAATCTGTTCATTATTTGCTATATTCAATGTATTTGTTGGAGAAAAATAATGCTTTGACCTGTTCAGAACATTAAAAAGGAGGAGCTTTCTTTATCACAAAAGCAGGAGCTGATAAAGATAAATCGATAAAGAGCGAGGTGAAACACTTCTTGAGTCGTGAATTTATCGATAATTTGGAAAATCACTCGTGGCGTTACTTATGAATATTTAACTCATGCCCCAAATGGGAGTCAATGACCAATCACGTTACAATGATTTTTGATTTACAAACAATCACAGTCGTGTTTCACCTCGCTCTTTATCGATTTCCCTTTATCAGCTTCTGCTTTTGTGGTAAAGAAAGCTCCTCCTTTTTAATGTTCTGAACAGGTCAAAGCATTATTTTTCTCCAACAAATACATTGAATATAGCAAATAATGAAAATATTCCTTGATTTTACTGAGTTGTTTACTAAAAATATAAATGAATAACCCGTAATGTTGATTATGATATATAGTTTGATGTGTTTCATTATTTCTCCACTTGGGTGCACTCTTACAATATTGCGATCTTATTTGGCAATAAATGATATGATCAAGCAGCAGTGAATAAACATAACCTCACATTTAATATTTGTTTCCAAACATTGCCGTTTACATTAAATATATAAATATTTTAAAATAACTATAGTTAAACAATGATTTGTGAGTAAACAGCTTAATTTTATTCGTTAAATAGTCCTAACAAATGCCACTCTTGATTTCCAAATTCTCTACATAAATTCACTCCTCACTTCGTGAGTCGTGAATTTATCGATAATTTGGAAATCACTCGTGGCATTACTTATGATAAATTAAATGCGGAGAGAATGTTACGAAAACATGTTTACAAATAACTGCAATGTTTATTGATAGACAAACACTCTAAAGAATAGCAAGGACGTGGAATGTTACCGAGAAAAATAAAACAATACAAAAAAGTAAGAAAGAACAATGAAACAAAGTATTCATTTGCTTGAAATCGTTTCAAACAATTGAATTACGCCTTGTTTGAGAATTGAAGAATGTATTACAGTCATTAAGGAAATTGAATTTAGTTTAATTGCAACAGGTTTGTTTTGAAGGAGACTTGCAAAAGAGGTGATTGGTGTTGCTGAGATATAATTATCCAAAGTGCCAGCTGAAACTTGCATTCTATACACTAATGCCTTTAATGTCATGCAAACTCAACAGATGATGCACCTTTGTTAAATCCAATTACGCCATTCTCATTCATTTAACTTTTTAAGCATGAAATTCACAAAAGTTCACAAATGAACAATAACAAAAAAGAAAAAAACCGAACCACCATCAATGTTATTTCAACAGAACATTCTATACCACCATACCATCTATAAATATTTAAATAATAAATAATAGTTTTAAAAAACTAAAACAACACGCTTTATTAAAAAACCGAACTAAAAAAATGAAAAATAATTTTAATTTCCAACACGCTTGGGATAAATAATTTTACCATCAAAAGCGTGGGGTACTCTTTATAAATTAATATATTTGATAATAAACATATATTGGTAAAAGTAAAGTCTCTAAGAAGAAAATGTAAAAATCATAAAAAGCATCCCACGCTTTTGATGGTAAAATTATTTATCCCAAGCGTGTTGGAAATTAAAATTATTTTTCATTTTTTTAGTTCGGTTTTCTAATAAAGCGTGTTGTTTTAGTTTTTTAAAACTATTATTTATTTTTTATTTTTTAGTTTTAATATTTTACAGAATAAGATAAAAATGTAAATATCTTTAAATTCGATACTATTGTAGTATGAGCTAAAAGTAATACTCTTCTAAAAAAAACTCCCAGCCGGATTTGAACCAGCGACCTATGGATTACTGAAATTATATACCACTAGAGTTCACCGCTCTACCAACTGAGCTCTTACAACGATTGACTAAAAAGTCGACAAGTCCGCAACCTATTATATCAGTTTTCATTTTTTTGATTTTCTGATGATTCTGGCCAGGATTTTAGAAACAAAATATGAAATTATTGTATTGTCACGGGTCCTTTACAAGTACACAAAGTTTCAAGTCGATCCAACGTTTCTAAGTGGGTGAAAATCGTGTTCAAAAATTCCATTACATAGATACAAAGACACTTTTTTTCTATTTTCTGATGATTCTCGCCATGATTTTAGAAACAAAATATGAAATTATTGTATTGTCACGGGTCTTATACAAGTATACAAGTATACAAAGTTTCAAGTCGATCCAATGATTTTAAGTGGGTGAAAATCGCGTTAAAATATTCAGTTACATAGATACATACAGGTCAAGCTTAATATAAAGGGTGTAAAAAAGGTAATGCTATTACGGAGACAAAATAGTTACGCTATCCTTCCCAAGACCATATTAAACTGACAGATATTTCAGCAGAAATACCATATTGAAGTGACACATATTTCAGCAGAAATAAGAATGTCAATATTATTTTTAGATTCATTTAGGGTGAACTTCTACATTTGATTTTAGAGAATAAAAGAGAGTGACATCCCCACGGGCTAGACCTTGTGGTGGTGGAGGGGCTCAGTACCTAATGCCCCAGACGACTAGATAGAGAAGTCTGGTTTTTAACTAGCTTGCTATCTAGTAAGAGGAGAAGGGAGGCGAACTAGCTCCAATGAGGGATACCTCAACGGCTTCTGAAGCGGATGAAGAAAATTGTTCTCAACGGTGAAGAAGGCGGAAGAGGAAACCTGCAAGCCAAGGGGTAGATGGGACTCCGAAGCTTTGGTTAGCAACCCGTCTAGGAGAAGGAAACTCCGAAATAAATCTCCTATCCACTAGGAATGTGGTTGTGCGTCTGGGCTGGTAACCCAACCATGTAAAAAATTTTCCAAACTCATTTTTCTCACAGTTTTCAGCCGGACGGATTTAAGGCCAGTGAAAAGATGGACAGAACAACTGTGAGGCGGAACAGGCAATTTGCCTAGCCCGTGAAGTGAAGAAGAAGAAGATAGAACACTCGCCATATCTGTAAATCTGGATTTAGAAATGCTTAAGTCAATGGACAGACTACTTTTTGAGTTTTGTGAATAGAAATGTAGGCAGAATGAATTTATATATATATTTTTTTTGTAAGCCCATGTTTTCCCTTTACAGAGATTTAGGCGCTCTCCCCCCTACAGGGAAGAATTTGAACCATATTAATTTAGTTACACTTGTTTTCGTATAGATGTCATATTGAGTGGCCCGTGGTCAGCGTTCCGCCTCATACTGACATCTAGGAAACCAAGGTAGTACTAGGACGGGAAAATTCGGTAAATTTTGCTTAGAGGCCTTTTCATTCAGGCTTAAGGATTTTTTACGAGCCTGAAAATCTTCAGACTCGGGACCCACGGCTTAAAGTCCCTCCCGGAGGACTTGCTCCTTGGATTTTTCCGTCCTAAAAAATCCATCGACCCCGGCCGGGTTTGAACCCGCGACCCTCGGGACCAGAGGCAAGGAGCATAACCACTAGTCCAGCGCGACCGATATGAATTTATATAGGCTATATAAATATTATTATTATTATTATTGTTACTCTAGGTAATTACTCTTGTAGTGCGGGGGTGTTTTGGGAGTCTGCTTGGAGACATGGAGGTGTGTTTGCAGTGTGGGTGGGAAGACACTTGTCGCCGGACAGCCAAAAACACACAGCAGATCGATAGCTGATACACTGCAAAGTGCATTATCAATCCTAAACGTTTCCAGTGGCGGCTCCTACCTCAACTGGCTGGGGTTCACTACACCATTCTTAAAATTAGCTCTAAAATTAAGTTATTATAGTCCATAAGCAAATTGAAAGATTAAAACTAATACCACTGCAAAGGTCTGCACGTGTTTCTTAGACAGAATAATAATAATAAAAATAATAAAAATAATAATAATAATAATAATAATAATCTAATATATAAAAATGTTTGTTGTTTGTTTGTTTGTATGTTCGTACCTAATGCTCGGCCATACCATTGATCTGATTGTGATGGGGCTTTCTGTAATATGTTTAGGAGATTCCCGGGATGAACATAGTCTATAAGAGAGTTGTGATACTCAACTCCTACACCCTTAAAATCGCCCTTTTTAGTGGAAAACGTAGAAAAAGTAGCTTTTTGGACGCTTAAATGGCTTACGCTGCCTAAATCATAACAAATACACAAAATTAATGTACACAGAATTGAATATCTCAAAAAAACTCTACAAAAAGTCTGCGACAGGATATGTTTATCTCTTACGGATAACTCACAATAGCCATTTTTGTTTTTCATTGATGCCAAGAAGATCGAGACAAGTACATAGATTCCTGTGCAAGCATAGCAGCACATGACGGGTATTCTTTTACGGATAACTCACAATAACGAATGTTGTCTTTTAGCTCATTTATGCCAAGAAGATCGAGATAAGTAGATTCCCGGGCGACACCGGGTAATCAGCACGGGGAATCTTAAAATAATTACGATAGTCCTACGCATTTATAATTATTTTTTATTTTACTTATTCAACTAATCATAAGAAGTGCATTAAATTTTGTCTTTCAGCTCATTTATGCCAGGAAGATCGGGATGAGTAGATTATGGGACAACGCCGGGTGAACAGCACGGGGTATCTAAAAATAATTACGATGCAAATTTTTCCTTTTACTTATCTAACTAAACATAAAACACATTAATTTCCGTATTTCTGCTCATTTGTGTCAAGAAGATCGGGATAAGCACGGGGTATCTAAAAAATATTAATTTGTCACTTATTCAACTAATCATAAAAGTACATTAAGTTTAATTTATTTATACGTACATAAGGACTTTGTTAATCTAAAAGTAAGATACATACAATATTATTTACAAATATGGGTCGCACGGGCAGTAAGCCGTACGTGCTGTTGACAGTCCGTTACAATAAGTTGATGTTTGGTAATAATATACTTAAAACAAACAAAAGAAAGAAAGAAAACGATAATATTACAATTAGCTATCAATACAATTACATTATACATTAACTTAGTTATGTAGAATTATTAATAATTAATGGTATTGCAATTTGTTAACATATTTATTTATCCCTGAATAAGTGTTGTTCTTAATTTCCGCGTTTTGTCCAGAAATCTACCCAAGTTTATCCACTTTTCTGGGTTTACCAGTAACTCATAGCATGCCAATCTTCCACGATTTGAATTTAGAAATCTTTCCGGTAATAACCGATGCCTCCAATATTCTAAATCGTTACATTTTCCTAATATAAGTATCTCATCTTCAAAGCTCCCGCACATTGGACGTATTCGCATATCGTGATCGTCGCTAATTTTTAAAAATTTCCATGCCCCTAACCTGAACCAAGGAAGCCCTGTTCTTTCTTTAAATCCTAGATTGAGTATCATCATCATCATCATAGTACATTCACGAATTTAGGCCATTTGTTGACCTGTTTCGGCCTCAAGAGAAACACCATCCAGAAGTCTTTTGAGTGGACGTCCTGGTCTTCTTCTTCCTGCAGGTTGATATCTTAACATTAGTTTGGGTATTCTGTGATCTTCCATTCGTGAGTATATAAGATTATTTTCCCCAAACTTGTTTTAGGTCTCTTCGTAAAACCGTGATCTTTTTCCCGCACATTCGGCCAAAATATTTTGTCGGTTACCTATATCGATACTTTTTCCCGCACATTCGGCCAAAATATTTTGTCGGTTACCTATATCGATACTTTTTTTTTTTTTTTCTTTTCCGCACATTTCCGGCCAAAATATTTTGTCCCGGTTACCTATATCGATACTTTTTCCCGGGCACATTCGGCCAAACTATTTTGTCGGTTTACCTATATCGATACTTTTTTCCCGCACATTCGGCCAAAATATTTTGTCGGTTACCTATATCGATACTTTTTCCCGCACATTCGGCCAAACTATTTTGTCGGTTACCTATATCGATACTTTTTCCCGCACATTCGGCCAAACTATTTTGTCGGTTACCTATATCGATACTTTTTCCCGCACATTCGGCCAAACTATTTTGTCGGTTACCTACATCCATACTTTTTCCAGCCCTAGTGATTGGTCATTGACTAGCATTTGGGGCACGTGTTAAATAGTCCTTCAAATTAGATGGTTCATTGACGGGTAAATAGATTAAAATGAATCACTCGGTGTAAGAGTAAAGAAATGGAGTATTTAGGAATGTAATCAAGTATTTTTGTAGCAACGTGAGAGTAGAGATAGCGTATGCAGGTGCTAGCAAGTAATAACGCGCGGGAACTAATAAATCATGGCTGACACGTTCCATGCAGCACCAAAGCAGCTGACTCAACTCTACACTTCATTATATCAAGCAGCAGTTTTCTGAGAAATTCTCGCCAACCACGTCATTGCTTTACATCCCTCGTAATTAAGTTTATTCACTTACATCTCACTCTCATGTTAACATAATAACTTAACAGAATCAAGAATAAGAAATTTCATCATCATCATCATCTTCATCATCATAGTCCATTCACGAATATAGGCCAATTGTTGACCAGTTTCGGCATCAATAGAAACGCCATCCAAAAATATTTTTAGTGGACGTCCTGGTCTTCTTCTTCTTCTTCTTCCTGCAGGTTAATAGCTTAACATTTGATTTGTTATCCTGTGATCTTCCATTCGATGAACATGCTGCATCCATCTTGACTTATAATCAGAAATGTTGTTTTCTAAAGTTTCCATGAGCTATCAATAAAACTAAATATATGGTCACACATAAAAATACATGATATAATGGAAATGGACAGATAAAGACAAGTGAGGGAAATTTTGAGGAAGTGGCTGAATTCAAATACCTAGGAACAATAATTACAAATATGAACGAGATGCACACAGAAATGTAACATAGGCTCAATTCTGAAAATGCGTGCTATTATACAATACAGGGACTCTTAAAGTTAAACTGAAAATATATAAAACAATTATTCTGCCAGTTATATTATATGGATGTGAAAGATGGACTCTTACTTTAAGGGATGAAAGGAGATTACGAATATTTGAGAATAAGGTTCTTAGGAACATTTTTGGACCAAAGAGAGATGAACAAACAGGCGAATGGAGAAGACTACTAACAGTAAACTAAATGATCTTTATAGGAAGCCAGATATAATATGAACAGCGAAGTCTCGTAGACGGTGATGGACAGGACATGTGGCGTGAATGGGGAATGAAAGACGTTTATAAAGCTTCTTGTAGGAAAACCAGAGAGAAAACGCCCAGTTGGCAGACCAAGAATGATGTGGGAATTGAGGGAAGTAGATTATACAGGGAATGATTGGAAAACATTAGCTCAGGATAGGGATGTATGGAGAGCTTATGTCCGCGCGGCCATGAACCTACGAGTGCGATAGCGCCAGTGAATTAGTTAGTTAGTTAATATTTTAAAGATTCCATGTGCAATTCTTCTAAGATGTCTTAATGTTTTATGATCTAGTAGTGTGTATCCTGCAGTTCTCCGAAGGTATCTCATTTCAGCAGATCTAAGTCTCTGTATATCCTTCTGTTTCAATGTCCATACCTCGCTACCATACAAGAGTTTGAACAGCCACTTACAGTATCATTGTTCTGTTTGCTTTTAACCGTATTTCTTTGCTGTGGGTCGTCATATTTCAACTCCCTCTGGATTTCTTCATGTTGATACTTGCAAGCAAAGTTAATTCCTTAGGACGAGTTACTGGCCCGACGCTAAAAAAAACCAGTGGTAGGGATGCTACAGTTTAGTCCCTGGACAGAAATTAAAGGCTATCCGATCTTAAAGTAATCATCATCAAAACAAAACCATGTGACCTGCTCGCTTTTCATTGGTTATGGACACCGAATTACGATGTACGCGAAAAAGTACTTCCTTTCATTAAATTAGAAATATGTTCTCTGAATAGACTTGTTATTCTTTGTGAATGAAAATAATATTTAAAACATAGGAAATATTCTAAAATATACCTAATCAATACAAATGAGGGAAATTTTGAGGAAGTGGCTGCATTCAAATACCTAGGAACAATAATCACAAATAGGAATGAGATGCACAAAGAAATTAAACATAGGCTCAATTCTGGAAATGCGTGCTATTATGCATTGCAGAGACTTTTGATGTCCCAACTCCTTTCAAAAAGCGTTAAGCTGAAAATATATAAAACTATTATTCTACCAGTTATATTATATGGGTGCGAAACATGGACTCTTACTTTAAGGGAGGAAAGGAGATTACGAGTATTTGAGAATAAAGTTCTTAGGAAAATTTTTGGACCAAAGAGAGATGAACAGACAGGTGAATGGAGAAGACTACATAACAATGAACTACATGGTCTTTATAGGAAGCCAGATATAATAAGAACAGTTAAGTCTCATAGACTGCGATGGGCAGGACATGTTGCACGTATGGGGAATGAAAGACGTGCATGGAAGCTTCTTGTAGGAAAGCCAGAGGGAAAACGCCCAGTTGGTAGGCCAAGAATGAGGTGGGAGAACAACATTAAGTATGATTTGAGGGAAGTAGATTATACAGGGAATGATTGGAAAGCATTAGCTCAGGATAGGGATGTATGGAGAGCTTATGTCCGCGCGGCCATGAACCTTCGGGTTCGATAGTGCCAGTGAGTAAGTAAGTAAGTAAGTAAGTATACCTAATCAATAATTACAACTTAAAATATGATGATCTTTAAGAAGATTTTCGGGTTGTAGGCCGTGGTCATGAGGCATCTGGGACATCAAGTGGTAACAGCGTTCCCATAAGAGCAGTATTATTTTCTACACATGACAAACCCTACAGCAGTCACTTGTTCTACGATCGAATATGACAGGTGGCATAGAATAGCCGAAAATAAACATGACATTCACTATAAAAGAGATAGGTTAATATAAAAATATGTTACTAATATTGATGTCTAGTATGAAGGGAATATTTTTAATTAATAAATGCGTTTCCCTGGATGATGCACTGAACTTTAAATATGATACGGTCATGACACTTGCGATGTAATTGGGAGAGTAGCTGACATTCAACAAAAGAAGCTAGTTATTAGTTTTCTCTTTGTAATGTCACTGCCCTCTAAATTCATACATTGATTACTAAATACTCATATTTACAAGTTCGCACCTGCTTTTGAATTAAAACAATTTTCTAGTCTATCGTAACGTCTGCTTACAATGAACTTGACGGGGGAAAAAAATAAATTGTAAACTGATCCCACTACAGGTCTTTAATAATAATAATAATAATAATAATAATAATAATAATAATAATAATAATCCGGTATCATGGCAGCTGCCGCCGTCTTCCGGAAACCAAACGTCATTCCTCTCTATCCATCCATTGATCTTCCTCCATTCCTCTGATATTCATAGCTGCTTGTACCCCTGCTATCCAAGTTTTCTTCGGTCTTCCTCTCTTCCTCCTTTCCATTGGGATCCATTCCATAACAATTTTTGGCAATCTTTGCTCTGGCATTCGTTTGACATGACCATGCCACTGCAATCTTTTCTTTTCTATGATGTCTATAATGTCCGGCTCCTCTTGTACACCCATAATTTCCCTTATTTCTTTATTTCGTATTCTATCCATTCTAGATTTTCCAGCTGAACTTCTTAAAACATCCATTTCTGTACTTAAAAATCTTTTCATTTCCCTGGTTGGAATTTGCCAGACTTCAGCACCATATGTTAAACTGCTCTGAATTATGGTTTGATATATTTGTAATTTTCTATTTTTTGTAATATTTTTGCTCCACCAAACAACAACAACAATAATAATAATAATAATAATAATAATAATAATAATTCTGAATCCTTTGAAATTAAGACAGGAGTAAGACAAGGAGATGGACTTCCTCCACTAACTCTTCAATTGTGTTCTTGATAAAGTAATACAAGAATGGCGTAAACAGAAAAAAAAAATAAATGTAATCAACCAATCATATTAGGAAGAGGAAAATTGAAGATTGATTGCCTAGCATATGCTGATGATCTAGCAATCTTAACCCGTGACTTTGTAACAGCACAAAAACAGATTGAATTATTAAATGATATTGCAGAGAAAGGTGGTCTGCAGATTTCTTTTGAAAAAAAAAAACGGAATATATTTCATGCAATAAACAAGCACCAAAATACCTGGAAACCAAATATGGAAAAATTTAAATGAGTTTCACAATTTAAGTATCTTGGTGAAATAATTCAGGAAAATGGAATTGAAACTAAAGCCAATAAAAGTAGATGCCAAGAAATGAAAACAGCATTTTGGCTTACTCACAACACTTATAATAAAACATGCATATCTTTACATACAAAATTACGACACTATAACACTGTAATTAAACCAGATCGCCTCTATGGAGCAGAAGCATTAATTTTGAACAGAAAAAAATATATCGAAAATATAGTGAAAAAAGAGTGCAAAATTATAAGAAAAGGTTTAGGTCCACAAGTCATAGGTGAAGCATTTGGACTCAGAAGTAAAAACGAAATAAAAATATATACAGACATTCATAGTGATATTAGAAAACGAAGGTTCAATTTTTATGGCCATATTAAACGAATGAACACAAATAAGCTTACAAAACAGATAATGGAATTCTACGAGAACAGAAATAAAAGCTCCAGTGGATACTATGAAGTGGATTGATGAAGTCAAAAAGGACTTAAAATTGGCAGGAATTACTAAAGAAGATATCCCAAACAGAGATCTATTTAGAATTAAGGTGAATAAGTGGCAAGTTGACCAAGAGGACAAACCGAAGAAAAAAACTGGAACAACTTGGACAGATGATAGAAAACAAGCTCATAGCAAAAGAATGAAAGACATTTTGGGTCAAAGGAAACGCCTCTAAGTACTTTGCGTAGTCCTACATGGGCTCATCCGCAATCAAAATTATTATTATTTTATTTGTATACAGATTTTAATGCTTACACATATTTCTGTGCGTAAAGTTTTATTTATTTTTTCTCCACTCGTTTCTATCCATCCACTCCATGCCCTCCAGTCATCTTGTTCTCAATCCATTTCTTATTTGATGCATCCACGAGTTTTGAGGTCTTCCTTTCCTTCTTCTTCCAGGTGGACACCATTCCAATGTTTAACTGGGTAACCTTTCTTCTTGCATTCGTCGTACATGCCCATACCAATTTAATTGCTTGTATATTATACAGTCTACTATTGAATGTCTAACATTAATGTTTTTCTCGTAAAACAATATTTCTTATTTTTTCTAATTTTGAACATATTGCTGCTCTCCTTATGAAATCCATTTCCAACGACATAAGTTTTTGTTGAATTTCCAAACCCGCCAAATCCTGTCCAAAGCCAGGTTAGAAAAGGGTGAGGGAGAGGAGTAACAACCTCGTTAAAAAACCAGGGTTCAGTACGCACGTCTGATAGAACCCTGTGAGGGCCCCTTATCTAGGTAGGGTAAAGATGCTACTGCCTTGCAGTTCGTTATTGGTTTGATAAAGGCTAGAGGAAGAAAACTTTGACCAAAAGTCACCAGGTCCTCAAGTTGATGCATCAGGCCAGCTGTTCGTCACTTAAAACATAACAATGCTAAAAGCCTAAATATTTAAAGCCGGACGGAAATAAACCACAAAATAATAACAATAATAATAATAATAATAATAATAATAATAATAATAATAATAATAATAATAATAACAATAATAATAACTCTAACTCACTGGCACTGAGTAAGAGTTATTATTATTATTATTATTATTATTATTATTATTATTATTATTATTATTATTATTATTATTATTATTATTATTATTATTTGTTCATTTGTCCCTGTAATGGTGCGTCAGGCGTGGTCGGCCTGCACCCTTGGCATTCACATAGGCCTAGGCCTATATATAGAGGCTCATCTCATCTCTCGACCCGACCCTGATTTGTGGACACGAGACGAGGATATTTATTTATTATCATTATAATCTAGTCCACCGCTGTGGTCTCGAGGTAGCGTGCTGCCTTGTCACGCAGCGGGCCCGAGTTCGATCCCCGGTCGGGGCAGTTTTTCTGGGTGAGGTTTTTATCGGGGTTTTTCCTAACCTGTAAGACAAATGTCAGGAAAACTTTAGACTCAAACGGTCCCCGAAATCATATGGCCATCATCATCATCATTCTTGACCGGTGTGAAAAGCAACGGGAAGCTACCACACCTACAATTCCCTAGTAAAGCTGCAACCATAGCATAAAAATGCTATGATTGCAGTGAAGGACCTGCCTCCAGGCAGAATTACTATGGATGGGATCATTATTTTCTAAATCATAAGTCTATTTATGACTAGATTAATGTATTTTTCAAAGTATCTCCGCAAATAAATAAATCAGTAGTAACGAATATTTTGCATATAACTAATTAAAGGCCCTCACATCAAGTACGCAGACCCAGATAGTTTTTTACTCTTCAAATTGTTAATCTTACAGATGTAGAATTACTTGGAGCCAAAATAGTGACTTCCAGATTTTTGCCGATTATTTCGCATTCTGGATCACTGTGCATTGGGTTAAAGCAAGGAGATGCGCTATCTCTTCTACTATTCAATTTTGTTCTAGAGCATGCCTGTAAGAAACATTTTGTTCCGTTAAAGTTATTGTTAAACATTTAAAAAACAAGAAAATGTTGTACCCGTTGTGGCAGTCTTTTTCAACAAATTATAGTTGTATAAAATGTACTTAGTAATAGTTATTACCCAATGAATAGCTATGAAAATGGAACCGGTTCCGAAAGTTCTACGTGAATAATTTATACAAATATAATTTGTGGAGGAAGACTACCACAACAGGTACAAAATCGTACTGTTTTTTTTAATAGAGGAAGCCATCAAATATTTAAGGATGAAGAAGGTCTACAGGTCAATTGTATTAATAATGTTTTAGTTTATGCTGATGATGTAGTACTATTATGTAATAGCGAGGAAATACTAAGGGCCGACACAAACACTCTATTAAATAACACTAAGAAATTAAGACTGGAAGTAAATATAAATAAGACTAAATATATGGTCACACGTAGAAATACATTATATAATGTAAATGGACAGCTAATGACAAATGAGGAAAACTTTGAAGAAGTGGCTGAAGTCAGATACGTAGGAACAATAATTACAAATACAGATGCACAAAGAAATTAAACATAGGCTCAATTCTTGAAATGTATGGAATTATGCATTGCAGGGACTCTTGATGTCCAAATTTCTCTCAAAAAACGTTGAACTGAAAATATATAAAACTGTTATTCTTCCAGTTATATTATATGGATGTGAAACATGGACTCGTAATTTAAAGGAAGAAAAATGTTACGAGTATTGAAGAAACAAATTCTTAGAAAATTTTTGAACCAAAGAGAGATGAACTGATTAGCAAATGGAGAAGATTACATAACAGTGAGCTGTATGATCTTTATGGGAGACCAGATATAATGGGAACAGTTAAGTCTCGTAGACTGCGATGCTCGGGACATGTGGCACGAATGGAGAATGAGAGAGCGACATAGAAGCTTCTTATAGAAGAACCCGAGGAAAAACGCCCAGTTGATAGACAAAAAATGAGGTGGGAGAATAACATTAACCATGATTTAAGGGAAAAAGATTATATAAGGGATGATTGGAAAACATTAGCTCAAGATAGGGATGTGTGGAGAGCTTATGTCCGCAAGGCAATGAACTTATGGGTCAGTTATACGGAGAGTTTATTATTAATAAATCAGTTTATGTTATGCTATTTTAGCACATAATAGTCTCGTAGGGTTCAAATATTATATGAAATAGCACATCCCAGATCATTAAAGTTAAAGGGACTTGTTCTATTTTCATTTATGAAAATTGCTCACTAAGGAAACGCCGGACTCTGACAGGCTATGTATATTTTCTATTAATTAAAATGGCGTTATGTTTTCAAATATAGTTTCTCGCTTAGAACGTTATTTATTTTGTCCTTTTGCGAGTACTTAGAGATTTCGAAAAGACATTTTGAAATACTCTCTTTGTGAAATAAGTTTTCATTTGCTGAAATTGAATGTTCCTGTGAGATGGAACCATTACTGTAATTGAAACAAACCAGACGTTTTCTGTAAGTTTGAATTACTGTCATTCGCAATTTTTTAAATAAGCCAATAACGAAAACACATTCTTTTAAGTATAAAGAGGACACACACTATCAATGATATTGAAGTATTAATTTCTAAAGACATCATCATTAGAAAAGCACATACATACATATTTTTGGTCACTAATAACTTATCTGTCTCTTGTTGTAGGCCTACTTTATGTTATACTATAGGGGCACTAATGCATTGTTAATATATATAATTTAGATCAATTCCTATGGTTAGTTTTCGAGAAAATAGCGTTTTTATGATTTACCTTCAGTTAAACAGGTGGTAATTTTAGTAGCTATATTTACTTACTTTATGTTATACTATAGGGGCACTAATGCATTGTTAATATATATAATTTAGATCAATTCTTAAGGTTAGTTTCCGAGAAAATAGCGATTTTATGATTTACCTTCAGTTATACACGGTGGTAATTTTAGTAGCTATAGATACATACTTTATGTTATACTATAGGGGCACTAATGCATTGTTAATTTTGATCAATTCATATGGTTAGTTTCCGAGAAAATAGCGATTTTATGATTTACCTTCAGTTATACAGGGTGGTAATTTTAGTAGCTATAGATACATACTTTATGTTATACTATAGGGGCACTAATGCATTGTTAATATATATAATTTAGATCAATTCCTATGGTTAGTTTCCGAGAAAATAGCGTTTTTATGATTTACCTTCAGTTATACAGGGTGGTAATTTTAGTAGCTATAGATACATACTTCATGTTATACTATAGGGACACTAATGCATTGTTAATATACATAATTTTTATCAATTCCTATGGTTAGTTTCCGAGAAAATAGCGTTTTTATGATTTACCTTCAGTTATACAGGTTGGTAATTTTAGTAGCTATAGATACATACTTTATGTTATACTATAGGGGCACTAATGCATTGTTAATTTTGATCAATTCATATGGTTGGTTTCCGAGAAAATAGCGTTTTTATGATTTACCTTCAGTTATACAGGGTGGTAATTTTAGTAGCTATAGATACATACTTCATGTTATACTATAGGGGCACTAATGCATTGTTAATATATATATATATATATATAATTTAGATCAATTCCTATTGTTAGTTTCCGAGAAAATAGCGTTTTTATGATTTACCTTCAGTTATACAGGATGGTAATTTTAATAGCTATATTAACATACTTTATGTTATACTATAGGGGCACTAATGCATTGTTAATATATATAATTTAGATCAATTCCTATGGCTAGTTTCCGAGAAAATAGCGTTTTTATGATTTACCTTCAGTTATACAGGGTGGTAATTTTAGTAGCTATAGATACATTCTTCATGCTATACTATAGGGACACTAATGCATTGTTAATATATATAATTTTGATCAATTCCTATGGTTAGTTTCCGAGAAAATAGCGTTTTTATGATTTACCTTCAGTTATACAGAGTGGTAATTTTAGTAGCTATAGATACATACTTTATGTTATACTATAGGGGCACTAATGCATTGTTAATATATATAATTTTGATCAATTCCTATGGTTAGTTTCCGAGAAAATTACGTTTTTATGATTTACCTTCAGTTATACAGATTGGAAATTTTAGTAGCTATATTTACTTAGGCCTATATATTCGACTTTCGACTATTTAAAACTCCCAATAAATAAATAAATATATATATATATATATATATATATATATATATATATATATACATTCGCCTTTGATTAAGTTTAGGATTAAGAACTCTCCCGACGCACCACTATCATCATCACCACCCATCATATCATCAGGGCAGCGTAAGCCCGTCTTCCAGGCGCCCTAATCTCATATGTATTTGCAGTTCTTAGAACTTTGTACTCTAGAGAAGTAAATTAATAAATGACAAGACACAGAAATCATCCCTTCCGTCTAGTTGAAAGAAGAACTTGACTTTTAAGAGGAGCTATTGGAGCCCTAATCATAATGACAGGCCTTATTAAATGATTTCACCTCTATAATCAAGAATTAATTTTCGTAGGTATAACAATTTTATTGTTAACAATAATTCAATGATGACGGGACATCGTACGCGTAAGGACTTATCAAGGATTACATATTAAGTTTGTTACAAAAGGATTACGATGGGGAATAATTCGATTTATTATTTCAGAAGTATTTTTCTTTCTTTCATTTTTTTGAGCCTTCTTTCAAAGAAGATTGTCCCCCGCTATTGATATTGGGTCCCTTTGATCTCCTGCAGGAATCATCATCATCATCTGCATTCATGGATTAGGTTTGTTGACCCGTTCCGACTTCAGTCCATCTCCTTCTAGGTCTGCCCACATCTCGGGTGCCTTTAGGTTTGTATTTTGTTATTTGTTTTGGATATCTATCTTCATTCATTCTGTCTATGTGTTGCTTCCATTCTTGTCTATATGTAGGCTATCTATTTTATCAGTTATTGCAAATATTTCAAGTTCCTGTCTTATTTCTGTGTTCTTGATTCTGTCTTCCTTAGAGCACCCTTTAACAGTTCTCAAAAATTTCATTTCTGCCGCCGTTATCCTATTTAGATCTAGTTTTTTATGCATCCAGGCTTCTGAACCATAGAGCAGTAACGGTACTGCCAACGTTTTATAAAATTTCAATTGGGTCTCTCTTGTTGTTTTGTTATTTAGTTATCATTTTATCGTACCACATATTCCCTGGAATTTTGCTGGTTTATTAGTTATATCATTATCATAATTAAATGAAATATCACATCCTAAATAATTGAGATGGCTCACCTGTTCTATGATTTTGTTTCCTATTACTATTTTGGATGATTTGATTTTTCCCTTGGCATGCCATTACCTTACTTTTTCGATGGATATTTTGAGATTATATTGTTCACATATATTATGTAATTTAAAAATATTCCTTTGAAGTTCGTCTTCTGTATTTGCTATTATTACCTGGTCATCAGCGTAATAATGTTTTCAAGTAGTGTGTTTTATCTAATTTTATTCCTTTATTTGTTTCTTCGTTCCATTTTTTTTATTATATCATTGATGTATAGGTTAAACAAAACTGGAGAGATACTGCATCCTTGTTTAACTCCTTGATTAGTATGAATTTTATTTTTACTTACTTCATTTCTAGTAGTACAGGAATTTTACCTTTTCATTTCTAGTAGTGCAGGAATTTTACCTTTTCATTTCTAGTAGTGCAGGAATTTTACCTTTTCATTTCTAGTAGTGCTGGAATTTTACCTTTTCATTTCTAGTAGTGCAGGAATTTTACCTTTTCATTTCTAGTAGTGCGGGAATTTTACCTTTTAATCCTGATCAAATTCCTTTACTAAATACAGCTATTCTATTATCTTCAGTTAAAATTTCGCCAATGCCAGGAGAGAACACCATAAATGTCGAAATGACAACCTGAGGCACTGAATAAAAAATATATCAAATCAAAATTTCAAGCCCCCAGATGAGATTTCTACTGTAAGTCCACTCCCACGTTTGACGAAAATGGACAAGCAAAGAAACACAGATATACGCGAAAAATTAAAAGTTCAAAATATAGTTGAACAAATTCAGAATTATCATAAGTAATGCCACGAGTGATTTCCAAATTATCGATAAATTCACGACTCACGAAGTGAGGAGTGAATTTTTCTAGAGAATTTGGAAATCAAGAGTGGCATTTGTTAGGACTATTTAACGAATAAAATTAAGTTGTTTACTCACAAATCATTATTTAACTATATTTATTTTAAAATATTTATATATTTAATGTAAACGGCGATGTTTGAAAACAAATGAGAAACGATAGGTACGCTTCATCTGCTTCTTTTGTTTATCACTGCAACCAGATCATACTATTTATTGCCAAATGAACGCAATATTGTAAGAATGCTCTCTAGAGGAGAAAAAATGAAATACATCAAACTGTATATTAATTCATTTCTGATGTCGTATGATGTAAATATGACAATTATATTTTTCTGGATTACTACCTGGGAAAAAATACATATAAGAAAGTGCAAACAGTGTTCTTTTTTTTTGTGGTATAATCAATTGCTACAAATATTTTTATATTAACTCCTGCAAGCGCTATATGTTGACATCTATGCACTATATATAAAATCTGGTAGCCGTATTTCTTACTGGCTCAGTCACTGCAAAATAATGGTAAGACCTGTTCAGAATATTAAAAAGGAGGAGCTTTCTTTAGTATGGTAAATTTAACACTGATAAATATTTCGTGAAACACGACTCTGATTGGTTGTAAAACAGAAATCATTGAAACGTGATTGGTCATTGACTCCCATTTGGGGCATGAGTTAAATAGTCATAAGTAATGCCATGAGTGATTTCCAAATTATCTAGAGAATTTAGAAATCAAGAGTGGCATTTGTTAGGACTATTTAACGAACAAAATTAAGCTGTTTACTCACAAATCATTATTTAAATATGGTTATTTTAAAGTATTTATTTATTTAATGTAAACGGCGATGTTTGAAAACAAATGAGAAACGATGTTTGAAAACAAATAATAAACGATTGTTACGCTTGTTCATCGCTGCAACCAGATCATATTATTTATTGCCAAAGGATCGCAATATTGTAAGAATACCCCCTAGTGGAGAAATTTATAACAATAAATTTAGGTATTAATTCATTTCTGGTGTCCTATGATGTAAATAAGTAAATAATATTTTTCTGCAACATTATTTCCTGGGAAACAATTTGTTTAAAAAAGTACAAACAGTGGTTTCTTTTATTGGCGGTATAATCAATTGCTACAAATGTTTTTATATTATCTCCCGCAAGCACTATCAGCTGACATTCGTGCACTGTATATACAATCTGATAGCCGTATTTCTTGGAGAGTAAGTCACTGTAAAATAATGCTATGACCTATTCAGAATGTTAAAAAGGAGGAGCTTTCTTTAATATGATAAACTTGTTTGATAAATTCGAGGTGAAACACGACTGTGATTGGTTGTAATTAAAAAATCAATGAAATGTGATTGGTCATTGAATCCCATTTGGGGCATGCGTTAAATAGTCAAAGCAATTTTTTACAATATGTCCAAAGAATGCTTCCATCTCGCTTTTCTAAATTAGCTTTGCAGTACCAACCTAAAGGACTTGGAGATAAATGGAAGGCCTACATTTAGATGGACTGACCAACCATATCTTGAGATTAGGCCCTACTTAGGAAGAGGCTCAAATGGCCTAAATGTAAATAAGGTTTGATGATGGTGATGATGTATGCATTTTTCAGAATGGAAAAATCCACGTAATAGGTCGTCCGAGAGAGATATTAAGCAGTGGCTCCCACATGTGAAGATTTTCAGGTTTGTAAAAAGGACCATAAGATTGAAAAAATATATTCTAAGCAAAATTTACTTCATTATGCAAGTAACGCCTTACTTTTCTTCTAGCCGTTTCATTGAGTAGGTATGCTGACCACCTATTGCCATGATATTTGGAAATAAGTGTAGCAAAGTAACTTACATCTAGAAACTCCTAAAACGGAGAGGGTCGTGGAGCCAATAAGGAAGTTTTATCAATAAAGTAAATACATGGTCACACATAGAAATACATTATATAAAGGAAATGAACAGCTAATGACAAATGAGAGAAATTTTGAGGAGGTGGCTGAATTCAAATACCTAGGAACAATAATCACAAAGAGGAATGATATGCACAAGGGAATTAAACATAGGTTCATTTCTGGAAATGCGTGCTATTATGCATTACAGAGACTCTTGAAGTCCCAACTCCTTTTAAAAAACGTTAAACTGAAAATATATAAAACTGTTATTCTACCAGTTACATTATATGGATGCGAAACATGGACTCTTACTTTAAGGGAGAAAAGGAGATTACGAGTATTTGAGAATAAAGTTCTTAGGAAAATATCTGCACGAAAGAGAGATAAACAGACTAGTGAATAGAGAAGACTACATAACAATGAACTACATGGTCTTTATAGAAGAGTTAAGTCTCGTAGACTGCGATGGATATGTGGCACGAATGGGGAATGAAAGACGTGCATGGAAGCTTCTTGTAGGAAAACCAGAGGGGAAACCCCCCGTAGGTAGACCAATATTGAGGTGAAAGAATAACATTAAAGATGAATTGAGAAGATTAATTACACAGGGGCTGTTTGGAAAACGGTAGCTTAGATACAGGCGTAATTTCTTGATATTGTAAGAACATTCCTTTTATTCGATTTTCTTTTATTGTAACACCATTGAATAAGTCCTTCTCATAGTATCCATTGATTTTGTAGTGTTGTTTTAGCAGTGGAACGTGCTGTAAGACAAAGCTTCTCAGCTTCTGTGGAGATAATAGAACCGCAAAACTGAATCGAGAAACAAAATCCAGCGTTAGACCAACTTGAGTAAACAGAAATTTCAACTTCAAGATTACTTTCATCCTGATTATGATCTTAATCTTTAACAATGTTTCTAACCAATTATAACCTAACTACAGTTCCCTTATATCTAAGAATGGAGACATGACAAGAAATTCCGCCATATTTGATCCAATATTATACACCGTGTCCACAAATATAGTATAATTCTTTAAACTACTACTACGTGCTTTGGATAATCGTATCTAAATGAAATTGGTGACAGTCAAAAGAGAAACTCAAAAGGTTTTTGCTATACCTCATAGACAAGAATGTGGCCCCCTGACGCTGTATACATTCATATTTAACCTGTTTGCTAAATATCCAACAATGAACCCATATCGACAAAAAAATGATTAAATTTAGTTTAGTTTCTGTATTGTTGTACAATATTTAAAAAAAAACTAAATTTATATTAGTTCTAACCTCGACTTCATCATTACCCAGTGTAAGATACATATATTAATTGGTGTTTCTCGTATAATTTATCATATTATTATTATTATTATTATTATTATTATTATTATTATTATTATTATTATTATTATTATTATTATTATTATAACATCGAAGGTATAGCAAAGAGAACATAAAATATAGAATTGAATTGAGTAGCAAAATAATATCATTGTTAAATTCCATATGGTGGGATAAGCATATTTGGAAAGACACAAAAAAATATATTGGTAAAACATTCGTGGAATCTGTTGCAATGTACGGAAGTGAGGTATGGACAGTCAATAAGTACTACAAGAATAGACTAATAGCTCTAGAAATGGATTATTTACGAAGAAGTGCCAGAAAGTCTAAATTAGAACATGTCACAAATAAGGAAATTATAAACATAATGGAAGCAGAAGAAAGCATAATTGAAAGAATTGAGGAGAAGGAATTAAAGTGGTTAGGGCATGTTTTAAGAATGGAAGATGAGCGATGGCCGAAGAAACTATATGAATGGCATCCGAACAGAAAGAAGAAAAGAGGAAGACCAAGGTTAACATGGAAGGAAAACATGAAGACAGTAATGCAAGCATCGAAGATGCCCAAGACCGTAGGCTTTGGAGGTTTGGCACGGAAAGACGGCAGCAGCTGTAAAAACCCGAAGATAGATTATTATTATTATTATTATTATTATTATTATTATTATTATTATTATTATCATCATTCTCCATTGTTATCATGCACAAAACGTTTTGAGTTTCTCGTCTGATTGTCACCAGTTTCATTTATGTTGACCACTTGTCACTGTACACTGGCTGATCACAGAGGTAGCTCTGTGAGGTCAACAGCCGGCTGATAGGCTAAGGGCTTTCTAGGCCTGTCGCGCCAGGAGGAGTCTATCCGTATGGGATTTCTTATAACTGTGATAAAGACGTACAAATATAAACCTGGCGTAAAAACTTAAAAAAAAGTATGTGTGATACAATCAGTAGAACGTTAAGAAACAAAACAAGAATGGATACAATTAAAATTTTATGAAACAATGGCTGTGCCATCATCTTTTATGACAGTGAATGTTGGTGTTGCATAAAAATGATGAAAGCAGAATAAATGGATCGGAACTTAAGTTTTTAAGAGCAGTTAAAGGATATTCAGTAAAAGACAACAAGTGAAAATATACGTAAAGAATTGCATAATACACCCTTCTAAACTTACAGAACAAAATGGATTCAACATCTAGAATGGAAGAGAGCTGAATACCCAAATGAACCTGGAAGTGTGCACCTGTTGGCAAGCGATCCAAAGGAGGATCCAAGAAGGCGGTGGAATGAAAAACCGGAACAGGTCAGAAGACCTATACTGTGATCATCATCATCATCATCATCTCCACTTCAAGGTTTAGGCGATTCGCCTGTTCCGAATTCACAATGATTCCTCCCATCTCTCCCTAGGCCTTCCTACATCCCTTAATCCTTTTGATTTATAATTATATGCTATCTTGGGCAATCTTGTTTCTTCCATTCTCTGAACATGCTCATGAATTCTATCATTTATTGAATATATTTCTAATTCACTTCTTATTTCTTATGTGGTCCAATTCTATGCATCCATTGATCCTTCTTAGTAAGGTCATTTCTGTACTGTTTATTCTACTAGAACTCCTCTTATTTGCTACCCAGGACTCACTACCGCATAAAAGTACCGGTACCGCCATTGTTTTGTAGAACTTCAATCTTGTATTCTTCCTTGTTTTATGTTTTAGTGTTCTATGAATGGTGCCACATATTTGAAATTTTGATAATTTGTTTTCTATATCATTTCTTGTTCCATATTCAGAAGACAAGTCAGAATCTAGATAACTGTGAACTTGATGATTATTACTACCACCATTACTGGGGCTAGGATTTTGATGTAATAAAAGATAAGATTGCAATGCAGATAGTATATAATATTCAACTGTTTGTGTGAAACCAAAACAAAAGACAGTCAGAAGTCTAACTTCTAATTATACTATTAAATTGTTTGTGTGTCAAATCAAAACAAAAGGCAGTCAGAAGTCTATCTTCTCATTATACTATTGAACTGTTTATGTGTCAAATCAAAACAAAAGACAGTCAGAAGTCTAACTTCTCATTATACTATTAAATTGTTTGTTTGTCAAACCAAAACAAAAGACAGTCAGAAGTCTATCTTCTCATTATACTATTAAATTGTTTGTGTGTCAAATCAAAACAAAAGGCAGTCAGAAGTCTATCTTCTCATTATACTATTCAACTGTTTATGTGTCAAATCAAAACAAAAGACAGTCAGAAGTCTAACTTCTCATTATACTATTAAATTGTTTGTTTGTCAAACCAAAACAAAAGACAGTCAGAAGTCTATCTTCTCATTATACTATTGAACTGTTTATGTGTCAAATCAAAACAAAAGACAGTCAGAAGTCTATCTTCTCATTATACTATTCAATTGTTTGTGTGTCAAACCAAAACAAAAGACAGTCAGAAGTCTAACTTATCATTATACTATTCAACTGTTTGTGTGTCAAACCAAAACAAAAGACAGTCAGAAGTCTAACTTCTCATTATACTATTCAACTGTTTGTGTGTCAAACCAAAACAAAAGACAGTCAGAAGTCTAACTTCTCATTATACTATTCAACTGTTTGTGTGTCAAACCTAAACAAAAGACAGTCAGAAGTCTAATTTCTCATTATACTATTCAATTGTTTGTGTGTCAAACCAAAACAAAATACAGTCAGAAGTCTATCTTCTCATTATACTATTGAACTGTTTGTGTGTCAAATCAAAACAAAAGACAGAAGTCTAACTTCTGATTATACTATGTTGCAATGTTACCTTTTAGTACATAAAAATCCTAGCTCTAATCATTACATTCTAGAACATAAATTATTTTTCTGCCGTTTTCTAATTTAAGGCATCAATACATTTGCGCTACAATCCGTATTCAAAAGGATGTGCAACCCCGGTGAAGAATACACAACATTTCTTCTCAAAACCCATGAATGACATTGGAATTATTTCGTTAAATTAATTCTGATTGGAATACGCAACTGCAATTAATGAATGAGAAGGAATGATTGAAAATGGGACGCGAGCAGCCAATTAGACTGATCATTGAAACGTATTACGATTTCATAAATTATGCATTGCACTGTTGTGCACTTAACTGCATTTGTGCATCATTACACATCATACATTTATATTACTTATGACCTTTAATACATTTCTAATCTACGACCATTACGTCATGTGATACCGGTTTAGTGTCTGTGAAATAAAACACGATAAGTAGAGACCGAATTTTAATGCAGTTCAAAACTTAAAAAATAATCGTATATATATATATATATATATATATATATATATATATATATATATATATATTCAGAAAGAAGTAACAGGCTTCAAACAATTATTTCTTCCAAACTACAAAAAATAGAAATAATTCCAACGTTCCTGGAAAGAGAAAAACTTGAAGTTCAGATCACGGCCGCATTGGCGCTGTTGTTTATCTCATGTTGATTGTTTGTATTAAAATGGGGGACACAACAAGACATTGGATTGCAAGATGAGGAGCAAAACATCAACTTCATTACCGGTGGCCTCCCACGTCACCAGATCTAACACCGTGTGATTTTTATCTGTGGGATTACGTAAATGACCGTGTTTTTAATCCCCCTATGCCTAACACTCTTGAAAATGTGCGATACCGAATTGTTGAAGATGTGAATTTGATAACTAGAGACCAGCTGATTCGTGTGTCGCACGAAATGAGCCACCGTTTTGATATTTGTCATGTAACACGTGGTGCTCACATTGAATGCATAAAATAGTTCAAATAGAAATTTGAACTTTTAACTTTCCAGGAACGTTGGAATTCTGTTTATAATTTTTGTAGTTTGGAAGAATGAATGTTTGAAGTAGGCCTATGTTCCTTATTTCTGAATAGCCCTGTACTATTATAACAGTCAGTGACTCTTTATTACACGCTTTATATTAGCTTGACCTGTATCTATCTATCTATCTATCTATCTATCTATCTATCTATCTATCTATCTATCTATCTATCTATCTATCTATCTATCTCTATCTATCTATCTATCTATCTATCTATCTATCTATCTATCTATGTAACGGAACCTTTAAACGCGATTTTCACCCACTTAAAATAATCGGATCGACTTGAAACTTTGTATACTTGTAGAGGACCCGTGACAATACAATAATTTCATATTTATTTTCTAAAATCTTGGTCATAATCATCAGAAAAAAAAGTATTTTTGTATCAATGTAACGGAATCTTTCAACGCGATTTTAACCCACTTAGAAACATTGGATCGACTTGAAACTTTGTATACTTGTAGAGAACCCGTGACAATACAATAATTTCATATTTATTTTCTAAAATCCTGGCCATAATCATCAGAAAATCAAAAAAACGTGTTTTTGTATCAATGTAACGGAATCTTTCAACGCGATTTTCGCCCACTTAGAAACATTGGATCGACTTGAAACTTTGTATACGTGTAGAGAACCCGTGACAATACAATAATTTCATATTCTTTCTAAAATCCTGGCCATAATCATCCGAAAATCAAAAAAATGAAAACTGGTATAATAGGTTGCGGACTTGTCGAGTTTTTAGTCAATCGTTGTAAGAGCTCAGTTGGTAGAGCAGTGAACTCTTAGTGGTATATAATTTCAGTAATCCATACGTCGCTGGTTCGAATCCGGCTGTGAGGGTTTTCTTTTATAGAAGAGTATTACTTTTAGCTCATACTACAATAGTATCGAATTTAAAGATATTTACATTTTTATCTTATTCTGTAAAATATTAAAACTAAAAAATAAAAAATAAATAATAGTTTTAAAAAACTAAAAGAACACGCTTTATTAGGAAACTAAAAAATGAAAAATAATTTTAATTTCCAATACGCTTGGGATAAAATAAAGTGGTCAACAAAAAATCATCTCCAACACATATAGAATAAAATTAGAGTTATCAACAAGAAGAAAATAATTTTACCGTCAAAAGCGTGGGGTGATTTTTATGATTTTTACATTTTCTTCTTAGAGAGCTTACTTTTACCAATATCAGTTTATTATCAAATATATTAATTGATATAGAGCACCCCACGCTTTTGATGGTAAAATTATTTTCTTTTTGTTGATAACTCTAATTTTATTCTATATGTGTTGGAGACGATTTTTTTGTTGACCACTTTATTTTATCCCAAGTGTATTGGAAATTAAAATTATTTTTCATTTTTTAGTTTCCTAATAAAATGTGTACTTTTAGTTTTTTAAAACTATTATTTATTTCGTATTTACTAGGCAACAAAAAGTGTACTTTATTTTGTAACATAATACAAAACATAAAATACAGGTTCAACAAAACGTAAAATACTATTTCCTAGAATTTCGTGTAACTACATAAATAAACTTTCCTTGACGTTTCTTGAAATGTTTTAATAGTTATATATATATATATATATATATATATATATATATATATATATATATATGTAACAAATGTGAGTGTATTTTTTTTAAATAGGATCGATGAATATCCATATTTAAAAAATATTTTCAAGAGGACAAACTCAATAGGTAAAAAAACGATATAACATGTAACTTATCAGAACAATTAAAATTGGAATTCACCCATTGCAGCGAAGATCAAAACTTCCCCAACTGCTCTAGTAGGAGTATAAATCTTACTTCCACAATTTTTAAATTTTAAATTAATTAAATAATGCCTCTGTTAATTATTTTCTAGCCATGACGTAAAGAAATTACATTCCGTATTTTTCATCTGGACATTTGGTAGTCATTTCCATCTAACATTCTGCAGGAAGATGTGATTTGTTGTTATGGCAACGGGGAATACGCTATTAAAGACAATTTGCAATTTTAATTTAGTCACGTGCATGTTTTTTCACTAATTTATCAAAATATTTAATATGTAATACTGAATTTATCAGTAAAATTGGAAATGGAATTGAGTTATTAATTTATCAATAATTTCCAATAAAATTTTCACATCTCTAGTTGTGAAATTGAATTTAACATGGGTACACATGACTGACGTTTTGTTGACAGTATTTTTATGTAAATGTAATTGACAAAATTATTTTCAATCGTAAACTGAAAATGATTTCCTATAATGTATTTATATTAAATATTTAAATTACACATTTATTTTAATGTGCTTTTAAACACTATTGATAGAACTGAAATAGCGAACTGTAAACAAAGCATAGCTCATATGGAAGTAAACTTAAACCATTTCCCAAAATGACCAAATTAAAATATTTTGTTCGAAAGGAATATATTTAGGAAAATGTATGGCCGAATTAACGAGCAAGAAATCTACAGAATAACTAGGTGCTTCAATAAGTAATGCATATAATTTTAGTTCTCGATTGCCTTTCATTATAATTGTACGAAACTTTACAGAACGTATCTTTAATCCTTCCTTTGTAACATCAATGAGTTTTCATTGCGGTCCGTGATTCGTAATTGTACTTGAGGAAACAGGATAAAGAGACCGTATCCCTCCATCTAGTTATGGGGCTACCAATATTTGATACTACTAACTGACTTAAACCCATTCGCCTCAAAACACGAGGTAGACTCGCCGGCAGTTAAATGGCCTTCAACTCAGAAGACGAGGTACACTTGCTTAACTCTGCTGTTATATATTTTGCAATATTTTGTATATCCCTTTGCAGGGCAATATTTTGTTAACATACGTATATGAAGAGTAGGGGAATCTGTTTTTCCCTGCACACTTATTATGATCTCAAGTACCGTTATCTTTTGTTTGTTTTGAATGACTGAAAATATATAATATAATTTACAGTAACTTAAATCCGGTTTCTGGGGAAATGCATTGGCATTTAAACCTAAAGGGAAAGGGTTAAAAACATCGGCTCACCTGTTATTACTGAAGAG
Organism: Diploptera punctata; assembly: GCA_030220185.1. Classification (NCBI taxonomy): domain Eukaryota; kingdom Metazoa; phylum Arthropoda; class Insecta; order Blattodea; family Blaberidae; genus Diploptera; species Diploptera punctata. The sequence goes on from JASPKZ010004543.1 coordinate 392,312, forward strand.
GCATTTCAAATGTTAATTTGTGCTTAGAAGCGATTCTAAATTATGCTAGAGTTAAAACTGATTGCAAAATTACCGCGTGTAGCACACGAAATGGAGTATCTCAACTCTGATACAAACAACAGAGGTAGCTTTTACTTTGAGGTCTGTACTAGGGGTTATAATGTAGAGTGAGAGGTAGCCCTTAGGTTATAAGACGACAAATATTAATGGAATGGAATATATTTCCTTTTTTTTTAAACAAAGGAAATGCATTTGCTTTTACATTAAGCACGGGCCTGCTTGGCCGTACATGCATTATTTTTCCACGGATAAAAATAAAAATAAACATAATATAAACAAATACCTACATAAAAATGTATAAAAACAATAAATATCTATATAAAATCTATGTATACACTACCTGCACAAAAATACACATTTTCACTCTTCCAAGAAAAGACCATGTGTATAGATATATAAAAAAGTATCACTTTATATATTTTCAACGTGCACATCCTGTCAGAAGTAAAATTGAACTTGACAATACAATTTTGGAGCAGGTGAATAATTTTACATATTTACATATCTATGATGCAATATCTCATATGAAGAAAAAAAGGATGTAAATACAAAAATATCTAAATTTTTAAAGAATTTTAGGGTTAATAAATTCTGTCTTCAAAATACAGTTAGTCCAAAAACATTCAAGACTAAAAGTGTATGAAACACTGGCAATTCTAACTATTTTGTATGGTAGCGAAGTATGGACGTTGAAACAGAAGGATATACAGCTACTTAGATCTGCTGAAATGAGATACCTTCGGAGGACTGCAGGATACACACTACTAGATCACAAAAAATGAAGACATCTTAGAAGAATTACACATGGAACCTTTTAGAAAACAGAATTTCTGTTAATTAAATAAAAATAAAACGTAGTTTTATTTTTATTTAATTAATAAATGTGGATTTTCATCAAGTAAACACCAACTCAATTGATTACAAAATTTCTGATTATAAGTCAAGATGGATGCAACATGTTCATCGAATGGAAGATCACAGGATACCCAAACAAATGTTAAGATATCAACGTGCAGGAAGAAGAAGACCAGGACGTCCACTCAAAAGAGTTCTGGATGGTGCTTCTCTTGAGGCCGGAACAGGTCAACAAATGACCTAAATTCGTGAATGTACTATGATGATGACTTTGTATATTAATAATAAAAAAAATTGCTAGAAAAAAATTTAAAAAGAGAGAGAGGAAAAAACACACATATACAAACACACCCCCACACACATACACACGCGCGCGTTCATAACCCCTCCCCCGCCCAATCCTGCAGATATCGAACGCACTATCAGGCTATTAAACTTATCAAGACTACTTATTATGTAATATAGTTGAAGATGGAAAACAAAGACCATATTGAGATTCTTCTTATTGATAATACATATATATATTTATTGATCTCCAATTTTGCTGTACCTCAATTTCCTTACTGTACCCAAAAATTTGCATGTTTTTATTTCACTCTCGATCCGTCTCAAAATATCCCAGCACGCCACTCTCCCACGATCCGACGTGAGAGATCTCTCCGGCAGCAATTGTAGTCTAAGTTGTTCTGTCTCTCTACAGAATGCTATTTGTTGCCAGTTTTCACGGTCATTGCATAGAGGACACAGCTTAATGCCTTCTTCACTTGTTAAATGTAAGACAACAATAACTAACGGTTAACGCCAGTTATCAGTGCGCGAAGTATACCTATTTCGAATCATTTCAGAGGGAAATAAATATATTGGTTGGCACCGGGATTTGACTCTGGTTTTCCCGAATGCGAGTCTAGAACGCTACCACATGAGCTAACTCTCGTTTTCATTTTATTCTCAACACAGTGGAGGCTGGTAAACAGATTAAAAAATGAAAATTACTCGTATGTAAATATGATAAAAATATCACAATTATGACTTTAAATTTATTTTTGTTTAACAAATAAATAGCCAGCCCGCAAGCTAATTTATATTTAGTACATTAATCGGTATGACGTGGAGGGACACTTTGTTATATATACATAGAAATGCGGAAGCTGCAATAATAATTATGAAATAACAAAAACGTAGGTTTTTTAAGCTTTGGTTGTATTCTAAATACACGCTCTTTTGTTATTTACGTATAATAGAATAGTTATTAATACAGAAATAAATTGTATGTCTAAATATTCAAATCCTACGCAGTGTTCATTGCATTAACACATTATATTTAAGCTGAATTTACTTTGAAAATGCATTATTATAAACACAAATTCTATTTTATATCTGTTCATAAAATATAAAGTTAAAAAAACAGCAATTAGTTCTCTAGGTTTTTTTCAATTTGTTGCACGTCAGAAAATACCAATTTATATGTGATATATGCCTTCCGCCAGACAAGTCTTGGTGGATTATATTAATTTCGGGCTAAGTTCCAGTTGTATTGTAAACAAACTTGCATAAAATATTACTTAACCGACATCGTCTATTGGAAGAACCATGGTACAATTTTTACTTGTCATATGACTGAATTATATCATCGATAGGTAAGGCCAGTACAAATATCTAGAAATTACAATACAACCGGTAAAATAATGATCTTGCTGCAGTATCGGTATTAAATTGATTTGAAACATTATCATAGACGGATATTCGGTCCATTTTGGAATTGGAATGGAAAAAGCTTCACAAAGGGGAATTCATTAATTTTTATTTGTCTCAATAAAACTAGATATATGGTCATACTTAGAAATACATTATATAATGGAAATGGACAGTTAATGACTGATGAGGGAAATTTTGAGGAGGTGGCAGAATTCTAATACGTAGAAAGAATAATCATAAATATGAATGAGATGAACAAATAAATTGAACACACGCTCAATTCTGGAAATGCGTGCTATAATGCATTACATAGACTCTTGACATCTCAACCCCTTTCAATAAACGTTAAACTGAAAATATATAAAACTATTATTCTACCAGTTATATTATATGGATGCGAAACATGGACTCTTACTTTAAGGGAGGAAAGGAGATTACGAGTATTTGAGAATATAGTTCTTAGGAAAAAATTTTGAACCAAAGAGAGATGAACAGACAGGTGAATGAAGAAGACTACATAACAATGAACTACATGGTCTTTATAGGAAGCCACATATAATGAGAACAGTTAAGTCTTGTAGACTGCGATGGGCAGGACATGTTGCACGAATGGGGAATGAAAGACGTTCATGGAAGCTTCTTGTAGGAAAACCAGAGAGAAAACGCCCAGTTGACAGACCAAGAATGAGGTGGCAGAATAACATTAACTATGATTTGAGGGAAGTAGATTATACTGGGAATGATTGGAAAGCATTAGTTCAGGATAGGGATGTATGGAGAGCTTATATCCGCGCGTCCATGAACCTACGGGTTCAATAGTGCCAATGAGTTAGAGTTAGTACAACATTGTTTATGGGTGTGAAACATGAACTCTTACTTTAATGAGGGAAAATATTACGGGTATTTGTGAATAACATTCTTAAGAAAATTATTTGGACTAAAGAAAGAGAAACAAACAAGTGAATGGAGAAGACTGTATAAGATTGAGCTTCATGATCTTTATGGGAAGCAGGTAAAAATAAGTATATTTAAATCTCATAAACTACAATGGGTAAGACATGTGGCACGAATGGGGACGTATGGAGAGCTTATGTCCGCGGTGCCATGGTTCCACAGAGCCAGTGAATTAGTAATTTAACTAACTAACTGACACTATCGAACCCGTAGGTTCATGGCCGCGCGGACATGAGTTCTCCATACACCCCTGTCCTTAGCTAATGTTATCCAATCATTCCCTGTATAATCTAGTTCCCTAAAATCATGGTTAATGTAATTCTCCCACCTCAATCTTGGTCTACCGACTGGGCGTTTTCCCTCTGGTTTTCCTACAAGGAGCTTCCATTCCCCATCCGTGCCACCTGTACTGCCCATCGCAGTCTACGAGACGTAACTGTTCTTATTATATCTGGCTTCCTATAAAGACCATGTAGTTGACAGTTGTGCAGCCTTCTCCATTCGCCTGCTTGTTCATCTCTCTTTGGTCCAAAAAGTTCCTTTTATTCTCAAATACTCGTAATCTATTTCCCTCCCTTAAAATAACAGGCCATGTTTCGCATTCATATAATATAACTGGTAGAATAATAGTTTTATAAATTATCATAAGCAATGCCTACAGTGATTTCCAAATTATCGATAAATTCACGACTCACGAAGTGAGGAGTGAATTTATCTAGAGAATTTGGAAATCAAGAGTGGCATTTGTTAGGACTATTTAACGAATAAAATTAAGCTGTTTACTCACAAATCATTATTTAACTATAGTTATTTTAAAATATTTATATATTTAATGTAAACGGCGATGTTTGAATTTATCTAGAGAATTTGGAAATCAAGAGTGGAATTTGTTAGGACTATTTAACGAATAAAATTAAGCTGTTTACTCACAAATCATTATTTAACTATAGTTATTTTAAAATATTTATATATTTAATGTAAACGGCGATGTTTGAAAACAAATGAGAAGCGATAGGTACGCTTCATCTGTTTCTTTTGTTTATCATAAGTAATGCCACGAGTGATTTCCAAATTATCGATAAATTCACGACTCACGAAGTGAGGAGTGAATTTATCTAGAGAATTTGGAAATCAAGAGTGGCATTTGTTAGGACTATTTAACGAATAAAATAAAGCTGTTTACTCACAAATCATTATTTAACTACAGTTATTTAAAAATATTTTTATATTTAAAGTAAACGGTGATGTTTGAAAACTAATGAGAAACGATAGGTAGCCTACGCTTCTACTGCTTCTTTTGTTTATCACTGCAACCAGATCATACTATTTATTGCCAAAGGAACGCAATATTGTAAGAATGCTCTCTAGTGGAGAAAAAATGAAACACATCAATCTGTATATTAATTCATTTTTGATGTCGTATACATTTAAGAAAGTGCAAACAGTGGTTTCTTTTTTTGGTGGTATAATCAATTGCTACAAATGTTGACATGTAAGCACTATTATATACAATCTGGTAGCCGTATTTGTTATAGGCTCAGTCACTGCAAAATAACGGTCAGACCTGTTCAGAATATTAAAAAGGAGGAGCTTTGCTTAATATATGATAATCCTAACGTTGATAATTATTTCGTGAAACACGTCTCTGATTGGTTGTAATACAGAAATCATTGAAACGTGATTGGTCATTGACTCCCATTTGGGGCATGAGTTAAATAGTCACTGCAACCAGATCATACTATTTATTGCAAAAGGAACGCAATATTGTAAGAATGCTCTCTAGTGGAGAAAAAATAAAACACATCAAACTGTATATTAATTAATTTCTGATGTCGTATGATGTAAATATGACAATTATATTTTTCTGGATTGTTACCTGGGAAAAATACATTAAAAAAGTGCAAACAGTGGTTTCTTTTTCTGGTGGTATAATCAATTGCTACAAATTTTTTTATATTAACTCCCGCATGAGGCATGTGTTCACATTCATGCACTATATATACAATCTGGTAGCCGTATTTCTCACAGGATCAGTCACTGCAAAATAATGGTCAGACCTGTTCAGAATATTAATATGGTAATTATAACACTGATAAATATTTCGTGAAACACGACTCTGATTGGTTGTAAAACAAAAATCATTGAAACGCGATTGGTCATTGACTCCCATTTGGGGCATGAGTTAAATAGTGAGTCTAACGTTTTTTGAAAGGAGTTGGGATGTCAAGACTCCCTGTAATGTATAATAGCACACATTTCCAGAATTGAACCTATGTTTAATTTCTTCGTGTATCTCATTCCTATTTGTAATTATTATTCCACTCCCTCAAAATTTCCCTCATTTGTCATTAGCTGTCCATTTCCATCAAATAATGTATTTCTATGTGTCAGCATATATTTAGTCAATCAGTTAGAGTGATTAATTTATGACTGTAAGTTATAATAATTGTTTAGTGATCAGACTTCGTACACCATTAATTTAATCCAAAATGTGCTATCTCTGGAAGCATAATATCTCTGGTAAAGGGAACTAAAATACTATAAAATATTTTCAAGCAGGGAATGAAACTCAAATCAGATATCTGTTCTATTTTATTCGCAATGGTATCATTTTATGGTAGTTAAATTACAGGGAGAATAGAATTTCAACGCAACTGCCTCTCATAAAACAAGTGTTACAGGGATCATCTTTATCCTTCCCAGTATCGAATCTTTTGTTTCAAATTTAATTTAATTTTTAAACGAGAGATGCAGATTACAAAAGGCAGATTAAATAACAACCGCGCTATAAATTTTACCTAACGAAAATTATTCCCCAACGCTAAGGGGAATGGTAATGCGACATTGTTTTATTAGGTGATTTTGAATTTAATCTTGTACTGTCTCCATTACAAGCTGGCATTCAACTGTTTTATTACTAATTAACTACATGAAAATTACTCACTGGTTTTAGTATTTAAAACACTCGTAACTTCATGATATTACGTGTAGAATAATGAAGCAAAATCTTACGTAATGCTGAAATAGAATTAATTATTACAAGGTAGTCTTTATGAATGCAGTCATACTTTTACATAGGTTGGATAAATATGTGGATTTACTTGTTCCTCTGAAGACAATGAGTTAGAATTCAGGATTGTTCTCCTATATTAGAATAAGAATAAATTTCATTCAAAAATTAATGTTATATGCAGTATTGACATCTAAAAGGATCTTCTCCATAATACATTCCCTAAAGCGACTTAAACATTTTCTTCCTACAGCTCTTAAAAGAATTTTAATCCAAACCTTTAGTGATGCCGCATTTTGACTACTGTGACGTTCTACTAACTGACATAAGTGACGGATTGTCGGACAAACTGCAGCGTGTCCATAATATGTGTATCAGATTCATATTTAATGTTCGAAAATACGATCATATTTCTCCATTATTCCACGAATTGTCATGGCTACATCTAAAAGAGAGAAGAAAATCGCACTGTCTAATTCTCTTATTTAAGATCCTACATACCTCGATTCTCAATTATTTATCATCCCGTTTCCAGTATCTGTCCTCAAACCATAACTTAAACACAAGATCACAACATAGTCTCTTACTTAATATACCGCAACATAGGACATCACATCACTCCATGTCATATACCATCTTTACTTCTCGCAACTGGAATTCCCTACCCCAAGAAATAAGGGGCTGCCGGACATTGGCATCTTTTAAAAGAAATTTAAATTTATATTTGCTCTAACCTCGACATCATTATTACCCAGTGTAAGGTATATATATTAATAGGTGTTTGTCGTATAATTTATCATATTTATATTATTATTATTATTATTATTATCGTATCATTATTGTTGTTACCCTATAAAATGTTGTTTGTACATGAAATTTACATTGCTACATTTATTGTATCTTTAACTGTTTATAATTAGTATAGTGTATATCTATATTTGTCAAATATTTATTTGTATTTGTGCTGGTTGAGTGGAAGAGAAGGCTTTATGGCCTTAACTCTGCCAGAATAAATAAAGTATTTATTATTATTATTATTATTATTATTATTATTATTATTATTATTATTATTAATGAGTAAGTGTTTATGAGTCCCTGTTCGGATGCAGTTCAGTTACAGAAATAATATATATATATATATATATATATATATATATATATATATATATATATATACTAGCTAATACCGGCATGAGCTGCTATGTTTAAGTATATAAAAATTAATGTGCTTTTATGTTTAGTTGAATAAGTAGGAGGAAAAACAATTAGAAATTTATATTTTTAGATACCTCGTGCTGATTACCCGGTGTTACCCGGGAATCTACTTATCCCGATCTTATTGGCATAAATGAGCTAAAAGACAAATAATTTCATTTTTGCGAGTTATCCGTAAAAGAATACTCGCCATGTGCTGCTATGCTTGCACAGGAATCTAGGTACTTGTCTCGATCTTCTAGACACCAATGAAATACAAAAATGGTTATTGTGAGTTATCCGCTGTCGCGGAATTTTTTATAGAGATTTTTGAGATATTCAATTCTATGTACATTAATTTTGTGTATTTTTTATGGTTTAGGCAGCGTAAACCATTTAAGCGTCCAAAGAACTACTTTTTTCACGTTTTACACTATTACCGGACGATTTTTAAGGGTATGGGAGTTAAGTATCACAATTCTCTTATAGCCTATGTTCATCCCGGGAATCTTCTGAACATTTTGCAAAAAGCTTCATCAAAATCGGATCAACAGTATGGCCGCGCATAAAGTATGAACAAACAAACAAACATTCATTCATATATATATATATATATATATATATATATATATATATATTGCGACTTGGAATAAAGTTTACGTGAACAAATCAGAGACAGTTCTCCAACTTAAGGAAGAAATTCAACGTATCATCAACGACATGAACAGAGATGTCTGTGAAGTGTCATCATGACCTTCAGAGACCGAGTAACTGCCTGCCGAGACAGTGGAGGCGGACATATGCCTGATATAATTTTCCGCATTTAAATTGGAGCGTATGTAGATGAAAATAATAAAAACTATTTTTTTATTTCGATGCATTTTTGACATAATTAATGTATTTTTAAAAATTGCGTAGTGTATGAAGGACCATATATAAATGCAGGGGACTTCATAGAAGTCATTGCCCATAATTATGAGTAAACAAATTAACTGATAACAGTAAATTAAAACAATAATACATCATAGCAAAACAGAATTAGGACTGGAAGTAAATATCAGTAAAACTAAATATGTGGTCACAGGTAGAAATTCAGTACCTATATAATGGAAATGGACAGCTAATGACAAATGAGGGAAGTTTTGAGGAAGTGGCTGAATTCAAATACCTAGGAACAATAATCACAAATAGGAATGAGACGCACAAAGAAATTAAACATAGGCTCAATTCTGGAAATGCATGCTATTATGCATTGCAGAGACTTTTGATGTCCCAACTCCTTTCAAAAAACGTTAAACTGAAAATATATAAAACTATTATTCTACCAGTTATATTATATGGGTGCGAAACATGACTCTTACTTTAAGGGAGGAAAGGAGATTACGATTATTTGAGAATAAAGTTCTTAGGAACATTTTTGGACCAAAGAGAGATGAACAGACAGGTGAATGGAGAAGACTACATAACAACGAACTACATGGTCTTTATAGGAAGCCAGATATAATAAGAACAGTTAAGTCTCATAGACTGCAATGGGCAGGACATGTTGCACGTATGGGAAATGAAAGGCGTGCATGGAAGCTTCTTGTAGGAAAGCCAGAGGGAAAACGCCCAGTTGGTAGACCAAGAATGAGGTGGGAGAACAACATTAACTATGATTTGAGGGAAGTAGATTATACAGGGAATGATTGGAAAGCATTAGCTCAGGATAGGGATGTATGGAGAGCTTATGTCCGCGCGGCCATGAATCTACGGGTTCGATAGTGCCAGTGAGTAAGTAAGTAAGTAAGTAAGTAAGTAAGCAAGTAAGTAAGTAAGTAAATAAGTAAGTAAGTAAGTAAGCAAAACAGAAAGTTTGGCTCTTGCTTCCTACTATCTATCCTTCAGCATAGCAGAACAAAGTGCCTGACACTGTAGCAGGTAGTTTCTGTCCATGTTGGTGTTCATGAAGCCCACCTATATATATATATATATATATATATATATATATATATAGAGAGATAGAGAGAGAGAGAGAGAGAGAGAGAGAGAGAGAGAGAGAGAATGACATCTGATAGAATTCCTAAGAAGATTTTGGAGTGGAAAATAAACGTAAAAAGAAGAAAGGAAAGACCTAAAGACGGTGTTAGGAGAAGTATGAGTGAACAGGGACTTACAGATGAGGATGTCCAGAATCGCCCCATCTAGAGAAAGCGAATTTCTTGAGATTGACGAAAACCCACTGTACTGAGGATGAATTCCAAATAATATATTTCTTGAATTCATTTTCATAAGACGCAGTGCCAGGGTGTCCAGGTTGGAAAGAAGAAGAAATGAAGAAGTGAGGCAGATGATGGATATGGAGGAGACAGTGGTGGAAAGGATCGAAAGACGAGCTCTTCAGTGGTATGGCCATGTCAGGAGAATGGAGGATTATAGGTGGCCCAAAACTCTTTTGGAATGGTCACCTTCTGGTAGAAGGAAACGGTGCAGGCCAAGAACAACTTGGAGAGGAGAGATCCATAGATTGATGAACGACCGAGGTCTGGAGGAGGCTGAATGGCGTGATCGGCAAGAATGGCGAATGGGAATACAGGGTAACCGCTGAAAACTGGAGAGGCCCTCAAAAGTAAAAGTAAGTAAGAATTCATTTTCATGGTTATTAATTCTACTTTTATAATATTCATGATGTGTTCCGTTGAGGTATTATTCAAAATTAATATATAATTATGGAATATTCACCTGAAAGGTCCGTCTCCTCAACTTAATTAATCATTTAACTGTAGCGCTTTCGGGACTTGTCCCATCATCGGCAGATTAAGCAAAGACAATTATATCCAAGAACTCAACTACATAAAGTATATGGCAAAAACCAATGGTTATAATGAAGAATTCATAGATAAGCTCGTAAAAAAACAAAAAAGGAAGAACAACATAACCAACATAACTAAACTAGAAAAAGAATCTGACAACAACAAGGAAACATGGATAACACTTACATACACAGGAAAAGAAACGACAAAATTAGCCAATGCACTAAAGAAAGCCGATAAAAACGTAAAAATAGCATACAGGACCAATAACAAATTAAACAACATAATAAACAATAACATTGAAGAAAATAACATTTTCAACAGCAAAGGAGTTTATAAACTGACATGTAAGGACTGCAACAAATTTTATATAGGAAGGACAAACAGGAGTTTTAACATCAGATTCAAAGAACATTTTCGAGACTTCATTCACGCAGAAGAGAAATCAAGTTATGCAAAACACGTTATCCATGAAGGACATCGCATGTTAAATATTGAAAATACCCTAACAGTAATGCACAGAGAAAATAATCCAGCGAAGATAAACGTACTCGAAGAGATGGAAATCATGAAAGCAGCTCACAACAACGACAGCCTGATAAACGAAAACGAACCCAATACGTGTAACCCCCTCTACCAGATCTTCAGTGAAACACCAGTTTTGAATCCTGCCGATGATGGGACAAGTCCCGAAAGCGCTACAGTTAAATAATTAATTAAGTTGAGGAGACGGACCTTTCAGGTGAATATTCCATAATTACATATTAATTATTAATTCTAGCCTATATGTCGCAGTATAAATTCTTCATCAGTGTCATATTTTGTGAGACTTGAAAATGTGAGTGGACTTTACATCAAAGGGCAGACGCTATCGATTTAAAAAAGAATGGAGAAGGATTACGCATTCATCAGTCACCTTGCATATGTACATAACTGGTAAGTTTGTTGGTTTCATCCGACTTAATGAATTAATTATAGAAATGTAAAAAAGAAGAAAGAAAAAGAAACAAAAGAAATCCAGCCTTTGAGATTTAATCTTATATTTAACTTATTCATGGAAAAATGTGGAAGAAGTTCATGATTTTTAAAATACATTACGAATGGAAAGCAGAAGATGAAACTTAAATTTTCGAAAGGCCTCCTAAAAAACTACACTGCTGATTATTGAGGGCGACTGAGATCTTAGGTACTGTTTTATATTTATTAAAATTTTGAAAAAAAAATCATGTCATACAAATTAAGTGGTTAAGGCAGGAAGCCTTGGTGCAGAGCTACGGGACTTGCGCTGGTTCGAGTCTCCATGGGAGAAGAAATTTTCTCATGGAATTTCGGCCAGTAAGGGACCGGTGCCCACCCAGCATCGTGAGGCATTTGGGTAGCTAAAATAAGTAGCGGCTCCAGGTTGAGAAAACCAGCTATAACGGCTGGGGGACTCGACATGCTGACCACATGTCACCCCAACACTGGCTGATGATCATCTACCTCTGTGAATGCCACATGTGGATATTAGGCCAGCAGCCGGCTCGTAGGCTAAGGGCCATCTAGGCCTGTCGCGCCAGGAGAAAAAAAAATACAAATTAAACTAGCTTTTATAGAACAAGGGAAAAAACAATTCAAACTAAAATAAAAATATAGGCCTACAGTGGAACCTCGTTAAGTCGAATTCCTCTCTAACTCGAAAAATAAATCCTCATTCCTTCCCTTCAAGTCCAAAAACTTCAATTACTCGAAATATAAGACCTCTGTTACTCGAAACTTTCCATCATTCCCTTTAAAGCTTTTCAATGCACTTTTCTCTCTCTATAACTCGATAAAAATGCATTTGACCTCTTTCTCTCGAAGAAATCAATGTTTTGTTTTATCATTTTGATTTTCATTTGGGTTTACGTACATAAAAAATTACATGTTATTTTCATATGATATATTCAGTGTAATAAACATTGCCTTTACAACTCGGATTTGTATTTGTTCACCTCTGTAACTTGTGGCATAAAATCTAAACTTCAGTTAGTAGAAAACGTAACTTTAAAAACTCTCTAAGTCAAAAATGTTCATAAGTCGAAAACTCAATAACTCGAATTTATTTGCATCTCCCTTAAAATTCGACTTACAGAAGTTCAGCTGTCATTTTTTTTTTCAGATTTACAGCAATTCTGCACTTTTTTTTGCATATTGGGGTACATTTTTAATCAGATAAAAATTGTTGCAGATGATAAACTCGGAAAAATGTATCACCCAAGCAATTTTTTGGGGCCATAGTTCAATTAAGAGGCGGAAGTTATATAGTATCCTGCTGGAGTTCATAATTCCTAAAAAGTAAATTAGACTTATACGAATGTATTAATTAAATAAAAATAAAACGTAGTTTTATTTGATTTTCATATTTATTATATAATTCAGTGACAGTTGTTTCGGTACACTGTACCTTCTTCAGACATGTTAACAAATTATGAATTGTGTTCCAGTTCATAATTTGTTAACATGTCTGAAGAAGGTACAGTGTACCGAAACAGCTGTCACTGAATTATATAATAAATATGAAAATCAAATAAAACTACGTTTTATTTTTATTTAATTAATAAATATGGATTTTCATCAAGTAAATACCAACTCAATTGATTATTTATACGAATGTGTTTAAATGGCACAAAGAGTAGGGTGCGTGTAGGCAAACAGTTTTCGAGTACTTTTGTAATCCACAATGGGTTGAAACAAGGAGATGCACTATCTCCTCTACTATTAATATTGTACTAGAGCATGCCATTAAATCTTTGGAGGATGAAGAAGGTCTACAACTCAATGGTATTAATAACCTATTAGTATATGCTCATGATATACTATTGGGCGATAATCAGGAGATACTAAAGGACAACACGCACACACTATTGAGTAACACTAAAAAATTGGGACTGAGAGTAAATATCAATAAAACTAAATATATGGTCACAAATAGAACTATATTATATAAAGGAAATGGACAGCTAATGACAAATGAAGGAAATTTTGAGGAAGTGACTGAATTCAAATACCTAGGAACAACAATCACAAATAGGAATGAGATGCACAAAGAAATTAAACATAGGCTCAATTCTGGAAATGCGTGCTATCAAGCATTACAGAGTCTCTTGACGTCCCAACTCCTTTCAAAAAACGTTAAACTGAAAATATATAAAACTATTATTCTGCCAGTTATATGTTTGCGAAACATGCACTCTTACTTTAAGGGAGGAAAGGAGATTACGGGTATTTGAGAATAAAGTTATTAGAACAATTTTTGGATTAAAGAGAGGTGAACAGACAGGTGAATGGAGAAGACTTACATAACAGTGAACTACATGGTCTTTATAGGAAGTAAGATATACGAAGAATTAAGTCTCGTAGACTGCGATGGGCAGGACATATGGCACGAATGGGGAATGAGAGACTTGCATGGAAGCATCTTGTAGGAAAACCAGAAGGAAAACGCCCAGTTGATTGACCAAGAATGAGGTGGGAGAATAACATTAACTATGATCTGAGGGAAGTAGATTATACAGGGAATGATTGGAAAATATTAGCTCAGGATAGGGATGTGTGGAAAGCTTATGTCCGCGCGGCCAACAACCTACAGGTTTGATAGTGCCAGTGAGTTAGTTATTTCAAACCGTTCCCACTCTAAAAAGCAGTACTGAACATTTTTTTTGGATCATAGTTCACCCCCACCAACCTCTTTGCAACCTCCAGGGGAAAAAAATCTCAAAGATTAAGAATTAGTGTTTGAATATAGGTTCTAGATAGAAAATATAACATTTCCATGGAGAATATAACGTCAAATAACATAATTATATCTATTCCAGTAATGAATTAAACAAAAAAACCTAGATTATCATCATTATGGCTTCGTAATGAAGCTTTCGGATACAATTCCTTGCTTATATTCATGTTATAGCATTTTGTGGTAGTTAACAACTTTGGTCTCTATTCTTCACTTCTTGGAAAACCCCAGATTCAAGTTGATGTCTCATTAAAAACCGTTGTGACATCAGAGCATGCAAATCATTTACGTTCATTTGTTACTATTGTCATTCATTAAGTTGGGTTTCCTGTCAGCACAAAGATATAATGTCTCTACACAATTTGAATATAATGAACAACATCAGAATCGCAAAATTGTGACTGCGGAGACGGAAGCCCTAATGGTCTCTTGGTTTGTAGACAGTGGTTTCACGCTGTGAGACCAGACAGTTGTATCATACCTATATCACAGGTCAACATGATTTTTGTCTCATGAGTACCAAAAGTTGTACTTAATGCAGTTTTTATCGTGTTTTCAAATATATATTCGGAATTTCTCCATCACCCAGAATGTTTTTATTTCAATTTCAATTAATGGATTAAAATAATATTTTTTTTAAAAATAAACCTAGATTTCTTTCCGGAAAATCTTGGCGCAGTGAACGATGAGCATGGCGAATACTTTCATCAGAAGATTTAAGCTATGGAAAAGAGATATCAAGGTAAATGGAATACTAATATGCTGGCCGATTATTGTTGGACCATCAAGGCGGATGTTCCACAGGCGAAATATAGCAGAAAATCATCATTTCTTACTTTCTAGGTGAGTCCGAATGTTCGAATATTGTGTAGTTACGAATGTAGAAAACATTAAAGTGTTTGAAATTAAAATAAATGCCTGTCTCTCGGAAACCTTGCGTGATGGAGAAAAGCCGATATTATTCTTGAATACAGGAGAAAAAATACTATTAGAATCACATATTATTCTTCCTGAGACAAAAAAAAAGTTTCTTTTTTTGTAACTCAGTAATTTCAAATCTGGTGCAATGGACTCTGTGCGTTGCCATATTGTAGTCGTAGACTGCCTAGCTACAAATCATGGTTTTCCAAGGGGATTAACATAGTCCTACTAGTTAATTGACAGAACGCCACTGCCAAAATCTGTTCTACAGTAAAGTAAAGTAAAGTGATCCCACAACAGGCCCGGAGGCCCTTGGGGTAGTAGGAGGTTAAGGCTCCCACTTTTTCTAGACAATCGGCAGGTTAAGGCTCCCACTTTTTCTAGACAATCGGCACTTTATGTCAGCCGGGTTGTCAGCCCTGCGTGACGGCCGCCTTTACACCCAGAACAAGCGTCTGGTACTCATTACAGTTAGAGGCTGAGTCGATCCAAGGGCCATGGTGCCACCAGAAGGTTTGGGTCAGTTTAAAAATCATGGCCCCACCGGGACTTGAACTCTCGATCTTCCGGTTTGTAGCGCACTGCCTTAACCACTACGCTACGGTGTGCCCCCAATTTGTTCTACATGCAAAGAAAAATCCCGAAAAAACATATTTCCGAGGATCAAAACTAAGATTGCTGAGGCCGAAACACAGTGGCGATTGTCGTGAAATAATAAGAAAACCAAAGAAAATAATCCATAAAAACTACTCACTCACTGGCACTATCGAACTCTTAGTTTCATGGCCGCGCGGACATAAGCTCTCCATACATCCCTATCCTGAGCTAATGTTTTCCAATTATGCCCTGTATAATCTACTTCCTCAAATCATGCATAATGCTATTCTCCCACCTCATCCAGGGTCTACCAAATGGCCGTTTTCCCTCTGGTTTTCCTACAAAATTCTGTCATATACCTCATTCATCCCCCATATGTGCCACATGTCCTGACCATCGCAGTCTACGAGTCTTAACTGTTCTTATTATATCTGGCTTCCTATACATATAAAGTAACTCACTATTGAGTAGTTTTCTCCATTCACCTGTCTGTTCATTTCTTTTTGACACAAAAATGTTCGTAAGAAATTTATTCTCAAATACTCGTAATCTTCTTTCCTCCCTTAAAGTAAGAATTCATATTTCGCATCCAAATAATATAACTGGGAAAATAATTGTTTTATATATTTTCATAAGTAACGCCACGAGTGATTTCCAAATTATCGATAAATTCACGACTCACGAAGTGAGGAGTGAATTTATCTAGAGAATTTGGAAATCAATAGTGGCATTTGTTAGGACTATTTAAAGAATAAAATTCAGCTGTTTACTCACAAATCATTATTTAACTATAGTTATTTTAAAATATTTATATATTTAATGTAAACGGCGATGTTTGAAAACAAATGAGAAACGATAGGTACGCTTCATCTGCTTCTTTTGTTTATCACTGCAACCAGATCATACTATTTATTGCAAAAGGAACGCAATATTGTAAGAATGCTCTCTAGTGGAGAAAAACAATGAAACACAATCAAACTGTATATTAATTCATTTCTGATGTCGTATGATGTAAATATGACAATTATATTTTTCTGGATTGTTACCTGGGAAAAAATACATTTAAGAAAGTGCAAACAGTGGTTTCTTTTTTTGGTGGTATAATCAATTGCTACAAATGTTTTTATATTAACTCCCGCAAGCGGCATGTGTTGACATTCATGCACTATATATACAATCTGGTAGCCGTATTTCTCACAGGCTCTGTCACTGCAAAATAATGGTCAGACATGTTCAGAATATTAAAAAGGAGGAGCTTTCTTTAATATGGTAATTATAACACTGATAAATATTTCGTGAAACACGACTCTGATTGGTTGTAAAACAGAAATCATTGAAACGTGATTGGTCATTGACTCCCATTTGGGGCATGAGTTAAATAGTCAGATTAATATTTTTTTAAAGGAGGTGGAACGACAACAGTCCCTGTAATGCATAATAGCACACATTTCCAGAATTGATTCTATGTTTAATTTTTTTTTTTGCACCTAATTCCTATTTGTAAGTATTGTTCCTAGGTATTTGAATTCGGTCACTTCATCAAAATTTCCCTCATTTGCCATTAACTGTCCATTTCCATTATATAACTTATTTCTACATGTGACTATACATGCACATTCGGGTGACTATCTACACACTGCATATAATAATTCAGTCAATTCGTGTGGAATCATTCCGCTTACTAAAACGTTGTGGCGGTCGAGTTTCAGAAACAAAAGCTTCCAAAGTTGTGAAAACATATTAAATCTCCAACTTTGTTTGCATCTGGGTTCTTATATGCGACTGATGTTATCAAAGTTTATATTCAATTAAAAAATGAAATTAAAAATGAATTGCCAAAAGTCGAGTTTCCACACTGAAACCTATTCCAGAGAGGGTTTTAAACTGCGCTCTTTCCCTTAAAAACAACAGTTTCATTGTTTATATTTGCTTTCTCATACAATGGAAATTATTCCAGAATTTTATAGCATATGGAATATGAGAGCATAGAGAGTTGCTAAATTGGAGAGTGTGCAACTTTATACCGCTTCAAAAGCAGTAACACATCAAAGGCAAACAAGCAGTCGTGATGATGATGTAATATGTTAACAATAACTAACTACATATAAAATAAGATAACTAAATATAAACGTTTAAAACATACGATATTATTTGATCATTATCAAATATAGAACAAAAACATTTGTCTGTGGAAAATTATTTCTTCAGGAGTGAAGGAAGACGTTAGGTTTTTTTATTTAGGAATATTCCACAATAGTGTTTCTCCTTCAACCCAAAGTGATTTCTCGCCAGAGGTTCCTGTCTAAAGCATCTACTTCCCTCAAATCTCTAGCTTCCATACTTCTCTTCACTCCATCGTTCTCTGGGCTGCCTCTTCCACTTCTTCAATTAGCTTTCCAATTAAGGATCTTCATTGGTATTCTCTCTTATTCCATTCTTATGATGTGTCCATATCATTTCAAACGTTTTTCTTCTATTTTTCCAATTTTTTTTTCAACTTGCATAATTTCCCTTATTGTGCTGTTTCTGACCTTATCCCTTCTTGAAATTCTTGTCGATCGCCTCCAAAAATCCATTTCTACCGCTAACAGCTTGTTAGCTTGTTTTCTACTTACTGTCCAGGTTTCGGACCCATATAATAAAATGCTTTGTAACAGAACTTGAAATATAGTTTTCTTCGTTCTGTGTATTATATATTTCTATTCCAAAGCACTGAGTTCAACAAACCAATTATTCTTCTTCCATTATTTATTCTTCCTTCAATATTTGTAGTGGAATTCTCACTTTTATATAAAATAGATCCTAAATATTTAAAAAAAATTAACATTACGTATTTTTCCTGAAAAATTAAAAAAATAAATACATAAAAATAATAAATGCACACGAGAAAAAAATGAATAATGGGTTCGATAGTAGATTACATAAGATGTAAACAAATTGGTAAGGGCACATACGACGAATACAAGAAAAAAGGTTACCCAGAAAAAAAACATTGGATTGGTGTCCACCTGGAAGAAGAAAGAAAGGAAGATATTGAAACTCGTGGGTGCAGGAAATAAGAACTGTAATGAGAACAAGAGAACTGGAGGACATGGAATGGATGGATAGAGACGAGTGGAGAACGAAAATAAAAATTTAAGCACACAAATATGTGTAAACATTGGAAATCTTTAAATAAATAAATACATAAAAATCAAATATAAAGTCGGGGTTAGTGGCCTAGTGGTTATGTTACTTGCCTCTAATCCCGATGGTCGCGGGATCAAACCCGCAGGTGTCGATGGAATTTAGTATGGAAAAATTTGAAGGGACAAGTCCTCCGTGAGAGACTTATAACGTGGGTCCCGGGTCTGGAAGATTTTCGGGATAGTAAAATCACATGGCATTCACTGGTATCTGAATGGAAATAAAAAAACTCAAACTCCAAGCGCGACAGGCCTAGAAGGCCCTTGGCCAACCAACCCGCTGTAGGCCTCAGATCCACATGTGTTAATCACAGAGATAGACGATCGTCGAGCCAGTGTAGGGGCGACATGTGGTCAGCATGTCGGGTCTCCCAGCCGTTATAGCTGATCTTCTCAACTTAGAGTCGCTACTTATTGTAGCTACCCAAATGCCTCACGATGCTGGATGCGCACCGATCCCATACTGGCCGAAATTTCATGAGCAAATGTCTTTCCTCTTGGGGACTCGAAACAGCGCAAGTCCCGCAGCTCTGCGCCAAGGCTTTTTGCCTTAACAAATTGGCTACAGCGCAAGTCCCGCAGCTCTGTGCCAAGGCTTTTTGCCTTAACAAATCGGCTACAGCGCGGGACGAATGGAAATAAGCATAACAAAATTATGCTTAGTCAAGAATCTCAAGCTAGGGGAGCATATATATATATATATTTCCATCCATAGTAATTCTACCCGAAGGCAGGTCCTTCACTGCAATCATAGCATTTTCATGCTATGCTTTGCAGCTTCGGAATTATAGGTGTGGCGTGATAGATAGTATTACCATTATCTTTAAACTATTTATTATTTTTTACGGGTTTTAAGCTTTTTTTAGTAGCTTCCCGTTGCTTTCCACACCGGTGAAAGATGATGATGATGATGATGATGATTTTCGGGAACTTCTTCAAAATTTCCCTCATTTGCCATTAACTGTCCATTTGTTTATGTATGTGACCATACATTTAGTTTTAGTAATTTTTACTTCCAGCCACAATTTCTTAGTGTTTCTCAATAGAATTTACATATCAGCCCACTGTATCACCTCGCTATCGCCTAATAATATTACATAAGAAATTTAATATACTGAATATGATTATATATTTAATTCCGTTCGTAAAAATTATTTAATTATTTCGAAAAATGTCAATTTAAGCAGGATAAAATATGCCTGTTGGATTACAAACATGTATACACTATTTATTTATAGTATACCCTCTATAACATTATATTATTTAGTATCTTTTAGCAAATTTCGAAGGATTGTTCAGTTAAGCATCCCCCATGTCCTGTTTAATGTTTGCACGCTCTTACAGAATCACTCTGTATTACATGAATAGAAAGAGACAAAACATTGAATTACATTTTCATCCTTCGTTGTGTTACATGAAAGTGATAGAACACTATCAAATGTCACAATTTATAAATAGTTTCACTGCAAAGTTAATTATTAAAACAGCAACGTCATTTAGACTTTCAAACTTTTGTACTGACATATTATGACACTACCAACCTTAGAAAGCACGGTTGCCTAATTTATGCTAACTTTTTATTAGTTAAGCTAATGGACCTTCACTTTTTTTTTAATTCACCATGATGATTTGATGAAACGGTTGGAAAATACGACTTAATTTAATTACATGCACTTTGTTAGCTGCTTTGTAATCCAGTTAAGTGAACATGTGGTGTCAGTAACCACATAACATGATAAAAAAGACATTAATTATATTACTAGAATAATTCTAAGACAGATAAAGACCACAATGTGGGTGTTACCTCATCACACTATTCCATCCATCCATAGTATTTCTGCCCGAGGGCAGGTCTTTCACTGCAATCATAGCATTTTCATGCTATGCTTTGCAGCTTTACTAGGGAATTATAGGTGTGGTAGCTTCCCGTTGCTTTCCACACCGGTGAAGGATGATGATGATAAGGGCGACAATGATGGCCGGATGATTTTCGGGGACCGTTGGGCCCCAAGCGTCCTGACATCTGTCTTACAGGTGAAGAAAAACCCCGAAAAAAACCTTACCCAGGAGCCTGTCGAGACCACAGCGGTGGACATCACACTATTAAAGTTTGGAAAATAATTAGAAAATAAAAATTTTAACTTACGTACTTGCAAAAAGAGCTAAAGAAAATAGACCAATGGACGGAAGAAAAGCAAGAGAAAGACCAGCCAAGAGATGGGTAGACAGTGTATGCACTTCCAACGTCTTCCTCCGAGGAGTGATTTTGGAAATAAACAGGATGAAAATCCTACAAATTATGTCTGAGAAGAAGAGGAACATACACACTTATAAAGGGTGCTCCAAAATTCCCCTTACAAACTTCTTGGACTTGTAGAGGGAACTGTGTTGACAATATTTAGAATTAGAAACCGCGTCCGGAAACTTACCGCTTCCGTGCTGCAGCCGTTTGAAAACAAGCATTGCCTGAACGTACGTCATGTGTCTCAACAAGTAAGAGCTTCGCGAATCGTCTAAATGGAAAATTTTCCTATCGAGACTTGGTGATTTTTATGTCAAAATGTTTCGTATTCCTGTTTCGAATTTCTGAATACTGAAAAATTGATTGTGGAGGGTGTATCGGGGATTATTAATGCAAGTCATGATTCAGTTTCCATTTTGTTTATTTGGTTATTAATGAGTTGAATTGTAAAACAAGTGATGTACTGTGTCACGCCTCATAATAAATTACTTGTAAAAGTGATCACGTTAAAAACATGTTTTCAAACAGCTGTAGCACGGAAACGGGAAGTTTCCGGGCAATTCTAAATATCATTAACTCAGTCCCCTCTACAATTCCTAAAAGTTTGTAAGGGCAATTTTAGAGCACTCTGTATAACCTACTATAGATAAATAGTAGGTTTATTTAGATTTATTTATTTAGTCTTGTGGAATAAAAGCCATGTGGCCTTCTTTTCCACTCACCAGGACAAACATATGTTACATTTAAATACAAAAAATACAATAATAGTACATACTAAACAATTAATTATCTGTCAAACTGAACAATATAGAAAATAATGTCTAATTCATCCATCCATAGTAATTCTGCCCGAGGGCAGGTCTTTAACTGCAATCATAGCATTTTCATGCTATGCTTTGCAGCTTTACTAGGGAATTGTAGGTGTGGTAGCTTCCCGTTGTTTTCCACATAATGTCTTATAATACAATAAAATTAAACTAATGAAAGAATGCATACACAATGGAATAACAGCTCGAATCTACTATACATAAAACGAAAAGAAAAAAAATATATATACAAAAAAAGTAATAAACTCTAATGAATTAATCTATCGCTAATGGTACGTTTCCGGTCAAATGTTCCTAATCAAAACTTTACTTGCTTAGTCCCCTCTACAATCCCCACAAGATTGTAATAGGAATTATGAATCACCCTGTATGTTACTTTCTGCCCATCTTCATAACAGAAATTAGAAACATATCAAATAACTGGATTATTTGTAAAAAATAATTAACAGAAAGGTTTGAAAAGTCAAGCGAATAGAGAAAATCCGTACATTTAGAATATAATTTAATTCGAGGTGTCTTCTTAGATTCAAAATGTCACCTAGCACTGGTAACTCTCCTGGGAATGAATTCTGACCACGAGTCTTGGACGTACGTTTCATATAAGGGATGCGAATTTCAATTTCGAGGCTCAGTTCACACGACTACAATAGACTGCCACCTGGGAGAACTTCTTAGCCATGCACGCCTCGCAATACATGTCGAATTACTGCTACCTTATAGCCATTCCATAAAGAATTGCATTATACTGCCAACATTAGGATTTTATGAAACAATCTTTCACTGTCATTACTTGAAGTCAAGCCTTAAATACCATAAACGGAAGTAATTTGTCCATTAGGTAATTTAAAAACAATTATTCATTTATATAGAAATTATAACCCTGTTTATTATTATTATTACTTACTTACTCACTGGCACTATCGAACCCGTAGGTTCATGGCCGCACGGACATAAGCTCTCCATACATCCCTATCCTGAGCTAATGCTTTCCAATCATTCCCTGTATAATCTACTTCCCTCAAATCATAGTTAATGTTATTCTCCTACCTCATTCTTGGTCTACCAACTGGGCGTTTTCCCTCTGGCTTTCCTACAAGAAGCTTCCATGCAAGTCTTTCGTTCCCCATACGGGCAACATGTCCTGCCCATCGCAGTCTACGAGACTTAACTGTTCCTATTATATCTGGCTTCCTATAAAGACCATGTAGTTCATTGTTATGTAGTTTTCTCCATTCACCTGTCTGTTCATCTCTCGTTGGTCCAAAAATTTTCCTAAGTACTTCATTCTCAAATACTTGTAATCTCCTTTCCTCTCTTAAAGTAAGAGTCCATATTATTATTATTACTATTATTATTATTATTATTATTATTATTATTATTATTATTATTATTATTATTATTCTATTTATTTATGTATATACAGAATTTTAATGTTTACACACCTTTCTATGCCTATTATTATTTTCATCATCCTCATTATCTTCATCATCATCATCATCATCATCAATATCATTACAATTATTATCATGATCATTATCATTATTATCGTTATTATTGTTATTATTATTATTATCATTATTATCATTATCATTATCATTATTATTGTTATTGTTATTATTGCTGTTATTATTATTATTATTGTTATTATTATTGTTGTTATTATTATATTATTAATGTTGTTGTTGATATTATTATATTATTATTATTATTATTATTATTATTATTATTATTATTATTATTATTATTATTATTATTATTATTTTGAGTTTAAAGCTTATGTCTACTGAAATAAATTGTTTTAGACGCTCAACTAGACATTCTAAATTGGAAAAAAAATCAGAAATACAATCATCAGACAACAAATGAAAGTTCAAAATTCAATATTAGATTTTGCCACCAGCCTCATGCGCTAGTGGTCAGCTTTTTTGACTACAGTTCATGAGGTACCGGGTTCGATTCCCGGTCAAATCATAGGGTTTTTTCTTAAAAGGAATTGTTTCTGTGGTTGCCCATGGTCTGGAATTTAGGATAAGTTTAGGTTAGGGACTTTCCTGGCGCTTCATTTTCATTTATCACCCATCATATCATCGGGGTAACATAACTCCGCCTTCCAGGTGCCCCAACCTAGGAAATGGAATACAATTTTGCCGAAGCTAGAGATGTGATAAGAGACAACCTGGTGGCATTAGACAAAAAAAAAATATATTTTGTGAGATACAGACAACTAGAATGGTATGGTCATATTCGTAGGATTCCAGAGAAATGATTACCCAGACAAGGTTTGGAATGGATACCACTCGGGAAAGGAAAAAGAGGTCAACCTAGATTTAAATTGACGGATGAAGTGAGAAGAGGTATGAGGGAACTAGCTTGGTCTGGAAGAATTGGAATGTGAAGATAGAGAAGAATGGAGAAAGAAGATAAAACATTTGAAAAGCTTTCGGCACAGGAAAATGTTTTTTTACATTGTAAACCTGTCTATAAATATAAATTGGGCCTATTATTATTATTATTATTATTATTATTATTACTATTATTATTATCTCAGATAGTTCCAAACTATTTGTGGCACAATAAACAGAACATTGCATAATAAAGCACATAAACAAACAAAATTAAAATTTTATAAAACAAAGACAACCCTTGTCCTTTTATATGGGAGTGAATCTTGCATTATCACTACCAAACAAGAAAGTAAAATCCAAGCAGCCGAGAGAAAAATTTTAAGAAGAGTAAAAGGCTGCACTAGAATGGACCAGATAAAAAAAGAGGATATTCGTGAAGAACTGCAGATCTACTCCATAAAATATATCTAATATAATAGAAACACTGGAAGTAACATGCAGAAAGAATGGAAGATAATAAATTACCAAAGAAAATTTTGCATTATTTTTCTGAGAGGAAGAAGATATATCGACGTCCTCGGAAGAAATGGTCTTAGATATATTAGTGAAGAAGTGAAGAAAAATAATATTATCTCCATATTGTTATTTTTAGAAAAGTTATTTTATTTTTCATAACACGGGGAGCTGACCCTTCGTTATAACCGCCAACCTGGAGGACCAGGTTATTTCTGAAAGGTTTACTTCCTCTAGCCTTTCACGAACCTACGTGTCCGTACAAGGCAGCAGTTGCCGTATCCTGGCAAGGAGCCCTCACAGGGAACTATCAATCGGGTCAGATGAACCCTGTTTTTTTAAAGAAGATATTACTCCCCCAGCATTCCCCATTTCTTCTGGCTTGTGACAAGCAGACCTAGAAGAACATGCAACAGAAAAAAGGGGAGACCAAAAAGAACAGTGGGTCCAAGGAGTGCATAGGAATATATTATCGAGAGGATTAACAGAGAGTGATGCAGAGAATAAGGATATATGGAAGAGTAAAATTTAGAATGGGTTGTAGGAAAACTGTGAGGCACGTCGTAGAGTAGTGGTTAAGGCACTACGTTACAGGCTGGAAGATCGAGGGTTCGTGTCCCAGTCGGGTCAGGACTTTTAAACTGACCCAAACCTTCTGGCGGCACTATGGCCCGGGGTCGACTTAGCCTCAAACGGAAATAAATACTGGGGGTAAAGGCGGCCGTCACGCAGGACTGACAACCCGGTTGACATCAAGTGCCGATTGTCCAGAAAAAGTGGGAGCCTTAACCTCCTACTACTCCAAGGGTCTCCTGAGTCCTGTAGTGGGATCACTTTACCTTATTTTTGTAGGAAAACTGTCGTATGTAGAGAAATTCCTAATGAAAACATTATTATTCTAATGAAATGTAGATTTAAAATAAAAGTCGAGCTAAGTGCCACAATAATCAATTTTCATTTTATTGGTAAAATATGGGCAATGGGTTTTTCTTCACCTGTAAGACAAATGTCAGGAACACTTTAAGGCCCAAACGGTCCCAGAAATCATATGGCCATCATCATCATCCTTATCATTATCATCATCATCATGCTTATCATTATCATCACCATCCTTCATCGGTGTGGAAAGCAACGGGAAGCTACCACACCTACAATTCCCTATTAAACCTGCAAGCATAGCATGAAAATGCTATGATGCAGTGAAGGACCTGCCTTCGGGCAGAATTACTATGGATGGATGGATATGGACAATGTGCCTTTGCCAGTGCGGTAAAAACCGGACTATATTACATTCACTCTGCAATTAGTTCAAACTCTAGTCACAAGAATGCAACTGACCTATCAAAAACATTAAAAGGATATTATTTTCTCAGAAGGTAAATTTTGGCACTTAGCTCGGTTTTTGTTTTCAGTCTACAAAATGTCTCAATATACGTCATGTATAGTAAAATAACCAGTAATAATACAACAACTGTATGTTTTGATTTTCTAGACAAACTTCAAGTTTGATTTTGTTGAATTCCTGTTGAAATCATCTTCAAGGCTTGTTGAAACTTATTTTTCGACATAGGGCGGTTTGCACAGCTGCGTATTAAATACCGAAACATATTTCCCAGAATCCCCAAACCACCTGATGACCAACAAAACTGAAAAGTGCGATGTGTATTATCTAGAGTAGCGTGGCTCATTCTGTCTGTCGGCTTTTCGACTCTCGACTCGTCGGCAGTACAGTTTACGATGCCCTGTTCTAAGTCTGTGCCTTCCTCCTTTCTCTCAAAACCATAGCTACACCGAACAAGCACAACGTCGCTAAATTGCTTAGGACAAGGGACTAAATCCCATAATGATAGTCACCTCGAAATTAACTGGAAATTAACAAGGAGTGGAGTTGGTTCCGGTTTGCAGCATAATGAACGATGCCACAAACAAGTTTCGGTTTATTGAAATTTACTTGCTGAAGTTTTACAGATATTTTAGAAATAGCTCAATATATAAATGAAAATGAAGGAACATGTGGTAATAGCTGTTGAATGAAAAAGTTTATACAACTGAATATCAATTCGTGAAGTCGTAAAGAGTCGTCAAAATGCAATGCGGAAATGTTTTGGTTTGAAGGGAGTCTGTCGTATTTGTGAGAAGAGTTGAGAAAGTTTTGTGGCGCACAACTTCAAACTGAGTTTATCGACATATTGGCAATACAGTGGTGATGTTTGCTAGGGTTTTTTGCTCCCTGTTTGGAAACTCATTTCATACAGCATAAAATCTACTCTACCAGGCGTAGTTAGACATTTGTTGAACCTCTTCAAAATCTTATTAATATATGATTGTTTCATTCGTCTTTTTCTTCTTCTTCTTCTTCTTCTTCATGCAACCAAGTCTTGAGCCTATAGGCGTGTTAGATCTCAAAATTAAAATATAAAATTATGGAATATTCACCTGAAAGGTTCCACTTCACAGCTTAATTAGTTATTTAACTCTAGCGCTTTCGGGACTTGTCCCATCCCGAAAACGCTACAGTTAAATAACTAATTAAGTTGAGGAGACGGACCTTTCAGGTGAATATTTCATAATTTTATATTTTAATTTTGTCATCCTCTCTGCATGCTGTGTAGAACTGGTGCCAATATGGATTCTGCCCACCTACTCCACTGTTCTGCACTAACAACTTCTACACTCCATCAACGCTACTGAGAGGCAAGAGGAAAAATTATCTCACTGCAAACCTCCCAATCTACTTAAGATTATTCTATTTATATTTTTATAGTGTTTTTATGTTATTGTTTCTATTGTGTATAGTTATTACAAATATGTTAATATTTACAAATATGGGTCGCACGGGCAGTAAGCTGTACGTGCTGTTGACAGTCCGTTACAATAAAGTAATAATTGGCACTAGTGTAAAGAAAAATAAACAACAAAAAACAGCAATAACATTACAATTACATAAAGAAAACACAATAATAATATTACAATTAAATAATAACACAATAGCATTATACACTAAAAACATTAACATTACAATTACATAAAGAAAACACAATAATATTACAATTAAGTAATAACACAATAGCATTATACACTAAAAAAACATTAACATTACAATTACATAAAGAAAACACAGTAATATTACAATTAAATAATAACACAATAGCATTATACACTAAAAACATTAACATTACAATTACATAAAGAAAACACAATAATATTACAATTAAGTAATAACACAATAGCATTATACACTAAAAAAACATTAACATTACAATTACATAAAGAAAACACAGTAATATTACAATTAAATAATAACACAATAGCATTATACACTAAAAACATTAACATTACAATTACATAAAGAAAACACAATAATATTACAATTAAATAATAACACAATAGCATCATACACTAAAAAAACATTAACATTACAATTACATAAAGAAAACACAGTAATATTACAATTAAATAATAACACAATAGCATTATACACTAATTAATTTATATATAATTGTTAATAATTAATGGTATTGCATTTTGATAACATATATTTATTCATGAATGAGTGTTGTCCTTATTTTTCGCGTTTTGTCCAGAAATTTCCCGAGGTTTATCCAATTTTCTGGATTTACCAATAACTCGTAGCATGCCAATCTTTTAAAAAAAAAACTAACTAAAAAAAAATATGTTAATAAGGTCTGTCATTTGGGTGAATGATCTGTATTTCAAGGGCCCTGCATTAAATAAATAAATAAATAAATAAATTTTGAATAATACCTCAACGGAACATATCATGAATCTTATAAAAGTATTAGATCTCACTCATTAATTTTGTATCCAGCGTTTCCTTGGACTGCCCAGAGATCTCTTCCCTGTTGGGCAATAACAAAGCATGGCCTTGGGAACTCTATCTGAACTCTATCGTCCCAAATGATTCATCCAGTTGTTCTGGTATCTATGCATGTATTCAGTGACAGATTCTAAACGTAGTTCCTTCAAGATATCGTCATTGCGTATGTGATCGAAATAATAATGATAATAATAATAATAACAATAATAATAATAATTATTATTATTTTATTATTAAGGATTTTATCAACATTACTGTACTTATCCTTCAGCCCAAATGTATTTTTCTCGGCCACAGATTTCTATCCTCAGCATCTTCTTCTTTGAAGTCTCTGCTGATCATGTTTCTTCTCACTTCATCCATCCACTGTTCACTGGTTTCCCCCCCCCCCTCCTTCTGCCTTCAGCATTCCAATCCATCATGATTCTTGGGATTATATTATTCTCCATCCTCTTCAGATGTAATAATAATAATAATAATAATAATAATAATAGTATAAGACTATATATATATATATATATATATATATATATATATATATATGAATAGAATAATAAACGAATGGAGGAAAACACAACGGGGATATAGATCTATACCCATCAATAGGAACCTGAAACTCGATGCTATTCTTTTTGCACTTCTGGCACTTTCCGAAAATGATTTGAAACGATCAATTATAATTTACAAAAAAACAGCTGCCAAATTTAATATGGAAATATCATTAACAAAAGTAAAATTATGGCATTTCATGGAAGGACCCCATACAAAGTAAAATCTGTCTCCAGAATAAAATTTTAGAGAGATCTAATCAATTTAAATATATTGGATATTATCTCTCTCTCTGGGATGAAAAGGATATCCCTGAAAAAATTACTAGTTATAATAAAAGTTTGGGAATTATTAATCAAGTTATGAAACCATCCCTTGTACAAAAAACACCAGATTACGTTTATATAACACTTTGGCTAGACCAGTGTTGACCTATGGTAGTGAGGAATGGACACTAAAAAGGCAACATGAAATCAGAATAACGGGTTGTGAAATGAGATTCATGCGCAGAACAGCGGATTACACCAGATGGGATCGGAAAAGGAACACCGATATCTTAAAAGAATTGAAGACTACACCAATTTTGAAATATATTAAACAGTACCAACTAAATTGGAAACACCATCTTGAAAGAATGAGTTCAAATCGGATCCCCAAAGCTGTTTATAATTTATACTAAGAGGACGAAGATCACTGGGCCGTCCTATGAAACGCTGGAGGGAAAATTTTCTATAGGATCGTAACAGGCCTTGGCCTAATACTTGGAAGGAAGGAAGGACGAAGAAGAATAATGATAATAATAGTAGTAGTAGTAATAATAATAATAATAATAATAATAATAATAATAAATTAAATAGACAATACCTTACAGGTATTTTCAAATTTGATGTTAAAATATTACATTATGCTAATGTCAGCTGTTTATGCTGAAAGCTGTATTTTGTACAGTCCTGTTCAAACGGGAACATTGTGAAATTGTTGTTGCGCTGTCTGACATAATAGAATACGGAATAAAGCTAAAAAAACCTTAATACATCGGTGGACTAAAAGTTTTGAATTAAACAGATCGTGAGAAATTATAATAAGATTTAAATGAAAATTAATAGGTAAGTGGGAAATGCCCCGAGAAAGCGTGTCTTATTGTCGATTCAACCGTACAATGAGGAGAGCTGGCGGAGATAT
This sequence comes from Diploptera punctata, assembly GCA_030220185.1. Lineage (NCBI taxonomy): Eukaryota > Metazoa > Arthropoda > Insecta > Blattodea > Blaberidae > Diploptera > Diploptera punctata. Next base: position 422,825 of record JASPKZ010004543.1, read on the forward strand.
AGTCCAATAGCAAAGTAGCGGAAATAATCATTAATTGGGGTGTAATGAAAAAAGAGCATGTATGAAATGTTGTAATAGAGCGATTGTACAGTTAATTGTAAAAGTGGACTTCAGTATAAATAGCGACTCGAGAATTTCAAACGCCATCATTCAGTTTAACAGCACAGTTTAGTGACAACTTTGTACTCATTGCTAAGAACCGCAATGGGTACCAGCAGCAGAGCTTTGGCCTGCCTTATAGGCATAGCTTGTATCATTATTCCTGCTATAGCGTTTAACAAGGAGCAGGAAGAAGGAGCGAGTGATCTGGTTGCAGCAGAGACCGACTTCTTTGAAAGATATGGGCATGGCGGAGGCGGCGGAGGTCATGGAGGATACGGAGGCGGAGGTCACGGAGGCGGTGGTGGAGGTCACGGTGGCGGAGGTCACGGAGGCGGCGGCCATGGAGGTGGTGGTCACGGTGGATATGGAGGTGGTGGTCACGGAGGCGGAGGAGGCGGTCACGGTGGACACGGAGGTGGTGGCGGAGGAGGCCATGGTGGTCACGGAGGAGGTGGAGGCGGTCATGGTGGATACGGAGGCGGTGGACACGGAGGTGGAGGTCATGGAGGACACGGAGGAGGCGGTGGTGGCGGTCACGGAGGACACGGAGGCGGCGGCGGTGGTCACGGCGGATACGGAGGCGGTGGACACGGAGGCGGTGGTGGAGGTCACGGAGGACACGGAGGCGGTGGTGGTCACGGAGGACATGGAGGCGGTGGTGGCGGAGGTCACGGAGGACATGGAGGCGGTGGTGGAGGAGGTCATGGCCACTACTGACATGTTTTTTATGAAAGCGATTGAATATTATCTTCGCAGTTGCATCTTTAATCAACACTTGTTCGTTGTTACTGTTATGGATAAAACCATACTCAAGTGGCCAAATTATTTAAGTAGTGATAATCTGTTTTTAAAGTTCAAAAAGTTTGAATCTATTTTACAATTTGATGCTAATACTTTTATGTTATGGAAGACATTTTTTTCTAAATTTTGGAACAAATAATCCAGGTTAAATTTGCCTCTTTCATATTTCATTCATTGTATTCACCATGCATTTTTTTACAAAGCCAAAGATTTATAAATCAAGTGATATAATATTTACAAGTAAATTGTACTGTTATAATTTATCTGTTACAATAAAGCGATGATAACAATTTGTGTTTCCTATTCATCGATAAAACAGCAGCAAAGCGGGAAGACGGCGAGGAAAAGTATGGAAATATACATTCCAACTCCAGCCTATTATAAAACCATGATCTGGAAGGCAGAGGTTATAGCATTAATGTTGGGTTCAAATGGCACAGCTCCTATTCTTCACAACTTCGATATCCCTACAGAAATTCTACAATTCTGGCTGTTAAAATATAAAACAGTACCTGAGTTCTCTGTCGTTCTCAACAATCAGCAGTGTACTTTTGAAGGAGGCCTTTCGAAAACTTAAGCTTCATCTTTTGTACAAAACTGAAAGCAGAAGATGAAACCTAAGTTTTCGAAAGGCCTCCAACAAATCTACACTGCTGATTATTGAGGACGACTGAGTTATCAGGTACTGTAACTTCAACGGAGATTCGTAATGTATTTTAAAAATCTTAATACTGGTTGTAAGAAGCCATAATAATCGACTCGCCATCTTAATGAATCATCTTTATTATAAGAACTTTAATTAATTCCTCTTATATATATATATATATATATATATATATATATATATATATGAAAAAAAATGAATGCATGAGTCGGGATTTGAACCCGAGTCTCTAAACTCTTCATGTTTAGCGCTCTAATCATATATATATATATATATATATATATATATATATATATATATAAAAGATGGTTAGAGCGCTAAACAATTTACCTTAGTAGTAATTCCGCTAAAAGAGTCAGCAATTAATCTGTGATGCACATATGTCCAACTAAACCACAGATATTAGTAAAAGTAATAAAATAAGACAAACATACCTAAATTGATCCCGACACGTGTTTCGTCCTTGAACAGATCATCATCAGGGTGATCACGTCAAAGTAAAAACACTACAAAATTTGATGTGATAACCCTAACGATTCTCTGTAAAAGGATGAAAGAAGCTTCGAGATAAATTGGACGATGTTATGCATCAACCGGGTAAGCGTCATTTAAAAATGTATATATTGACGTCATCTGTTGCACTCGCTCATGAAGTAAGTGTACACGTACTTTTATCGCCAAATCTTGAAATGTAGCCTTATTATTGAAGAAAATGTGAATGTCATCAGTCCTATCAGAGATTCTGTGTTTTGCAACAAACGGCTATGAAACCAGATCTTCATAAATGATAATCTAGATTTTGCATCATGCAGCTAAGCGCTAAATGTTCCCGCTCTTAGATTGTTGATGCATAACTATCAAACAAGGGAAATAACTTGCAATATCCAGTATTGTTAGTTCGGCGCTACAATAAATAGTGAAGATTGACTTAAACTTTAAACGTATTTTTTTTCTCGGAACTTACATAATGACGCATAGACGGTTGATGCGTAAATCCTCCAATTTGGGTATGTTTGTCTTGTTTTATAACTCTTACTGATTTTAATTGGCCAGATCTGCATCCCAGATTGATTTCTGACTCTGTTAGCGGAATTCATAACTAACTAACTAACTAACTCACTGGCACTATCGAACACGTAGGATCATGGCCGCGCGGACACAAGCTCTCCATACATCCCTATCATGAGCTAATATTTTCCAATCATCCCCTGTATAATCTAGTTCCCTCAAATCATAGTTAATGTTATTCTCCCATCTCTTTATTTATAACGTAATTCTTACTAAAGTAAATTGTTCTATTTTATGTCTAAGATAATGGGTTTCCGATAAATTACGCCTGACGCCATTAACTATATTAATACCTCTTGTTTCCTTTTTAAGAAATATCTCTCTATCTTTACCTTAGTTTAACCTCACGCTTTATAGGTATTTTATATGCCCTTCGCCACATGGATCTTACACAATCTATTGAGAGAGAATTTGTACTTTTTGATCTAATTCATAGTTCTTTGACCACACAAGGACATAGAGGATCATGTTTGAGTTATTAGCTCAATACTAAGGCCACCATCGAGACAACACGAACATTTAAGACAAGACACACCACTCACACGTCATTCATACTAATCAAAGGTAATATGATATGGATGAAGATTATGACGAAAAAAATGATGTATGGGGACTATTTTTGCCTCAAAGTTTCCCGACATTTATCTAACTAGTGAAGAAAAACCTAAAAACTACCCCGCCCAGAAAACTTGTCCTGAGTGGGGATCGTACCTGTGCATGCTGCGTAGGTGGCAATTACGTTACACCGAGACACAGATATGGACACTTTAAGAAATCAATATCCGCAAATTGTTAATTTTGCATGAATTTTTTTAAAAAAATCGGAAGTTACGTTTTTCATTAATTTGACAATATATAAATTTTCTGTCTGATATTAAAATTCTTCTCTCCTCCAACCTTGAGTACTTTTCAGAAGATAATATTTGAAATTTGGAAGCAACACAACAAATCACCTTAGACGAAACACACCTTCTTCTTCTTCTTCTTCTTCTTCTTCACTTCATGGGGTAGGCAAATTGCTGTTCCGCCTCACAGTTGTTCTGTCCATCTTTTCACTGGCCTTCTTAAATTCCTTGAACCTCTTGGCTTGTAGTTAAATGCTGCTTTTTGGTAAGTTTGCTACATTCATTCTTTCTACATGTCTAACCTTTTGAACGCCATGCCCGGCGTGCGCCTGTGAAAGTGTGTGTACAGCGGTACGCCACGCCCGGCAGGCTCCGGTTTTCAATCTTATTACTTTAAATATTTTTTTCCCGAAGTTTTTACTTCAATAAACTAAAATTATTGTTCGTTCTGTGTTTATACATCCTTTCTTAGCAATACTTTGCACATCCCTTACAGAATAACGCTACAGGCTGGTTGTAAATCGGTTTTCTAAAGGAGGGTGTACATTCATGTTTCAAGGCCTTTTTGTTTTTTGCTATGGAATATTGCAATTTCAGGATTTTCTCTTTATTTATTTTATTTTTAGTTGGAAAGATACCTGGCCAACGGGTAGGTCGTGCTGTGAAACACAGTGATTCATGTCTCGAAGTTGACGAAAATGTAATACACGAGTTTATTTTGACAGTTTTATCAGAAGATGAGAGTGACAGTGACAGCTCATCAAATGGTTATTCGTTTGACGAATGTGATAGTTGTCCTGTTTCTAAGAGAATATTATTACAATCTAAGCCTGTAAATAGTAAAGCAAGTGGTGTAGACCTAAATGAACATGGTGTGAGTGACAGTGGTGGGCGTGTCGCGACAGACGAAACACGTGGCATAGAACAGCTGTTTGATTGGAATTGATTCGAACCCAGGACCATAAAAAATGTTCAACAATATTTAATATTATAAGTGTTTAGTGATAATACCATCAAAATTATTCAGTAGAATAAATGCTTTAGTGATAGTGATAACAAATTTCAATAAAGACACCGTGGTGAATTCGAACCTGGGATCTTTACAAGTGGAAGCAACACCGCCTAACCCTCAAATAAATGTATAATAGTGAGTTTAAATTCAATTTAGCATGGCATGTAGACAGTTAAATATACTTTATATAGGTTTATATTATATAGTATGGCGTAGTACTTTAAATTAAAAAAACCTGGCACCCACAGCCCAGCTGGCAAAATGGAAACTCGGCGGTCAAAAGGCTAAACCATTTATCTCTAAATTTCTTTATTTTATCAGTCAGTGAATATATTTTAACTCTGTTCTTATATCTTCATTGTTTAACCGATCCAATCTCGTGCAACCCTTTGTTCTTCTAAGGAAGTTCATTTCTATACTTAGTATTCTATTTTGTAATTGTTTTGGTCATTACCCAAGTTTTACTCCCATAACGTAATGCAGGAACTGCCAATGTTTTATAAAACTTCAATCTACTATCTCTTCTTGTTTTGTTCTTTAATGTTTTATGTATAGTTCCGCATATCATTTGAAATTTCGACAGTTTCATATTTAAGTAATCTTTCATTTGTTGTGTTTGTAGTAAAATTAAAACCCAAATAATTAAAATTTGTTACTTGTTCCAGAGGTTTATTGTCTGTTTTTTGATTTTATATGTTCATTACGGGGCACACCAAATGATTAAATTCATGGAAAGCTGCCAGTAAATTTGAATTTTATTGTTAATATATAACTCAGTTCGACTTTAGGCTTGCTGCCAGAAAATACAATATGGAAATTAATACGAATATGACAAAATACTTAACAGTATCAAAAGAACCTGTAAGATGCAAATTAGAAGTGGAAAGAAAAATTATAGAACAAGTGTCAGAATTTAATTATTTAGGTGTATTAATAACAAACACTAAAAATTTAATAAAATAAGTAAAGAAACAAGCTGATAAAGCAGCACAAATATCAGGATCTATGAAAGATTTAATTTGGCGCAACAAACATATGTCAATAGAAAGTAAAACCCGCATATTCAAAATGATAGTTCGACCAGTTATCGTATATAGAGTATAACCTAGAGCTGATACAACAAAAACTAAACAAATAATAATAATCACATGTGAAATGAAGATCTTAAAAACTATTCAGGGGAAAAACATTATTTGATAAAATACACAAAACAGAAATTAGGGACAAATGTCATATTCAAGACATAACCAAATTTATTATAGATAGCCGAAAATACTGGAAGGTTCATATAGAAAGAATGGAAGAAAACCGACTTGCAAAAAGAGCTAAAGAAGATAGACCAATGGACGGGAGAAGAACAAGAGGAAGACCAGCCAAGAGATGGATAGACAGTGAATGCACATCCAATACGTCTTCCTCCGAGGAGTGATTTTGGAAATAAACAGGATGAAAATCCTACAAATTAAGTTTAAGAAGAAGAAGAAGAAGTTTTAGGCTTTCACGGCCGGAGTTAGTATGATGATCCTGAAGAAGAATTCCCAGCTGTTGGCCGTGGTCTTTGAGGCTTGTAATTTCCCGACACGACGTTTCGCCAGAGACTGCGTCCGACACTCTCAAGGGTTTTCTTGAAGACGCAGTCTCTAACGAATCATTGGGGAACTACGAGCCTCAAGGCCACGGCCAACAGTCTACAAATCTTTTACAAGTTCATAATAATATCTTATTTCATTGTATTATTGAAACGAACATTTTGCTGTAGTTAGAGAAGGGAAAAAGAATGGGTACGTCCTCTTTAATAATACAGGGTGTGCTATTAAAGTAAACATTGTCGAGGAAAATAGTATAAACATATTTTTGCAGAATAAAATATATTTGAACTCCGCCATTGCCGGTCCCAAGCCCGGATGAGAAAGGAGGAGGGGGAGGAGTAACACCTCGTAAAAAAACCTTGGTTCAGCTAGCCCGGCTGATAGTACCATGTGAGGGCCCCTTACCAGGGAACGGTGAAGACCTCAACAGCAATGAATGCGGAGAGGGATACCCTTAATACGGCAGATTTGGCTGAAGAGGCACCCTACCCTCACTCAGGGAAAGAGAGAGGACCGTTGCCTTGCGGAGAAGGAGAAACTTCAAAGGCTAAGGGAGCATCCCCTACAGAAAAGCATGCCTGTCCAAGAGGCATTGAGGAGGCAACCCCACCACTGAACTTACCCAACTATAGGCTGGTAACCTATAATGGGGAAAACTTTAAATACTCGAAAGACTACAAGAACCCTTCAACCGATGGAAATTTTAGTTTTTGTAGTTGCAAAACGGGCATCATCACCCAATACTGCATTCGGAAGAAGAAGAAATATTTTTTTATTAAATTTATATATTAATACGTGAAGAAAAAACTTTGTACCCTTTTTTTAAGGACATTGCGCGCACGGAGGAGCGTGATATTTGGCATAATTAAAGTTGATATCGAAGAGGAATGCAGAAAAATAAAATTTATGTATAATATGTGTTACAAATAAATTAAATTAAACAAAATAAAATTAATTGTCCCTAAGGAATTTATGTGTATTACTCTTTCATTTGTTTACGTTGATACTGAAATTGCATTGTTACAAAAAGAAAATTGACAAGCAGCAATGTTAATTGACTTACTCTTGCGTATTTATTACTATTGGTGTAAAAATGAGGTACATTTTATTACATAAATTTAAATTAAACCCTGTCCAATCTTGATTTCAGTAATCGCATTACATTTTTTTATATTTACTTATTCGCACCTACTTCAATTATACCCGGACACAGAACATTAACGGGTCGGATGAGAGACAAAGAAGACGAAATATATATTCTCGTACATATAATAATAGGCCAAATGCAAATTTATATAGTATAAATAGTATACACATGTCAAATTATGCCTTATTGTTTTTTAAATGTAACTTAGCCAAGTTATACCACACATCGTTCGTATTTTTAAAATAAATTGAAAATGAATGCATAATGACGTATTTGCGACAAACTTAACAATTTAATGAATTGTGGTCGAATTTAAACCATTGGGCGACCACTGGTTAGTATAAATATGCAAATATATCCTGTTTAAGTATAAACATGCACTATTGAAGATATGCCAAAATATGCACAATAAATTCAGCATACTAATTCTAACAACTTGAAAAGCCTTTATGTTTTGTCTGTATATCATCAAGTTTGAAGAAACGAACATGCAAATATGCAAAATCGCGAGCCTAGTTATCAGTTAGTTCTTTTAATTCACTAAGTTGACCACCAGAGTAAAAATTAGCGCTACACTCCTAACAAATTTATACTGTTACCAATGTAGTCAAAAATAGCAGTGTAGGGAAAAAATTGTAAATAGAAGGGGAAAAAGATAAAAAAGCAAGCATAGTCAAAACAGTTAAAAAAAAAAAGTCTCCCGGTCATTGCTCCCCTCGACAAGGTTATAAAAATATGATTATATCTGAAGAGTATTTTGTTGTGGACACTTACCGAGTTGTTCCAGTGTTGAAAGCAGCCGCGTGAGACCATGATAATACTCCTGAATTCTGCACGAAGTTTGCGTTCTGGTAGATATTTTGCACACCGGTATTTGAAATGCAGTATGTTTATGAACTCCACCGCACTGAAACAAAAAAAATGTACCGTCGGTATAAACATAGATGCGATGCGAAAAATACCATTCACATTCAAAATATAACTCCATGGAGCAACAGGCCTAAAGAGCCTGCTGCTAGCCTCACACCCGATCCGATTGAGGGTCTTTCCACTTTTTAGCGGTTGCCCTTTTACCAGCCGGCTGCTGGCCCTTCACATCCACATGTGTCAATCACAGAGGCAGATGATCAACAGCCAGTGTAGGGGTGACATGTGGTTAGCATGTCGAGTCCCCCAGCCGTTATAGCTGGTTCCACAACCTGGAGCCGCTACTTATTGTAGCTACCCAATTTCCTCACGATGCTGGGTGGGTACCGGTCCCATACTGGCCGAAATACCATGAGAAAATTTCTTCCCCCATGGAGACTCGAACCAGCGCAAGTCCCGTAGCTCTGCGCCAAGGCTTCCTACCTTAACCGCTCCGCTACGGCGCGGGACACCCACATGTGGTAATCACAGAGATGACCATCCAGCCAATGTAGGAGTGACATGTGGTCAGCATGTAGGATCCCCAGCCGTTATAGCTAGTTTACTCAACGTGTAGCCGCTACTTATTGCAGCTATCCAAATTCCTCATTATGCTGGGTGCGCACCGGTCCCAAACTGGCCGAAATTCCATGAGAAAATGTCTTCCCCCATGTGGAGACTTGAACCAGTGCAAGTCCCGTTGCTCTGCGCCAAGACATCTTGCTTAATCACTCGACTACGGCGCGAGACAGAATCAAAATAAGCTCATTCTTTATTTTAGAGAAGTGAAGGGAAATTTGTGAATGTTTGTTACAAACTTATAGAGTCTATAAGTCCATTGTTAGCCAGAAATTATCAAGCAAGAGGAAGGCGTGATGTTGGAAGACCTAGAAGACGTTGGGCTGATGCAATATGAAGTCGGAACGGGCAATTGCCTAATCCTTGGAGTGATGATGATGATGATGATGATGAAGTCCGTAGTCATTTATGTAAAACTAGATGTCCCGGCCACGCGTTGCTGTGTCTAAGGTATACGTTAAAAATTTAAATTAAGTTGCTGTCTTTCAGCCAGATTACTTAAAACTAATACTTACACACGAAATTAATAATATCGAAAATAAAATAAACACTGAACACACTTAAATTATGAAATAATCAATATTTGTAATTCAATTGAAATTCGCGGTTGCAACATAAAGCACAGCCACCTGGATCTCTCTTTGTTAAATAATAAACCAATTACATTACCAAATTATCTTACACCGCCATCTGTTATAATCGTATGGAACTCACAGATAATTACACCACCATCTGTTAGAAACGTATGGAACTCACAGATAATTATAACTCTTTGTTAAATAATAAACAAATAATTTGCAATAAAAACAATAATGCGACTATAAATTTAGATAAACTACCCTAAGTCTCAAGTTGGATCAAACTGCACACAGTGTGCAAAATTTTATTAAAATCGGTTCAGTAGTTTAGGATTCCATCGCGGACAAACAACGTGACACGAAATTTTTATATATTAAGATGGTAAAAAAATGAATTTACTGTTTATTTGCTTTTTAATAAATCTGATTTTTAAGAATCATTTTCATGTAAAAATGTTTATTGTAGGAGCAAAATTGAGTCCGTGACGACTGCATAAATACCCTTGCACGTGTGGTTAGCATTACTACTTAAAATTTAATATACGTTCTTTTTCTGTTTCCATTTTCTGACATTTTCCAAAACTTAAAATTCTCCTTACGATGCAATTTTTATGCTATCAAAGTGAAATTTTGAGGTTAGACTCCCCAATATATGCTACTCCAAGTTTGCTACGCAGTTTCTAGTCTAAGATACATGTGTTCTCAACTTATAAAATATGTATTCGTTATGCCTTTTAGAACATCCGTTCCATCTTCAGCAGGTTCTTCTTCGCTACAATATCTAGTATGATATTTGATGCTGCTGGTCCTAATGTGGTGTTGTCATGAAACATTAGGACCAGCAGCATGAAATACCATAGTATATATTGTAGCGAAGAAGAACCTGCTGAAGATGGAACGGATGTTCACAAAGGCCTACAGGCATAAAGAATATATATTTTATAGGTTGAGGACGACGGATGTTACCTAAGAAGGTATATTTTAACTTATTTCATCTTATGACTCTCCACCTCAACGGTTTTAACAATGAATTGTTTTAATATTGACATGTGTTCTTTTAAATTGAGATGTAATTACACGAGAGTACGTAAAAAAATAATAATAATAAAAATAAGCAGAATCCTCCTTTTATGATTTTTTTTGCAAGCAATGTTTAGTGGAATCATAAATACTCTGAATCTCGAATTTCATGAGAGAATATTTAAAAATCCATCGTAACGAGCATTTTTTGGAAAATATTTAAAAAAAATAGATTTGAAAAATCATATTTCTGAAACTATTCTACTTATAAACACCAAAATACACAAAAACACTTATAAGAGTCGGTTTCACCAACAGAGATAACTGTATTACGCCAGCTTAAGCTATGTACTGTATGTGGGGAAAACTGGCCTAATACAGTAACTTCTGTTGAAACTGGCCCTAAAATCACATTATGTATGAGATACAAATTTCAAAATAATCAGATGAAAACAAAAAAAGAAATTAAATTCATCAGTCGGTCCCCTTAATACACAGTGCAGTGCAATGTATCAATAATCGTATTTATGTAATATCGATTATCTGCAGAACGATTGCAAGTTGTGAATGTCTAGATATGCGCTAAGAATGTTTAGCAATTCACCGGTTCACTGGTCACATAGTTGTTTTTCATTCCATCGTTGAAAGTAAATGTGAACAGTGACACACATTTCGTGCATAAAATCGCTTGTCCCAATTTTCAGGTAAATCACGGTTTTTCAAATGACTTTCTTAAGTCTAAACGAACAGTTTTCTATTAACGAAAAAAAAACTTATGAACAAACACCACTAGAGTAGACTTTAAATATGTCGACACACATTTTAAACTCATTCTTCTATTCAACTAGAATATATTTTGGAAGATATTTCCATTATGTAATTGATAGACTGCTTTTATAATCATCTGCAAAACATAACACTTTCAATCTTTTATTTCGACCAATATAAAGCTGCAAACATGGCAATATAAATATACTTACTTACTTACTCACTGGCACTATCGAACCCGTAGGTTCACGGCCGCGCTGACATAAGCTCTCCATACATCCCTATCCTGAGATAATGCCTTCCAATCATTCCCTGTATAATCTACTTCCCTCAAATCATAGTTAATGTTGTTCTCCCACCTCATTCTTGGTCTACCAACTGGGCGTTTTGCTTCTGGCTTTCCTACAAGAAGTTTCCATGCACGTCTTTCATTCCCCATACGTGCAACATGTCCTGCCCATCGCAGTCTACGAGACTTAACTGTTCTTATTATATCTGGCTTTATATAAAGACCATGTAGTTCATTGTTATGTAGTCTTCTCCATTCACCTGTGTGTTTATCTCTCTTTGGTCCAGAAATGTTCCTAAGTACTTTATTCTCAAATACTTGTAATCTCCTTTCCTCCCTTAAAGTAAGAGTCCATGTTTCGCACCCATATAATATAACTGGTAGAATAATAGTTTTATATATTTTCAGTTTAACGTTTTTTGAAAGGAGTTGGGACATCAAATAAATATAGCATGATAATTTCAAAATTAAAAACTAAAGTAATGGCGTTCCATGGAAGTTACCCAGTAAGAACGAAAATAGTAATAGGAGAAAAATTGTTGGAACAGGTTTCACACTTCCAGTAATTGGGCTGCGATATAACTAGAGACTGGGTGTTAGGGGAAATGCCTATAGTTATTTATTATAGATATTGTAAAAGTGACTTCATATAAGTTCATACCAACGACCCTAGAGTTGTTTTCCATGAAGTTCATTTTGGCTATAATTGCCTATTTCAGCTTATAATGCGTATAAATGCCTATTTGCATTTTTCTCGAAATTAACTCAGTATTTCAATGAAATCAATTGAAATGGACAAACTTCATGGCACAAATCATTTCATAGAAATTTTCAAATGTTCTTTTTATAAATTCCTTTAGAATATTTTAGGGTAAGGGTGGCAATCACCCAATAACCTAGCAGGCAGATGGTTTCCCCCTCAAATGCACTCCCGTTAGTTAAATATTGTATTTTTCCACCTCATACACTCCCGTTAGGCGAAGTAGCCCTAAGCTATGTCCCATTGTATTATGCCCCGGCTGTAAGGCTTGGAGAAACGTCCTTTGCTTCTTGTCAATACAAACATTACTGAAAGAGGGTTCTGCTCTTTGTAAAAAGGCAAAACAAATTCCAAAAACATCTCTTGATATCTTGGCATGATATTGATAGCATATGTTTATATTCTTAACGTAAGATTGTAAAAGGTTATGTTGTAGTCCATTTTTGTAAGAACCTATTTTGAATTTTCTAGTGCCTATATTAATGATTTTAGTGCCTTTTTTGAATTTTTTAAATGCTTAACATCCGGACTCTAGATATAACGTATGAAGAAGAACAAGATGTAAGTAAGAAAATGCAGAAATTTCAACATATTTGTGGAACAATCAAGCACCGAGGAACAAAGTAAGAAAAGATACGCAGCTAAGATTTTACTCAACGATGTATGGAAGTAAGGCCTGGGTCCTGAAGAAAAAATAAGAAAATTAAAGTTCAGGCAGCGGAAATGAGATTTCTTTGGGCTGTGAAAATGTGTATAACGTATTAGAAGTGAGAATATTGAGAGGAACTAAAAGTACAACCACTTCTTCAACAAATAGAAGAACACAGGAACATCTGCAAAGAATGACAGATGTATAATCCTGGAGGACGAAGATCGGTAGGAAATTCAGCGCTGTGCTGAACAGATGTGATATTGAAACAGGCAATGACCTAATCCGTTAAGGATGATGAAGATGATAATGATGGTGATATTTGTATAAGTAATGCCACGAGTGATTTCCAAATTATCGATAAATTCTCGACTCACGAAGTGAGGAGTGGATTTATCTAGAGAATTTGGAAATCAAGACTGGCATTTGTTAGGATATTTAACAAATAAAATCAAGCTGTTTACTCACAAATCATTATTTAAATTAATTATTTTAAAATATTTACATATTTGATGTTTGAAAACAAATGAGAAACGATTGGTACGGTTCATTTGCTTCTTTTTTCGTCACTGCAACCAGATCATATTATTTATTGCCAAAGGAACGCAATATTGTAAGAATGCACTCTAGTGGAGAAAAATGAAACACATCAAACTGTATATTAATTCATTTCTGATGTCGTATGATGTAAATATGACAATTATATTTTTTTGAGAAAAAATACATTTAAGAAAGTGTAAACAGTGGTTTCTTTTTTTGTGGTATAATCAATTGCTACAAATGTTTTTATATAAACTCCCGAATGCGGTATGTGTTGACATCCATGCACTATATATACAATATGGTAGCCGTATTTCTTAGTGAGTCAGTCACTGCAAAATAATGCTATGACCTATTCAGAATGTTAAAAGGAGGTGCTTTCTTTATTATGATAAACTTTACTTGGTAAATTCTAGGCGAAACACGACTGTGATTGGTTGTAAATAAAAAATCATTGTAACGTGATTGGTCCACTGACTCCTATTTGGGGCATGAATTAAATAGCCATTAAAATCATATTGAAATAACACATTTAGGCTATTCTATGCCACCTGTGAATATTCGGTCGGAGAACTAGCGACGACAAGCGTCATGTTGGCCAATGTGATAACAAGCGTTCCCTCCTCCTTCTTCTTCCTTTGGCTGTAATGTCTCTAATAACCTTGGCATCCATCATAATGTTCTTCTCTTTCCATATTTTCACCTTCAGTTGTCTTAAGTCTTTGTCAACCTTATCTAATCATCTTAGTTTCTGTCTTCCAACCTTTCTTCTTCCTTCTGGTTTCCCTTCTAAAAATCCTTCTTGCATCTCTTCCCTGCTCCATTCGCAACACATGTCCTACCCATTCCAGTCTCTTTCTTCTAATAGCCTATCTCCTACCAAATCTAAGTCCCTATATAATTCTTTCAATTCCTGGTTCGTTGTAATTCTCCACGTAGAGTATCTGGTTCTTGTACTGCTCCATATATCTTCCTTGGTAGTTTTCTTTCTCATCCAAAAGTGAACAGAAAATATAGGTATCTTCATCAGAAATGTTAAAATTATTCTCAAATAAAAAAATTCTAATTAAATCCCCTATATATTTAATTTAAAAAGTTAGAATATTACCGTCATATAAATATATAATCTCAACCAATAATCGTAAATATGTCAGTAAAGTATAAACAATAAATATATTCCCGCTTGTATCCCTCAGGTTGATACCCCCATCGTAAAATTAAGGAGGGTGATGGGTGAAAAATTGACCATTTGAGATCAAAATTAGCATTATTTATACTAAAAATAACCTGTACTATAATGTATATGTTGGTAAAGTTTCAGAGGCCTATGGCGCTTCTAAATGCCCTAAATTACGTCAGAGTTAAAAGCGTGCGGTTAAATACCACCTGCATGCAAATCGTTAAACTTGTTTTTCCTCACTTTTATTTTCACTGCATTTTTGTACATTCAAAATTGAATGGAATTCAGAAGTTTTGTCCTGGAAGGTTCACATTGTTACTGCATGTCCTAAAAACAATGCGTAACAAAGTAGTGCAAGGGTTTCATGATTGAATTACGGTAGAATTTTAAGAAATTAAAAAGGAAATGTCTGCAATTATTATATTTGCATTATATAATGTATTTCTACGTGTGACCATATATTTGGTTTTATTGATATTTACTTCCAGTCCTAATTTCTTAGTGTTACTCAATAGTGTGTGCATATTGTCCTTTAGTATCTCCTCGCTATCGGCCAGTAGTACTACATCATCAGCATAAACTAACAGCTTATTAATACCATTGAGTTGTAAGCCTTCCTCATTCTCTAAAGATTTAATGGCATGTTCTAGTACAAAATTAAATAGTAGAGGAGACAGTGAATCTCCTTGCTTCAACCCATTCTGGATTTCAAAAGTATCCGAAAACTGTTTGCCTACACGCACCCTACTCTTTGTGTCATTTAGACACATTCGTATAAGTCTAACTTTTTGGGAATTCCAAACTCCAGCAGGATACTATATAGCTTCTCCCTCTCAATTGAATCATATGCTTTTTTGAAGTCTACATATAGTTGATGTACAGTACCATTAAATTGCATAACAAATATATACAGCATTCTATAAATAATCATCTAGAAATTACTTACTTATTTCATATTTTAATTTAATTATATTCCATCTTTTTTTTTAGTATTAGCTAGTATTGTTATATTATATGGATGCGAAACATGGACTCTTACTTTAAGGGAGGAAATGAGATTACGAGTATTTGAGAATAAAGTTCTTAGGAAATTGTTTGGACCAAAGAGAGATGAACAGACAGGTGAATGGAGAATACTGCTTAACAGTGAATTACATGGTCTTTATAGGAATCTAAATATAATGAGAACAGTTAAGTCTCGTAGACTGCGATGGGCAGGACATGTGGCAAGAAAGGGGAATGAAAGACGTGCATGGAAGATTCTTGTAGGAAAACCAGAGGGATAACGCTCAGTTCGTAGACCAAGAATGAGGTGGGAGAATAACATTACCTATGATTTGAGGGAAGCAGATTATACAGTGGATAATTGGAAAACATTGGATCTGGATAGGGATGTATGGAGAGCTTATGTCCGCGCGGCCATGAACCTACGGGTTCGATAATGCCAGTGAATTAGAGTTACTTGTTATCTAGTATTAGATCACATCGTCATTGTATTTTGTTTAGTCTGTATTTAATAATATCTTAAAATTGCAATATGCATGTAATTTTTGTATAATTCTACTCTTCGCTGGTTGAGTGGAAGAGAAGGGCTTATGGCCTTAGCTCTGCCTGCTAAAATAAAGCATTATTATTATTATTATTATTATTATTATTATTATTATTAAACATGCTTCGAGGGAAGTAAATTATACAGGGGATGAGAGGAAAAAATTAGCTCAGGATAGGGATGTATAGAGAGCTTATGTTCTTCCGGATACAAATATTCGGATTCGATTATATCAGTAAGTTAGCTATTATTTTACATAGTTTTATTGCCTTCAGTCTCACATATCAAAGTATAATAAAAATACAAGCATCATCATCATAGTACATTCACGAATTTAGGCCATTTGTTGACCTGTTTCGGCCTCAAGAGAAACACCATCCAAAAGTCTTTTGAGTGGACGTCCTGGTCTTCGTCTTCTTCCTGCAGGTTGATATCTTAACATTTGTTTGGGTATTCTGTGATCTTCCATTCGATGAACATGTTGCATCCATCTTGACTTATAATCAGAAATGTTTTCTAAAGATTCCATGTGTAATTCTTCTAAGATGTTTTCTCATTTTTTTGTGATCTAGTAGTGTGTATCCTGCAGTCATCCGAAGATATCTCATTTCAGCAGATCTAAGTCTTTGTATATCCTTCTGTTTCAACGTCCATACTTCGCTACCATACAAAAGAGTTGGAAGAGCCAGTGTTTTATACACTTTCAGTCTTGAATGCTTTTTGGACTAACTGTGGCTTGAAGATAGAATTTAGTAACCCTAAAATTCTTAAAAATTTAGATATTTTTGCATTTACATCCTTTTCTTCTTCATATGAGATATTGTAAAATTAATTAATAATAATATTAAAAACATAGAAAATTTATAAAATATACCTAGTCAATAATTACGACTCGTTTATTACATATGAGTGATGCATTTGAGTCTTGCTTCAGTCGATTCTGATCCAACAAAATGGCTGAAGGTGTCGAGTCTTGTGTTGGTGTGTCGCCATCTAAATTTTTAAAACACAAGTCTGGCAAACCTTTGACTAGTGGTAAAAACAGTTATTTTAAATATATTTCACAAGTTCAATGAAAAATATCACCAGGTTTCTTGTAATCTACCCCATTCAACGATCACATGTCGTATATACTTCACAAGTGCTCCCTATCAATGTGGCAGTAATTGGGGTGTGAATGGCGGAAGGATATATTTGGTGTTTGTTTATGTAAGGTTCACTCTAAGATCAAATAAGGTTATATATAGTTATAATACGCCAATGCCAGAAGAGAATACTAGAAATGTCGAAATGACAAACTGGTGTCACTGAATAAGTAATAAATCTCATCAGGCACACATTACATTAAAAGCTGGCATTACTTAAGAGACAATCTAATACAAGCAAGTTGTGTCTTCATATTTTGTCCATGAGTGTCGTCTGCTAAAGTGTGCTCATGGAATCCCAATGTATTATTTGTATAACCTGATACAAATACAACACAAACTATAAATTAATATATATTACCCAGTCATTGTTACGCAGGTCTTCAATCAAAAAAGCACATTTACCAATATTTCACCATCGCACAACTCGGAAAACCTTCGCCTACATTTCCACTGATGTCGTTTTACTTAACTGGCGTATAGAATCCTTCAGCGCTTGTAAATTATGATTTTTTCATGAACTTCAAACTCAGGCCTGTTAAAAACGTGCTCACTAGGTGCGAAAATATACCCTCTTCATCATACCCGCATCAAGTGCACTCCCAATGAAACAACCCAACTGACAAGTGAGTAGCTGTGTCTTACCTTCTCAGCCTATTCGACTTAGGGAGGGCGGGGTGTCTTTTCGTATCTACTGAGCACTTCTTAACAGTCTTTCTCTGACTGAAGAAGTTCAGAGGTGTGAGGTCGGGCAAACGCAGTGTCCAGATACGACGAGATGCCCTTCCAATCCACCTGTTAGAAAACATTATATTGAGATATTTACACACAGTCAGGACAAAGTGTGGTCGTGTTCCATCTTAAACACAACAATCTCCACCCGTGTTTATTAGCGAAGAATTTATGTCTCTTTCCAACACTTATAACAAATAAATACTAATAAAATGCATTCTTTAAAACCGTTGAGGTGGATAGTCATATGCTAAAATTCAAATATATACCTTCTTTGGTCAGTGCCACCGTCCTCAGCTTGTAAAAATATATGTGCGTGTTTTTATTTTCCTGAAGGCCTTTCAGAATATCGATTCCATCATCAGCAGGTATAATTCTTCGCCAGATTTGTTGAGATTTTCTCGATAATGCTGGTCTTGATGTAGTGTTGTCCGTTACTAATGCGTTCCTTCTAACGATATCGTACACTTTAGTTACGGATAACACTAAATAAAGACCTACATTATCGAGAACATCTCAACAAATGTAGCGAAGTATTATACATGCTGATGATGGAATATATATTCTGAAAGGCCTTCAGTAAAAGAAAAGCACACACATCTTTTTGCAAGTTAGGACGACGGCACTGACCGAAGAAGGTATATATTTGAATGTTACCATATGGCTTATAACAAAACTACTGGGACTTTAGGAGCACACTGTATTTCTACTATTAGTAGTATTATAGTCAAGTTATTATTGTCAAGGGTTTGGTGGGAAGAACCAATATGTATTTAAATTTCTTATAAAGACCGTAACAGCCCACACGGCCTAATATTTACATGGATGATAAAATATTCAGAAAGGAAAATATATAACATCGTTATAAATAAAATCAGCTTATAGGTTTTTATATATCTTCAGTCCTTATGTATCCTATTGAGGGGTTCAGAGCAACAGTGGATCAAGTCCAAAAATTGAAAATCCTAATCATATGTGAATTTGAGTTCAAAATATAAATAATTCTTCAGACCAATGGTGAACCAAGTATTGGATATGTTTTTCTTCACTGTAAAAAGACTAATGTTTAATTTCTCATATGCAATTACATATATTACTTTAACATTATTTCAGTTTTTCTGAAAAAGATGAACCTGGTCCACTTTTGTTCAGAATCCCTCATATGATGCATCACGTTTATTTATTTCAAGTTCTATAAACAACTCAAGATTTATGCAATTAATTTTATCACTATATTACATAATGTTTTAATATCATCATTGTTTAATTTTATTTCTGTTAATAGGTGGCTGTAGTATCTAGCATTTTATACAATTTTGCTCTATCATAAATGATAAACATACATCGATTATGGACCTCTAATTTGTTTTGTAAAAATGTAATTTTTGTTTTTTTTTTAAGTTGTCTTGAGATCGCCAGGAGTATCTTAAAAATAGTAGGTCTAATAATTTTAACATATATTTCGTTATAATTCATAGCCACAAAGTAAGATTTTTATAGCTTGATGAATCAATACCACTTTCTTACTATAGTTTCACAACTTTGAGCAAAAATTATATTTCATAATAAAATTTGTGAAAGTATAGAACCGTTCCATAATTTAATCACTCTTCAACACAATTTCTAACAATACGTTCCAATAAAAAGACAAACAAAATACGAGCATGTTTTTCCATGATATCTGTTAACAAAAATAACGATATAGGTATACAATAAAATGTTATTTACCAATTTAAGATATTAGTTCACCGCTCTGGTCTAGGGATAGCGTTGCTGCGCCATACGAAGTGGGTCCGGATTCGATCCCAGGTCGGGATAACTTTCCTGGGTGATGATTTTTTTGCTGCGTTTTTCCTCGCCTGTATGACAAATGTCGTGAACATTTAATACCCAAACGATTCCCGAATATCATTTGGACATCATTATCACATTCGCCATGTTTAGTATGAATGTGAGAGTAAATGGTGTGTTTCGTCTGAATATTGTGTTGTCTCGGAGGAGGCCCTAGCAATGAGCTGATCACTCTTTCGGGGAATTCCTCCTTGTCCTTACGTAGTCAAAAAATATATGTGTGTTCCATATTTTAAAATCTCTACTCCGTGCACTGTAAGGCCCTTAAAAGTTGAGAGGTTAAACTCAGTTTGTTTAATGAAAAAAAAACTATATTATGGTCTGGTGAAAGTTATCGTCTGGTCAGCCCGTCTTGTCTTAAATATTTACAAAAGTTGTACTATTTATGTTTGAATGCTAACAAAATTAGATATAACAAATAAAAGTATTGAATTTTATCTAAACACACTTTATACATAAAGTCATTTTTGAAACATGATTAGAGTCACTGCGTTAATGAACATGAAAGTATCATTTGTTTTAATCATTATTCTCATTAGAGAAAATAACGACTCTGTCCAGAATGTGTTAATGGCCTTTAATCTCGACATTAGTAGGCCAATTTGGATATGATTATATCCTGGTATTATGAAAAATGAAACTGACTGGTCAATGATGTCCGCCGCCTCCACCGCCACCTCCGCCGCCCCCATGTCCACCTCCTCCGCCGCCTCCATGTCCACCTCCTCCGCCGCCTCCATGTCCACCTCCTCCGCCGCCTCCATGTCCACCTCCTCCACCGCCTCCATGTCCACCTCCACCGCCGCCTCCACCACCGCCATCTCCGCTACTATATCCCCACTTCTTGCCTTCTTCATGTCCACCCTTCTTGCCATATTCTTCCTTATGTGCGTGATGTTCATCGTGACCTTCTGCAACCTTATGACCTTTGTGATCATCGTGGTGATGACCTTTCTCGTGGTGGCCCTTCTTTCCATAGTGGTCATCATGATACTCAGCCTTGTGATGTCCTCCTTTCTTGTGCCCTCCTTCGTGTGCCTCGTGCTCATCGAAGAATTCACCAAATTTGCTATGATCACCGCCTTCGTGATGTTCATCGTAGAACTCGTGTTTCTTCTCGTATTCGTCTTTCTTATGGACGTTGTGTTCACCCTTAGTACTGTGTCCTTTCTTATGTTCACCAGATTCGCCATATTTTGCTCCCTTTTCGCCCTTTTCTCCTTTTTTATGTTCTCCCTCATGGCCTCCTCCTTCGTGGTGCTCGGCCTTTTTACCACCATGATCACTATAATCACTCTTATGCCCTTCTTTGTCATGATGTCCTTTTTCTCCTTTCTCGTAGCTGTGATGTCCTTTATATCCCTTGTCACCCTTATGTCCTTCACTTTCATGGTGATCGGAATGGTGTTCTTTGCCACCACCTTTTTCGTGGTGACCTCCACCGCCTCCTGAACTGCCACCTCCGCCTCCTCCATGACCACCTCCACCACCGCCTCCTCCATGACCACCTCCGCCTCCTCCATGACCGCCTCCACCACCTCCTCCTCCGCCACCTCCACCATGACCACCAGTCGCTGAAGCTTTCTGATCAGAATAAGTAAAAGCGACTGGTTTTCTTAGAACCTTGCCACTGTACTCTTTCACGTCGGAGGGAGCTGCACTTGGTTCAGATTCTTTGGAAGAATCATACTTGGACCTAGTAAGAGGTTTCGCTTCAGCAGAATCTATTGATTTCCTGTGAATCTTCCCACTGTACTCTTTGACATCAGAGGGAGCAGCACTTGGATCAGATTCTTTGGAGAAATCATACTTGGACCTAGTAACAGGTTTCACTTCAGCAGAATCGATTGGTTTTCTGTGAATCTTCCCACTGAATTCTTTCACATCAGAAGGAGCAGCGCGTGGATCAGATTCTTCGGAAGAATCATACCTGGACCTAGTAACAGGTTTCACTTCAGTAGAATCATATTTAACATTTTTATCTAGTTCATCCTTCTCTTCTTCCACTGAATACGATTCGTCACGTTCTTTTTCTCGAGGAGCTACTACCTTACGATGTTCTGATTCTTCCTCATCTTCTTCTTCTTCATCATCCTCCTCTTCCGCAGTATACTCTTTCTGAGGAACAGCTTTCTCCTTGATAGGACGTTGTTCAACGTTCTGATACTGCGATGATTGTTCTGGTTTGTGAGGATGATGGTGAACGACAGTCGAATGTTTCACTGGCACAGGAGCTGTTGACCGACCCCGTGGCTCAGGCTGACCCCTCAGGCGTTGTCCAGCTGCATCCGGAAACTGCACAGTAGTTCCTGGACGGGTCCTCTGTTCACTATAAGCTCTCTGGTGCTGCACTGGAACGTCTGGGACAACACTCCTTACATGTGGTCTATGATACACGTTTTTGGTTTCATATGAATACGACACTGGTTTCACAACTATAGAACTTTCTTCAGGTACTAAATCAGACAAAATCACTTGTTGAGATGGTTGTGTCAACACAAAATCATAATTATCAGTCTCTATCCTGGGCCCTACGTTAAAAGCAAAAGTAATTTCTAGTAAGAATGACGTCACAATTATCGTGGCATATTTCCAAGGTGGTGGACCCATTGTCACAGCATCGGTTGACACTGATGCAGGAGCTGGTACTGTAGTCTGTATTTATACACTTTTCTTAACACTGCAAGTGATGGCGATGCCAGCCTTCCCGCCCCCAAAATGTCGTGTAATCTTACAAGCGCTGCGGCTTTGTCTGTGGTTTTACAATACCTGCTGTTTGTAAGAGTAGGGGCATGATGGGTAAAAACAATTGACCACAGTAACGGTCAGAGCTATCGCTTCAATGAATACGACACTTTCTCATGCTTTGTGCTTATCAACTTGATTAAATGCTGTAACCCATTGGTGCCCAACCTACGACACGCGTACCACAACTTAATTAAAGTACTACAATAATAATAATAATAATAATAATAATAATAATAATAATAATAATAATAATAATAATAATAATTATTATTATTATTATTATTATTATTATTATTATTACTTTATTTTACCTGGCAGAGTTATGTACATATTTTTCAGAACTGGATATTCAAACTTGATAGGCAAAGAGAACCATATCAGATATATATATATATATATATATATATTTAATTTAAATAATTAAATTATGTATTATAAAATATTGAATAATAATTACAAACAGGAATTCAACATAGGCTCAATTCTGGAAATGCAGCTATTACAGGGATTTGTGTCGTCTCAATTTCTCTAAAAAAAGTTAAACTCAAAATATATAAACTGTTATTCTCCCAGTTATATTATATGGATGTGAAACATGGACTTTTACTTTATGGGAGAAAAGAAGATTACGAGTGTCTGAGAATAAAGTTCTTAGATTTTTTTTGTACCAAAGAGAGATGGACAAACAAGCGAATGGAGTAAACTACATAACAGTAAGCTAAATTATATTTATGACAAACCAAATATAAGCAGAGCAGTTGTGTCTCGTACACAGGGATGGCCAGGACATGCGACACTAATAATGGGGTGTTAAAGGAAGCCATGGAAACATCTGATAGGAAAACCATAGGGAAAGCGTCCAGTAGGTAGGCCAAGAATGAGGTGGGAGAATATTATTAGCTATGATTTGAGGGAAGTAGATTACCCGGAGGATGATTGGAATGCTCAGAATACAGATGTATGAAGAGCTTATGTCAGCGAGGGAATGAACCTAGGGTTTCGATAGTTTTGTTAACTAGTTATTATAACGTATTAGAATAGATTTTTTTATTTAGAATATATTTATTTCGCCTGGTGCAGTTAAGGCCATGTGGCCTCTTCCACTCACCAGGACAAACATATGTTACATATAAATACAAAAATTACAATAATAGTCATACTAAACAATTAATTATCTGTCAAATTGAATAATAATGAAAATAATGTCTAATAATACAATAAAATTAAATACAATTAAAATTAAATTAATGATAGAATGAATACAGAAAGGAATAACAGCTCGAATCTGCTATACATAAAAAAGAAAAGAAAGAAAAAATACAAAGAAAGTAATAAACTATAATGATTTAATCTATTGCTTATTTTACAAGGCATTAGGTAAAAATATTAACAAATCTTAAAATTATTTTCATTAAATAATGAAAAACAAATTATTAATTTTTAAAAAAGTAATATTAGTGAGTTGTTTGTGTTAATAATTTTATTTTCAATCTGTTTCTTAAAGATGGTAAAGTTTGGCAGCCTCAGACATAGGGTGGAAGGGAATTCCATGTTCTAGCAAGAGAAATTGTAAAATATTTCGAATAATAGGTAGTATGATGAGGAGGGATATAAGGGACACTGTGCTCAAGGGATCGGGTATTCATATTAAAGTAATATTAATACTGTTACTTATATTATTATTTAATAATATTTATATTAAAATAAAAGTATCAGATCTAGTGGTATATATATATAAAGCTATAATATCAACAACAAAATCTAAACTTATGGCCTTTCAAGGGAAATTCCCAGTAAGAAGTAAAATTTGTATTCAGAATTCAATATTAGAGCAAGTTAATTCATTTAAATACTTAGGATATAATCTAACTTATAATGAGGAATGTGATATATCTTTTAAAATACAAAACTATAATAAAGCTTTAAGAATTATCAACGAAGTTTTAAACCATCAAAAGTGCAGAGACACACAAGAATGAAAATCTATCAAATTCTCGCTAGACCCATAATCTGTTATGGCAGTGAAGCTTGGACCATCAGAACTCAGGATGATCGTCATATTACAGCCACGGAGATGAAATTTCTGCGACGAACTGCAGGTTATAGCCTTCTAGACCACCAAAGAAATTCAACAATACCCAGAGAGTTAAACATCGTACCTATATCTGAATACCTCCAAGAATATAGAAACAATTGGCTAGCCCATATTCAGCGCATGGATCGTCACAGAATACCAAAACAAATTCTTCACTACATTCCTCGAGGCAGAAGATCTGTGGATCGACCTTTTCGGAGATGGCGGGAGACCGTAACGGGCCTAATATTTGAAAGGATGATGATGATAATCTTCTTAGCACAATATTGGCAATAGGCCACAAGAGTACAGTTTGATAAAAATCCCTTTCCACAACACATTTTATTCGACTTCTTTCACAGTAGCCTCTGCCCGCTCCTGGAATTCCCTCTCTCAAGATATCAGGGTTGCCTCGCACTTCACACTTTTAAGTCACCCTTATACAATCAATTGCTTTTAAATAACTAATTTTTATCAGAACTTAATTTATTCTATTACATTAGTAGTTTTCTTAATTTTTTCATATCATTCAATTTATATTAATTCACCGCGGTGGACTAGTGGTTATGTTCCTTGCCTCTGGTCCCGAGGGTCACGGGTTGAAACCCGGACGGGAACGATGGATTTTTTAGGATGGAAAAATCCAAGGAGCAAGTCCTCCGGGAGGGACTTTAAGCCGTGGGTCCTGAGTCTGATGATTTTCAGGCTCGTAAAGGATCCTTAAGCCTGAATGAATAGGCCTCTAAGTAAAATTTACTGAATTTTCCCGTCCTAGTACTACCTTGGTTTTCTAGACGTCAGTATGAGGCGGAACGCTGACCACGGACCACTCAAATGACATCTATACGAAAACAAGTGTAACTAAATTGGTATGGTTCAAATTCTTCCCTGTATGGGAAGAGCGCCTAAATCTCTGTTAAGGGAAACAGGGGCTTACAAGATACAAGAAGAAGATTACTATTATATTATTATTGTTATTATTATTATTATTATTATTATTATTATTATTATTATTATTATTATTATTATTATTCAGAAGTTAAAGGTCCATATATACATTTTTTCAGCGGAGTAGAGAAATATAACCGAGAGCAGGGAGGAATCTCAATAATAATTAAGAAGAAATTAAAGAAATTTATAACTAGTTGGGAGGCCATAAATGAAAATATGAATATTGGTTATTCAATAGTAGATTATATACAGTATAAGCAATTAAATTGGTATGGGCACGTACGACGAATGCAAGAAGAAAGATTACGCAGGAAAACATTGGAATGGTGTCCACCTGGAAGAACAAAGAAAGGAAGACCTCGAAACTCGCGGATGCAGGAAATAAGAACTGGAATGAGAGCAAGAGAACTGGAGGACATGGATTGGATGGAGAGAGACGAGTGGAGAAGACAAATAAAACTTTAGGCACAGAAAGATGCGTAAACATTAAAATTCTGTACATAAATAAATTATTATTGTTATTGTATTCACGTATTGTGTTCATTCTATTGTCGTTCCATCATAGGGGCAGGTGAAATTAAATGGATGGCATGGATACGGAGAAGTGACAGAATGAAATTGTGGGCGAGAGAAAGCAAGAGAATCGCCAAGAAAAACCTGCCCTTGATCTGATTCCTTCATCAAGTATCACACATCGATTCACGGAGACGCGAAATCGGGACCCACAAATGGAGGAATACGCCATGCAGCCCGCCTCTACTTTTCAAGCATTAAAACTAGACGTTGTTCCACAGTTGTGGTTTAACGGTAATATCGTTGCCACAGACCTGGGTTCGATCCCCGGTCGGGACAAATTTCTTGAGCGAGTCTTTTCTTTTCAGGATTATTCTTCATCGTAAGACAAAGTCAGGAAACTTTAAGGAGGGCAATGAATGAAAATAGGCAATTTTTGGTTAAAATTCACAATTTTTGGTTTTTTGCAGGGGAAAAAATATACCTTTCTTTACTAACTGCCAAAGTTTTATGAACCTATGGCACTTAGAACGTAGTATGACATCATATTTAATCCATTCGCTTCAGGTTTAAACGCTCAATGAATTTCCCCAGAAACTGGATTTAAGATACCGTAAATGGTATTGTCTATTTTCAGACATTCAAAACAAACAAAAGAAAACGGTATTTGAGATCACAATAAGGGTGAAAGCCAAAATACATTCCTCTACTGTTCATAAATGTTAGCGAAAGATTACGCTGCCAAAGGATGTACAAAATATTGCAAAATATATTACAGCAGAGTTAGCGAGTGTACCTCGTCTTCTGAGTTGAATGCCATTTAACTGCCGGCCACGTCTATCTCGTATTTTGAGACGAATGAGTTAAATGGTTGTACTTTTTCGTCATCATCATCATCATCATCTGCATTCATGGATTCGTTCCGACTTCAGCCCATCTCTTTCTAGGTCTGCCCACATCTCGGGTGCCTTTAGGTTTGTTTTGGATATCTATCTTCATTCATTCTGTCTATGTGTTGCTTCCATTTTTGTCTATATGTATCCATTTTATCAGTTATTGCAAATATTTCAAGTTCCTGTCTTATTTCTGTGTTCTTGATTCTGTCTTCATTAGTACACCCTTTAACAGATCTCAAAAAATTCATTTCTGCCGCCGTTATCCTACTTAGATCTTGTTTTTTATGTATCCAGGCTTCTGAACCATAGAGCAGTACCGGTACTGCCAACATTTTATAAAATTTCAATTGGGTCTCTCTCGTTGTTTTGTTATTTAGTGATCGTTTTATCGTACCACATATTCCCTGGAATGTTGCTATTTTATTATTTATATCATTATCATAATTAAATGATATGTCACATCCTAGATAATTGAGATGGTTCACCTGTTCTATGATTTTGTTTCCTATTACTATTTTCGATCTGATTTGATTTTTCCCTTGGAATGCCATTACCTTAGTTTTTTCTATGGATATTTTTAAACCCCCAATATAGGGGCTTCAGCTACTCGACAATGGTAATATAGTAGTTTATGTATATTGCTTCCTGATCTGTCAAATGTAATATGTTCTCTCATTCTACATTCTCCTGTTACCTGAGGAGACCTTATATAGTGTATTTTCAAATCACTATCTTTAACACGCATGAAAACTTTAAGATAAATTATTTTCATATTTGTATATAAAGCGCATATCATTATGTTCAAAATATTTTCCTATACTTTTTTTACAATATGGGTATGAAATTTTACAGAGTGTTCTTGACACTCTAATTAATAAAATGATGTCATAATTTTTATATATTAATAACACTGAGCAACAAAAAATAAACATTTTTGTCTCAGAAAGAAAAATATGTGATTATGATAGTATTTTTTCTCCTGAATTCAAATATGATACCGATTTTTCTCCATCACGCAAGGTTTCCGAGAGACAGGAATTTATAATTTCAAACACTTTAATATTTTCTACATTCGTAACCACACAATATTCGAACATTCAGACTCACCTAGGAAGTAAGAAATGACAATTTTCTGCTATATTTCGCCTGTGGAGCATCCCTTTTGATGGTCCAACAATAATCGGAGAGCACATTAGGATTCCATTTGCCTTGATATATCTTTTCCATAGCTGAAATCTCCTGAGTTAGCTCATTTGGTTTTATTCTACAATGGACAAATGGACGAAAAAGTTTATTAAAAAATAATTATTTAAATCCATTAATTGAAACTGAAATAAAAAGCTGTGGGTGATGGAGAAATTCCGAATACATATTTGAAAACACGATAAAAACTACATTAAGTACAACTGTTGGTACTCATGAGACCAGTGTTTTTTATTAAAATAAAATATATAGGATGATGTACACTAGAAATAAAAAAAAATAAATGTCGAATATATTAATTTATTTTCATCTCTCATAGGAAGATAATGAAAAATTTGAATTGAATACATTATTATACATATGTTTCATCCATCCAAAGTAATTCTGCCCGAGGGCAGGTCTATCACTGCAATCATAGCATTTTCATGCTATGCTTTGCAGCTTTACTAGGGAATTGTAGGTGTGGTAGCTGCCCGTTGCTTTCCACACCGGTGAAGGATGATGATGATGATGGCCATATGATTTCGGGGACCGTTTGGGCCTTAAACTTTTCCTGACATTTGTCTTACAGGTGAGGAAAAACCCCGATAAAAACTCACCCAGAAAAACTGCCCCGACCGGGAATCGAACCCGGATCCGCTGCGTGACAAGGCAGCACGCTACCTCGAGACCACAGCGATGGACATACATATGTTATTGAATCTAAATGTATTTGCTATATTTTACCTCAGACATGACAAAGGAGATAAATATTGAAAAAGCTTATTTTGTTAAAACTAAAATTTGAATAATTTAAAAACTATTGATTCTACAGAACTTAAACTTAGTCATTTCATGATTTATACCAACATCGATTTTCATACGAATAATGACGTTTCTAGGTATAAAATTGTGCAAAATAGAAATTTAAAGTGTGGTCCCTTTAAGGTCCGAACAGCTCTCGAACATCATCTGGTGATTTATATCTTACTTACTTACTCACTGGCACTATCGAACCCGTAGGTTCATGGCCGCGCGGACATAAGCTCTCCATACATCCATATCCTGAGCTCATGCTTTCCAATCATTCCCTGTATAATCTACTTCCCTCAAATCATAGTTAATGTTGTTCTCCCACCTCATTCTTGGTCTACCAACTGGGCGTTTTCCCTCTGGCTTTCCTACAAGAAGCTTCCACGCACGTCTTTCATTCCCCATACGCGCAACATGTCCTGCCCATCGCAGTCTACGAGACTTAACTGTTCTTATTATATCTGGCTTCCTATAAAGACCATGTATCTCATGTTATGAAATCTTCTCCATTCACCTGTCTGTTCATCTCTCTTTGGTCCAAAAATTTTCCTAAGAACTTTATTCTCAAATACTCGTAATCTCCTTTCCTCCCTTAAAGTAAGAGTCCATGTTTCGCACCCATATAATATAATTGGTAGAATAATAGTTATATATATATTTTCAGTTTAACGTTTTTTGAAAGGAGTTGGGACATCAAAAGTCTCTGCAATGCATAATAGCACGCATTTCCAGAATTGAGCCTATGTTTAATTTCTTTGTGCATCTCATTCCTATTTGTGATTATTGTTCCTAGGTATTTGAATTCAGCCACTTCCTCAAAATTTCCCTCATTTGTCATTAGCTGTCCATTTCCATTATATACTGAATTTCTACGTGTGACCATATATTTAGTTTTATTGATATTTACTTCCAGTCCTAATTTCTTAGTGT
The DNA here is from genome assembly GCA_030220185.1 of Diploptera punctata. Lineage (NCBI taxonomy): Eukaryota > Metazoa > Arthropoda > Insecta > Blattodea > Blaberidae > Diploptera > Diploptera punctata. The sequence goes on from JASPKZ010004543.1 coordinate 452,706, forward strand.
TACTCAATAGTGTGTGCGTGTTGGCCTTTAGTAATAACGACAAGAATTGGTGTTTATATTTGTGGTTTCTGTTATCTCAGAACTAATATCCAATGTTTATTCTGACCCTACAACTACTTTCAGCTCTTACTTATCACACGGGGTAAGTGCCGACCGATGTTGTATAAAAGTAAATAGATAAATACATTGACTTCTCGCTGTATAATATCTCACTTCTTGACAATATAAACACAAATAGTATATTCAGAACATAATCTACCTCATCATCATCATCATCATAGTACATTCACAAATTTAGGCAATTTGTTGACCTGTTTCGGCCTCAAGAGAAACACCATCCAAAAGTCTTTTGAGTGGACGTCCTGGTCTTCTTCTTCCTACAGGTTGATATCTTAACATTTGTTTGGGTATCCTGTGATCTTCCATTCGATGAACACGTTGCATCCATCTTGACTTATAATCAGAAATTTTGTTTTCTAAAGGTTCCATGTGTAATTCTTCTAAGATGTCTTCATTTTTTTGTGATCTAGTAGTGTGTATCCTGCAGTCCTCCGAAGATATCTCATTTCAGCAGATCTAAATCTCTGTATATCCTTCTGTTTCAACGTCCATACTTCGCTACCATACAAAAGAGTTGGAAGAGCCAGTGTTTTATACACTTTTAATCTTGAATGCTTTTGGACTAACTGTGGCTTGAAGATAGAATTTATTAACCCTAAAATTCTTAAAAATTTAGATATCTTTGCATTTACATCCTTTTCTTCTTCATATGAGATATTGCATCCTAGATATGTAAAATTATTCACCTGCTCCAAAATTTTATTGTCCAGTACAATTTTACTTCTGACAGGATCTACACCTTGAAATGCCATAATTTTTGTTTTTTCTGTAGATATCTTCAAATCATATTCTTCTGTAATTTTGTTAAGTTCATACAGACCTTTCTGTAGATTATCTTCGGAATTTGCTATTATTATTTGGTCATCTGCAAACAGTATGGTGTTTAATTTTCTATTTTCTGATATTCTTATTCCAAATTTATATTTGTTGTTCCAGCAACATTTTACTTCATTGATATAAATTGCAAAGAGTGTTGGGGATAGGGGGCAGCCTTGTCTCACACCAAGAGATCTACCTTCATGGAAAAATAATATTGTTATTCAGCTTTCCCCCACTTATACGTTTGCCGTCTTCAGTTTCCAATTATTTCTATTATTCCAATCTCCTTCTTCCAAATTCCTATCATCCATTATAATTCTGACATAAGTTTTCCATTTCAATCTTGGTCAACCAGGTTTATTTCTTCCATTGGTTTATATATTTTTTGCCATCTTTCATCTTCCATTGTCTGTACATGGCCATACCATTTAAGAGTTTGATTCTCAATCCTCTTAACAACAGGTGTGGTGACATTCATTTCTCTCCAAAGGAATTCATTTCTTATTTTATCCTCTCTTGTTTTTTGAAGGCTTCTTCTAAGAAAATCAAACTCAAATTTTCTAATTTTATTCTTATGTAATTCCGCCAAAGACCAAGTTTCACTTACATACGACAAAGTATTCTGGATTATGCTCTTATAAATTTTCATAAGTAATGCCACGAGTGATTTTCATATTATCGATAAATTCACGACTCACAAAGTGAGGAGTGAATTTATGTAGATAATTTGGAAATCAAGAGTGGCATTTGTTAGGACTATTTAACGAATAAAATTAAGCTGTTTACTCACAAATAATTATTTAACTGTAGTTATTTTAAAATATTTATATATTTAATGTAAAGGCGATGTTTGAAAACAAATGACAAACGATAGGTACGCTTCATCTGCTTCTTTTGTTTATCACTGCAACGAGATCATACTATTTATTGCCAAAGGAATGCAGTATTGTAAGAATGCTCTCTAGTGGAGAAAAAATGAAACATATCAAACTGTATATTAATTCATTTCTGATGTCGTATGATGTAAATATGACAATTATATTTTTCTGGATTGTTACCTGGGAAAAAAAAATACATTTACGAAAGTGCAAACAGTGGTTTCTTTTTTGATGGTATAATCAATTGCTACAAATGTTTTTATATTAACTCCCGCACGCGGCATGTGTTGACATTCATGCACTATGTATACAATGTGGTAGCCGTATTTCTCATGGGCTCAGTCATTGCAAAATAATGGTCAGACCTGTTCAGAATATTAAAAAGGAGGAGCTTTCTTTAATATGGTAATTATAACACTGATAAATATTTCGTGAAACACGGCTCTGATTGGTTGTAAAACAGAAATCATTGAAACGTGATTGGTCATTGACTCCCATTTGGGGCATGAGTTAAATAGTTGTTTTAGTTTCCTTTGTAATATTTTTGTACCAAGTTATTCCATGTCTGAGTAGCATTTTTTGTCATTGCAATTTTAGTCTGTACATCTCTTTCACACGGACCTAAACATGCATAGAAAAAATATAATTTATAAATTAAAAACTCAGTAAATTAATCTGAATTGAACCTGTAACTACGTTAGTGAACAAATGAACGCCGAACTGATCTACTGTACACTAACTTTCTCATTTTTTCATAAGTAATGCCACGAGTAATAAGCTGTTAGTTTATGCTGATGATGTAGTACTACTGGCCGATAGCGAGGAGATACTAAAGGCCAACACGCACACACTATTGAGTAACACTAAGAAATTAGGACTGGAAGTAAATATCAGTAAAACTAAATATATGGTCACACGTAGAAATTCAGTATATAATGGAAATGGACAGCTAATGACAAATGAGGGAAATTTTGAGGAAGTGGCTGAATTCAAATACCTAGGAACAATAATCACAAATAGGAATGAGATGCACAAAGAAATTAAACATAGGCTCAATTCTGGAAATGCTTGCTATTATGCATTGCAGAGACTTTTGATGTCCCAACTCCTTTCAAAAAACGTTAAGCTGAAAATATATAAAACTATTATTCTACCAGTTGTATTATATGGGTGCGAAACATGGACTCTTGCTTTAAGGGAGGAAAGGAGATTACGAGTATTTGAGAATAAAGTTCTTAGGAAAATTTTTGGACCAAAGAGAGATGAACAGACAGGTGAATGGAGAAGACTACATAACAATGAACTACATGGTCTTTATAGGAAGCCAGATATAATAAGAACAGTTAAGTCTCGTAGACTGCGATGGGCTGGACATGTTGCACGTATGGGAAATGAAAGACGTGCATGGAAGCTTCTTGTAGGAAAGCCAGAGGGAAAGCGCCCAGTTGGTAGGCCAAGAATGAGGTGGGAGAACAACATTAACTATGATTTGAGGGAAGTAGATTATACAGGGAATGATTGGAAAGCATTAGCTCAGGATAGGGATGTATGGAGAGCTTATGTCCGCGCGGCCATGAACCTTCGGGTTCGATAGTGCCAGTGAGTAATGCCACGAGTGATTTCCAAATTATAAGAGATATATATTATCTATCGCATGCGCTATCTGCTGACATTCATGCACTATATATACAATCTGGTAGCCATATTTCTTAGTGGGTCAATCACTGCAAAATAATGCTATGACCTATTCAGAATGTTAATAAATAATAGTTTTAAAAAAGTAAAAGAACACGCTTTATTAGAAAACTAAAAAATTCAAAATAATTTTAATTTCCAATACGCTTGGGATAAAATAAAGTGGTCAACAAAAAAAATCATCTCCAACACATATAGAATAAAATTAGAGTTATCAACAAAAAGAAAATAATTTTACCATCAAAAGCGTGGGGTGCTCTATATCAATTAATATTTTTGATATTAAACAGATATTGGTAAAAGTAAGCTCTCTAAGAAGAAAATGTAAAAATCATAAAAAGCACCCCACGCTTTTGATGGTAAAATTATTTTATTTTTGTTGATAATTCTAATTTTATTCTATATGTGTTGGAGATGATTTTTTTGTTGACCACTTTATTTTATCCCAAGCGTATTGGAAATTAAAATTATTTTTCATTTTTTAGTTTTCTAATAAAGCGTGTTGTTTCAGTTTTTTAAAACTATTATTTATTTTTTATTTTTTAGTTTTAATATTTTAAAGGCCTCCCCGAATGAGTGATCAGCTCAGTATTCTGGGTTTCATTCAAGACAACACGAGTCAAAACGCACCATTCACACACACACATTCATCAACTTTTATAAGATTCATTATGTGTTCCGTTAAGGTAATATTCAAAATTAAAACATACAATTATGCAATATTCACCTGAAAGGTCCGTCTCTTCAACTTAATTAGTTATTTAACTGTAGCGCTTTCGGGACTTGTCCCATCATCGGCAGGATTCAAAACTGGTGTTTCACTGAAGATCTGGTAGAGGGGGTTACATGCATTGGGTTCGTTTTCGTTTATCAGATTGTCGTTGTTGTGAGCTGCTTTCATGATTTCCATCTCGTCGAGTACGTTTATCTTCGCTGGATTATTTTCTCTGTGCATTACTGTTAGGGTGTTTTCAATATTTAACATGCGATGTCCTTCATGGATAACGTGTTTTACATAGCTTGATTTTCCTTCTGCGTGAATAAAGTCTCGAAAATGTTCTTTAAATCTGATGTTAAAAACGTCTGTTTGTTCTTCCTATATAATTGTTTTTATATTGTTAAATCGATTTTATATAGAAATAGGCAATTGTTAATGGCAACCTATCATTTCCTAGTGAGTCACATTTTAATATCCCCTTAATTTTCTTGTTGTTAATCTAAATAAGATTTTTAGAAGTTCTCGCGTCGTAGCCGAGTGATTAAGGCAAGAAGCTTTGGCGCAGAGCTACGGGACTTGCTCTGGTTCGAGTCTCCATGAGGGAAGAAATTTTCTCATGAAATTTCGGCCAGTGTGGTACCGGTGCCCACCCAGCATCGAGAGGCATTTGAGTAGCTACATTAAGTAGCGGTTCCAGGTTGAGAAAACCAGCTGTAACAACTGAGATACTAACATGCTCACATATGTCATCTCTACGCTGCCAGGACGATCATCTGCCTCTGTGATTAACATGTGGATGTGAGGCCAGCAGCCGACTGCTAGGCCAAGGGCCTTACAGTCCTGTCGCGCCATGGAGATTCCACAATGTGCCAACCTTCACATTCAGAGAAGTATTAATACAATGGAGAAAATGTCACATATTAAATTAAGTTTTTTAAATGAAAATTTCGTGTAAACACGGTTCATTAGCACAAATAAGAGAAGTAAAAACGTTAAACTTATCAAGAGAATCAAACAGCAGAAAAAGAGTTGAAAGACCCGAGAGAAAGTTATTGACAATTCTTTAATTTCACGCTTTAATTATGAGAACTCTGTTACAACAGTTTCTTTAGAAATAACACCACTTCCTTAATGCTTATTGGACCATGTGAGTTGCACTGTTACCACAATGCTCTTACAATTCCAACGCCATGAACATGCAATATTATATATAGCATGATGATTTTCCTAATCTGAATATCCTAATAGAAAAATGACCCTACAAGAGAATATTATTTTAAATTTACAACAATAATAAATATTATTATTATTATTATTATTATTATTATTATTACTAACTTATTTAAAATGACAGAGTTAAGGTGGGCCGTCTCTTCCGTTAAAGGAATGGAGCGTGTTTTAAAATTAGGATATACATAATGCATGAAATATTACTCATAACACCCCTTTATAACTATATTCACAATTTATCTTTATTTTTTCCTTCTTTTCTTTAGGTTAACATCTTCGTTTATAGACATTCTCTGTGTCCCAACAGAGACTAAATGATTTTAAACTCTGGGTCACATCCTGTTTTTGATCACCCTATAACGTAGATGGTTCCCTGATGAATGATCAGGTCAATATCCAGCCACTCTGGAGACAACACGAACTTTTAGGACTAGACACTCATATATTCAAGCTAAATAAGGGGAATATGATATGGCTTAAAATTGTTCGGGGATTATTTGGGTCTTAAAATTCCCTGAATTTGTCGTAAAGGTGAGCAGGGAAAATGCTCACTTAGGAAACTTGTTCCGACCGGGGATCGATCACGGTAGCGCTGGACCTGATGCAACGTTACCACATATTGACTTACAGGATTACATTCACAAAGTAATATATTAAATTTATTAACATATCGCTCATGTTTAACATAAAAAAATACTCATTGTTTTCTCTCCTGTTATAATTTATTTTAAAAATTGAATATTTCAGTAAATATTAAATATTAGAAGTCATAAATAATTGTCGAAATTTAATTTAAGATATGAAATTTTTAATTTCAGCTTATTTAAATGTGTTGAACCGCTCTGAAAACCAATTATGCATAACGGTAAGTTATTATTTAATGTGTTTGAATAACTTGACACAAATTTAAATGATTTCTAGTGATTCATTTTATATTGCTTTATTAAAATAGAAAATACATTTAAAAGAATGCATCTTATAGGATAAATTGCGAATTTAGGCGTATTTATAAAATTATATGGGTCATTCTATGCAATAAATTAAATTTTATCTACTTATTATGCATTATGCTCTATCAATACGAAATTTATAGTAATTTTGATATTAGAAGAAATAGGTTATTTTCTTTAACCATATCCCAAAGTTTATCTTCTTTGATGTAGGTGATAAGTAGTGTCAAGTTTTATGTACTAAAATGTAAGATTGTAACATAGTATAATGAGAAGTTAGACTTACGAATGACTTTTGTTTTGGATTATCGTAGAAACAGGTGAAGAGTATAATCAGAAGTTAGACTTTAGACTGTCTTTTGTCTTGATTTCGCACACAAACAGTTGAATAATATATATTCTATGTATTACAAAAACATGTCTTTTGTTACATAAAATTCTGTCAATAGTGATAAGTTTTGACATTTCGTAACAGATATTATATCAATAGGGCATCAAAATGAAATTTTAGCAATTTTGTAGCATTCACTCAAAATATGACATATTTTGGATTCCAGAATACGGGTGCTTATCTGAAAATACCCATTTTTTTAAATTTTGAAAATAGTTTCAAATTCCTCATTCATAATGCATAAATGGAAACAAAACTCGTTGGTAAAATATGACGATATATACAATCAATACTTATAACATTAATTACGAAACACATTTGAAGTCACTGTGTAAAAGATAAAATTTCTACCTTGAGATCTAGACGTTCTCAACTGTTGAATGCAGTCAAATATTTAGGAAGCCTTTCGAAACTTATATGTTTCATCTTCTGCTTACAGAATATGAAACATGTTTCGAAATGCATCTTGATTATTTGACAGCATTCAATAGTTAAGGCCGACGATCTCAAGATAGAAATTTTATATTTTTAGTTCTTTACGATGAAAAACATATTTATAATGTTTGGAAAATGTGAAAAATATGTAACATGACATCATGAAAACGAGTTACATAATTTTACTATGTTCCATTTTTTAATAAGAACTCTATCTTAATAGGGATTTGGAGCTAGGAAGAAGATCGTAGATAGAAATAAAACAAAAACAAGCTGCATTCCGAAATAAAACCACTATTCTACAGTAAAACTTCATTAAAATAATAGAGAGAATTAAAAGAAGCTTAATCAGGAGGGTAAAGGTAGAAGGAGTAACGAATTTTCACAGGTTACAATAGCAGTTATGGTTCTAAATAAATACACTGAGCAACAAAAAAGAAACTTTTTTTTTTGTCTCAGAAAGAAAAATATGTGATTCTGATAGTATTTTTTCTCCTGAATTCAAAGAAGATATCGGTTTTTCTCCATCACGCAAGGTTTTTAAGAGACATGCATTTATAATTTCAAACACTTTAATATTTTCTACATTCGTAACTACACAATATTCGAAGATTCGGACTCACCTAAAAAGCAAGAAATGACGATTTTCTGCTATATTTCGCCTGTGGAGCATCCCTCTTGATGGTCCAACAATAATCGGCCAGCATATTATGATTCCATTTACCTTGATATCTCTTTTCCATAGCTAAAATCTCCTGAGTTAGCTCATTTGGTTTTATTTTACAATGGACAAATGGACGAAAAAACGTTTATTAAAAATAATTATTTGAACCCATTCATTGAAATTGAAATAAAAACTGTAGATGATGGAGAAATTCCGAATACATATTTAAAAACACGATAAAAAAACTGCATTAGGTAAAACTATTGGTAGCCATGAGTCAATAATCATGTTGGCCAGTGATATTCGCTGTATTATAGCTTTTTCACGTCTAGAAAATAGCATTACTCTTATGGAGAAATTCTTGCTAGTGAACGTGTCCTTTTAAGTGAGATTGATTTATTAGTTAATTCATTTACAATAAGTAATTTATTTAAATAGTTTCACCTACAACTTTACCAAGAAGGTGGATGTCCGATTTATAAAAAAAACTATTATGTAATGTATAATATTATTATCCACATATTTAATAAAGTTAGGGGCTGAGCTTAATTACCGGAACAGCGACTATCAGATATGCCATTGAACAATCTCCTTTCAACCAAACTTGGAAATAATTATATTTCCATCTCTGCCACTCAGTCTGCGGCGTCAAGTTGCAACAGTGTTCCCATAACATCAATACTATTTTCTAGACATGAAAATCCCAATACCCACAACAAAAAAATAATGCGTAAGTAAACAAAACACATGTGTTTTCGACTGCCTTTCCGTCTACGATGTTTAGCGCGCACAAAATAATCCTTAAGGGAACTGGGTAATGATTTACACATAATAAATTAATTTTATGTCCAAAAGTATATTTCAATGTTTCTCAGCTTGTATTGCTGATAACTAATTGCAAATTTGTATAGATATACTCTGAAACGTTGTGCATTCAATGGTATAAGATACAATTAATTGTTTTTTATCTATAGTAATTACAACATGTTAACTAATGGCCTATTTTCCAACATTTTAAAATATATATTTAATTTCAAGTTCACTTTTATTCAATATTTTTTATTCAAATTCCTTGATTTTTTTAATTTATTAAATTATGTCAGTTCTCAATTCTAAATCCAAAGTTATTTAAATATTTCACTCTGAAGGTCAATATAAAAATCTTTAAATGTATTAATTTTTTTAAAAATATTTTCTCTAACTAAATATTTCATTTTTTATGTTATGTATGACGCATTTAAATACCTTCGGCTATAGAATTGAGAACAGACATCATTTGACAAATTTAAAAAACAAATCAAGGAATTTGAACAGAAACTATTGAAGAAAAATGCACTTGAAATGAAATATATTTTTTAAAATGATGGAAAATAGGCCATCAGTTAACATGTTGTAATTACTTTAGATATAAACAATTTATTAATAGCGTCTTATACCATTGGACGCACAAAGTTTCAGAGTATATCTATACACATTTTCAATTAGTTATTAGCGGTACAAGCTGAGAAATATTGAAATATACTTTTGGACATAAAATCGATTTATTATGTGTAAATCAATACCCAGTCCCCTTAATTAAATACCTAACTGCAACTACAATAACGTATTCAGGAAAATGTAAAATATATAGCTTTAATGGCGAATTTTGTATTAATTTATCACTTTAGAATGTTGTTTTACAACAGTTTATTATTATAAACATAATGTAATTATTGTACGTGTGTTAAAACAGCTGGACGATGTAAGAGCGGAGGCCATGAGTAACGTACATTTACATTATGGAGTGATATATCACTTGATTCTTTCATTGCGGATAGTATATCAAACGGGCCGTGATCTGTGCTAAATTTGTCACAATAGAATGTAGTATATTATATACGGTACATCGGCTTTTTATTTAATAGCATAATATATGGAACTGTTAATCATATTATTAGCCATTGTTGTGTAGATAAAAACAAATAGTACTGCTAAAAGAGCTCTATGTACGTAATCTAGAATAAAATTATATTTCAAAACATTTTTAATCCCTTGTAACAAGGTAAAAAGTAACAATTTTTGGTTTAATAATTTTATTAATCTCTCATTTCTAATACAGTTTGATACTAGTACACATTGTTAATTATGAACTATTAAAATTAATGTATAAAGACTAGTTCACACCAAAGCCTCCTGTTTCAAAGCGCAATAGAATGTTATTAATGGTGCCATGAGGACAAAATTGATGTTGAAAATCTCTTAAAAATTTGGAAATATACTAAATTATACGAAAATATACACACAAAACATTATAGGATATTCTTCCAAGAAAATAATGCAATTACACCTCTTCTAAATAGGATATTAAATCCAGAAACTAATCCAGATTATTTCACAGCAAAATCAAAATATTGTTGAAATATCGACTTACTATTCTGTAATTGGATTAATAGCTTACCCAAGAAAGATTATCCTGCTAATATCAAATAAATCTGTATCTAAATTCGCAAATTCTTAAGACATTTCTGAATAAATTACACAAATTGATAACTTCGAGAAATATAATTTAAAAATAACTGATTTTTATTACCAATATTTGAAGATAATAACAATAGCTGTAACAAAATACAGTAGGTGTTATGAAAATAGAAGCAAACTTTATCTGAACAACAATTGATACAATAACAATTACATAGATATATCAGTCTTCCATGTATTCTCTATTGTCTCTAAATGGACATTGGAAATGAGGTGCTACATGCTGTAGCACGTTATCACAGTACGCCACCTTGCGACATGAGAGATCAACAATGCAGAACATAACAAAACATTCCCATTTTTAGGAAAAACTTCAAATAAATTAACATTGGTAATCCATACATACATACAATCATTTGTTTCAGATGCTTCAATGTCCGTATCCATGTCCTCCGCCTCCGTGACCACCGCCTCCGCCTCCATGTCCGTGTCCTCCGCCCCCACCTCCGCCTCCATGTCCGTGACCACCGCCTCCACCTCCGCGTCCATGTCCACCGCCACCACCTCCGTGTCCATGTCCACCGCCTCCACCTCCGTGTCCTCCGTGGCCACCGCCTCCACCTCCTCCGTGTCCTCCGTGTCCACCGCCTCCACCTCCGTCCGTGCCTCCGTGTCCACCGCCTCCACCTCCTCCATGTCCGCCACCGCCTCCTCCCCCGGATCCACTACTATGACCCCACGATTTTCCTTCATCATGCCCAGATTTCTTGCCATATTCATCTTTGTGTGAATGATGCTGTTCATGGCCATGAGCGGACTTATGTCCTTTGTGATCACCATGATGGTGCCCCTTGTCATGATGTCCTTTCTTTCCATGATGCTCTTCATGATAATCTGCATGATGGTGTCCTCCCTTCTTATGTCCTCCTTCCTTATGTTCGTGATGGCTATCAAACCCACCGTGCTTGCTATGATGCCTACCCTCGTGATGTTCATCGTAAAACTCGTGTTTCTTTTCAAATTCATCTTTCTTGTGCACATTGTGTCCTCCTTTAGTGCTGTGTCCCTTCTTGTGACCTCCTTCTTCCCCGTACTTAGCTCCCTTCTCTCCTTTCTCGCCGTGGTGATGGTGACCGTGATGTCCTCCGCCTTCATGGAACTCGGACTTCTTTCCTCCATGGTCACTGTAGTGCCCACTGTGCCCTTCCTTGTCGTGATGTCCCTTTTCACCTTTCTCATAATCGTGGAAGCCCTTGTAGCCTTTATCTCCCTTGGAACCATGACTTGCATGGTGATCAGAATGGTGCTTCTTTCCACCACCCTTCTCATGATGGCTACTATGGTCTCCACCTCCTCCATGACCTCCACCTCCACCGCCGCCATGTCCTCCGTGCCCATGTCCACCTCCACCACCTCCATGTCCATGTCCACCGCCTCCGTGACCACCGCCGCCACCTCCATGACCATGTCCACCGCCTCCGTGTCCTCCACCGCCGCCTCCATGACCATGTCCACCACCTCCGTGTCCTCCTCCGCCGCCTCCATGACCATGTCCACCACCTCCGTGTCCTCCACCGCCGCCTCCATGACCATGACCACCGCCTCCGTGTCCTCCACCGCCGCCTCCATGACCATGACCGCCGCCTCCGTGTCCTCCATAGCCACCGCCTCCGTGATGTCCAGTAGCTGACGATTTCAAGTCGACAACAGATACGAGTTTTGCAGTTGGTGCTTCTTTTGTCTTTTTAGAAGCGCCTCTCAATTTTCGCGTTGTTTGTGCTACATATGGTTCTAACGAAACATGTTGGGTACCGATAGCTTGCTTTGTACCTAGGTTTTGGGTTTGAATCGAAAACTTTACCGGTTTTGCTACTTTTGCACTTTCGTAACCGACGCTACTTTGCTGTGCATTCAAAGTTAATGCAGCAGGAGTATTGTCTCTTTGTGCTAAAACAAATAAATTTGCACTTAAACAAATTAAACAGAAGAGCACTGAATTCCGCCACGGAGGCGCCATTTTCAACATCATGGTGGAATGGTTCCTGAATAATGATACTTTAGCGTTCAGACACATGTATTTATACACAATAATTAAACATGGATGCTGTGCATGAAAGGAACGGTGTGATGCTATAAAAACAATTCGATTCTCGTATTTGTCCCGGTCTACACGTTACCAACGCTTCCTGTCACAATTTACTTTCCCATCTTCTGGTACATTTATTTATTTTTTGTATGTCGAATGTATGTGAACGGTGAATGCAGGTAGTGGTCATGGTTGTGTGCTCCACATTTACAGTAGATACACTTTCCATTGTAACCTAATTATTGCTTCATCTTCTGATGGCCTGTTGTTCCAAGTAGAACACAACTCCCAGTGATGTACACAACAGGTAGGCGCACCCGAAAATATTGTGAATATTCCATATACAAACAATGTATATAAAGGAAGCTATTGAGGTTCTTCTCATGAAAAGATTTTTGAAATTATTTTTTTCTAGATAGTGCGTTCTGTCGCACAGCAATGGCGACCATGATTGAAACTTCGATTTCCCAAATTTCGGGGTTGCCAACCTATAAATGACTATACTAATATATTTATACTATATAATAACTAGGGCCAGGATTTTTATGTAGGCCTACTAAAAGTTAAGATTGCAACATAGTGTAATGAGAAGTTAGACTTATGATTGTCCTTTGTTTTTGTTTCACACACAAACAGTTGAATAGTATAATGAGAAGTTAGACGTATGACTGTCTTTTGATTTTGTTTCACACACAAACAGTTGAATAGTATAATGAGAAGTTAGGCTTATGACTGTCTTTGGTTTTGTTTCACACACAAACAGTTGAATAGTATAAAGAGAAGTTAGACTTATAACTGTCTTTTGTTTTTATTTCACACACAAACAGTTGAATAGTATAATGAGAAGTTAGACGTATGACTGTCTTTTGATTTTGTTTCACACACAAACAGTTGAATAGTATAATGAGAAGTTAGACTTATGACTGTCTTTTGTTTTTTGTTTCACACACAAACAGTTGAATAGTATAAAGAGAAGTTAGACTTATAACTGTATTTTGTTTTCGTTTCACACACAAACAGTTGAATAGTATAATGAGAAGTTAGACTACTGACTGTCTTTTGTTTTGTTTTTTCAGGAAAAAATGTAAAAAAAAAATGGGCATACCCATCCAAAATACACATGTATATTCACTAAATTTTGCAGATGACCAGGTATTAATAGCACAAGACCACGATGACATACAATATATGGTTAAAAAACTAAAAGAAGAATATGAAAAATGGGGACTTTATATAAACATTGAAAAAACTAAATACCTGTGTATAGGAGAAGAAATGGAAAATATAAATTTCAACAATGGAGAAGAACTAAAACCTAGTATTGAATGCACTTATTTAGGAACAAAATTAGACCATTCAGGCGATAACACAGTGGAAATTAAAAATAGAATCGCACAAACAAAACAAGCAATAAATGCTTTAAACTCTGTTTGGTGGAGCAAAAATATTACAAAAAAAATAGAAAATTACAAATATATCAAACCATAATTCAGAGCATTTTAACATATGGTGCTGAAGTCTGGCAAATTCCTGCCAGGGAAACGAAAATAATTTTAAGTACAGAAACGGATGTTTTAAAAAGATCAGGTGGAAAATCTAGAATGAATAGAATACGAAATAAAGAAATAAAGGAAATTGTGGGTGTACAAGAGGAGCCGGACATCATATACATTATAGAAAATAAAAGATTACAGCGGTATTGCCATGTCAAAAGAATGGCAGAACAAAGATTACCTAAAATTGTTATGGAATGGATCCCAATGGAAAGGAGGAAGAGAGGAAGACCGAACAAAACTTGGATAGAAGGGGTACAAACAGCTATGAATATCAGATAATTGGAGGAAGATCAATGGATGGACAGAGAGAAATGGCGTTTGGTTTCCGGAAGTCGGCGGCAGCTGTCATGATACCGGATGATGATGATGATGATTATTATTATTACTATTATTATTATTATTATTATTATTATTATTATTACTATTATTATTATTCATCCTTCACCGGTGTGGAAAGCAACGGGAAGCTACCACACCTAAAATTCCCTAGTAAAGCTGCAAAGCATAGCATGAAAATGTTATGATTGCAGTGAAAGATCTGCTCTCGGGCAGAATTACTATGGGTGGATGGATGGATTATTATTATTATTATTATTATTATTATTATTATGGTTATTATTATTTTTATTGCGGATGAGCCCATGTAGGACTACGCAAAGTACTTAGAGGCGTATCTTTTGAGCCAAATTTCTTTAATTCTTTTGCTATGAGCTTGTTTTCTATCATCTGTCCAAGTTGTTCCAGTTTTTTTCTTCGGTTTGTCCTCTTGGTCAACTTGCCAATTATTCACCTTAATTCTAAATATATCTCTTTGGGATACCTTCTTTAGTAATTCCTGCCACTTTTAAGTCCTTTTTGACTTCATCAATCCACTTCACAGTATCCACTGGAGCTTTACTTCTGTTTTCGTAGAATTCCATTATCTGTTTTGTAAGCCTATTTGAGTTCATTCGTTTAATATGACCAAACATTTTAATTTTTCGTTTTCTAATATCACTATGAATGTCTGTATATATTTTTATTTCCTTTTTACTTCTAGTCTAAATGCTTCACCTATGACCTGTGGACCTAAAACTTTTCTTATAATTTTGCATTCTTTATTAATTATTATTATCTTCTTCTTCTTCCTTCCAAGTATTAGGCCAAGGCCTGTTACGATCCTATAGAAAATTTTCCCTCCAGCGTTTCATAGGAGGGCCCAGTGATCTTCGTCCTCTTGGTATATAATTATAAACAGCTTTGGGGATCCGATTTGAACTCATTCTTTCAAGATGGTGTTTCCAATTTAGTTGGTACTGTTTAATATATTCCAAAATTGGCGTAGTCTTCAATTCTTTTAAGATATCGGTGTTCCTTTTCCGATCCCATCTGGTGTAACCCGCTGTTCTGCGCATGAATCTCATTTCACAAGCCATTATTCTGCTTCTCATGTGGTTTTTTTAGTGTCCATGCTTCACTACCATAGGTCAACAAAGTGTTATATAAACGTAATCTGGTGTTTTTTGTACAAGGGATGGTTTCTAACTTGAATTCTCTGTATGGGTATTAATAATAGTAATAATAATAATAACAATAATAATAATAATATTATTATTATTATTATTATTATTATTATTATTATTATTACTATTAATACCCATACAGAGAATTCAGAAACCGCCACTAGCATGCATTTTTTTCAAACCATTCAAAAGTATTTTTGTGGGCATATACCTCAAAATCAATTTTGTTTATAAATACAGGTTATATTCCAAAACAAGTGAGAGTTAATCCACTTAAATTAAATGAAATGGTGGCACCTGGGATTTACTCGACCATTACATTTAATTGAAATAGTTTCATATCCATTGCAGCAGACACCAACGTGGTAAAAATCCAGAGATTTCATTGTTACTTGTTAAATAATAGAGACATTCACCTATATATATATTTTTCCAAATCTTCGCAAAAAAATGTTGAAATATGAAGCAATAAATTAGAAATAATAGTACTTACTTACTTATTCACTGGCACTGTCGAACCCGTAGGTTCATGGCCGCGCGGACATAAGCTCTCCATACATCCCTATCCTGAGCTAATCCTTTCCAATCATTCCCTGTATAATCCACTTCCCTCAAATCATAGTTAATGTTATTCTCTCACCTCATTCTTGGTCTACCAACTGGGCGTTTTCCCTCTGGCTTTCCTACAAGAAGCTTCCATGCACGTCTTTCATTCCCCATACGTGAAACATGTCCTGCCCATCGCAGTCTACGGGACTTAACTGTTTTATTATATCTGGCTTCCTATAAAGACCATGTAGTTCATTGTTATGTAGTCTTCTCGATTCACCTGTCTGTTCATCTCTCTTTGATCCAAAAATTTTCCTAAGAACTTTATTCTCAAATACTCGTAATCTCCTTTCCTCCGTTAAAGTAAGAGTCCATGTTTCGCACCATATAATATAACTGGTAGAATAATAGTTTTTATATATTTTCAGCTTAACGTTTTTTTGAAAGGAGTTGGGACATCAAAGTCTCTGCAATGCGTAATAGCACGCATTTCCAGAATTGAGCCTATGTTTAATTTCTTTGTGCATCTCATTCCTATTTGTGATTATTGTTCCTAGGTATTTGAATTCAGCCAATTCCTCAAAATTTCCCTCATTTGTCATTAGCTGTCCATTTCCATTATATAATGTATTTCTACGTGTGACCATATATTTAGTTTTACTGACATTCACCTATATATATTTTTTTCCAATTCTTCGCAAAAAAAAATGTTGAAATATGAAGCAATAAATTAGAAACAATAGTAACATGTGGAAAAGCTAAGAATTATTTCAGGAAACAGAAATTAGACGCAGAAAGGAAGCAAGTATATGCTCAAATCTGGAGTAGCATAGGGATAAAGTGGCTGAATTTCGAACATTGATGTAATTCAGAAACCACTATTATAACCAAGTTCTGCATAGTGCTGACATTTTTCTGGGAAGTGTTTCATGAACTGTATGCCATTTAAATGTCAATTAAGCATTATATCTGCAGTGTGGTGGACATGTTGTGTTTCATATACTTTTGCTTTAAAAAAGCTAAGCTGATATGTGCTAGCTATCTTAGACAGCTATCATAAGTAATGCAACGAGTGATTTCCAATTTATCTAGAGGATTTGGAAATCAAGAGTGGCATTTAGTAGGACTATTTAACGAATAAAATTAAGCTTTTTAACCACAAATCATTATTTAAATATAGTTATTTTACAATATTTATATATTCAATGTAAACGCCGATCATTGAAAACAAATGAGAAATGTTTGGCTATGTTTCATTTGTTCATCATTGAAACTTGATCAGATTATTTATTAATCAATTGAATTGGTGTTTACTTGATGAAAATCCATATTTATTAATTAAATAAAAATAAAACGTAGTTTTATTTGATTTTCATATTTATTATATAATTCAGTGACAGCTGTTTCGGTACACTGTACCTTCTTCAGACATGTTAACAAATTACGAATTGTGTTCCAACTGATCTAAGCAACAATACAACAGTATTTATTTAAATTTTTAAATTTAACATAAGGGATTCATTCAAATCAAGTTGAGAATTTAACAGTTTTTTACTACTTTTAAATTTATTAATTTCTACAGCCTTCAAAAGATCTAACTTCTTACCCTTATCACAAACATGTAAAATTTCAAAATTTGGATCGAAACAATGATTAAATTGGAATAGGTGGTTAGCATATTTTGAATTTTCTAAATTTCTGTTATATGCTCTCATGTGTTCCTTTGTCCTATATAGACATTGTCACTTGTGCCACACTTCAGTTTATATACACCTGATAATTTTTCTTTTTTTGTTTTGGTTTTATTGTTTTTTATTATATTTTGTAGAGTTTTATTAGTAGTAATATTAAAGGAACAATATTTTTTTTCAATTTTGTTTAATAATAGTATACCAATTCGACTAATTGTTGACGTGATCGGTATTTCCCCCACTTCAGCAGTACTGATTACAAACTACTATAGGTTCAATCAGTCATCACAAATTAACTAAACAGTTATATTGAAATACATAAAACTTCTGATTCCTTCAATTACATTATATAGATGCGAAACATATGTCTCTTACTTTATGAGAGGAGTAAAGATTACGATTATTTCAGAATGAAGTGCTTGGGATTAACGAAATGCACAAAGAAATTAAACATAGGCTCAATTCTGGAAATGCGTGCTATTATGCGTTGCAGAGACTCTTGATGTCCCAACTCCTTTCAAAAAAACGTTAAACTGAAAATATATAACACTATTATTCTACCAGTTATATTATATGGGTGCGAAACATGGAGTCTTACTTTAAGGGAGGAAAAGAGATTACGAGTATTCGAGAATAAAGTACTTAGGACAATTTTTGGACTAAGGAGAGATGAACCGACAGGTGAATGGAGAAGACTTACATAACAATGAACTACATGGTCTTTATAGAAAGCCAGATATTATAAGAACAAGTCTCGTAGACTGCGTTGGGCAGGACATGTTGCACGTATGGGGAATGAAATACTTGCATGGAAGCTTCTTGTAGGAAAGCCAGAGAGAAAACGCCCAGTTGGTAGACCAAGAATGAGGTGGGAGAATAACATTAACTATGAGTTGAGGGAAGTAGATTATACAGGGAATGATTGGAAAGCATTGGCTCAGGATAGGGATGTATGGAGAGCTTATGTCGTGAGGCCATTAACCTACGGGTTCGATAGTGCCAGCAAGCAAGTAAGTTAGTAAGTAAGTAAGTAAGTAAGTAAGTAAGCAAGTAAGTAAGTAAGTAAGTAAGTAAGTAAGTAAGTAAGTAAGTAAGTAAGTTAGT
Source organism: Diploptera punctata (assembly GCA_030220185.1). Taxonomy (NCBI): domain Eukaryota; kingdom Metazoa; phylum Arthropoda; class Insecta; order Blattodea; family Blaberidae; genus Diploptera; species Diploptera punctata. The sequence goes on from JASPKZ010004543.1 coordinate 471,551, forward strand.
AAGTAAGTAAGTAAGTAAGTAAGTAAGTGCTTGAGATTTTTGTTTTCAATCAGAGAAAGGCAGGCGAATGGAGAAAGTTACATAAAAGTGAACTATGTGATTTTATACAAGACCAGATATAATAAGAATAGTTAGATATCGTAGAGTGGGGAGGGCATATGGCACTAATGTGAAATGAAACAGGGCTAGAAAACGTCTTGTAAGAAAACCGGTGGTAAAGTAGCCAGTAGATATGTGAAGTGTGAGGTGTGAGAATAACATTAAGCATAATCTGAGGAATAGTTAATGTTAATCTCCCACCTCATTCTTGGTCTACCAACTGAGCGTTTTCCCCTAGTTTTCCTACAAGAAGCTTCCATGCACGTCTTTCATTCCCCCATTCCTGCCAATTGCCCTGCTCATCGCAGTCTATGAGACTTAACTGTTCTTATTATATCTAGCTTCCTATAAAGACCATGTAGTTCACTTTTGGGCAAATAATCGTAACTAGATTAAGTTGGTCTACTAATTTCTAACAATGGAGAGACTATGGCTCAACATTGGCCACGCCGTTATAAATATAAGGAGGAAGAAAAGCATCGAAGCAAAGTTTATTAGCGCTTTCGTGCCCAGAATTGAGTAGTGACGCTAATTTATTACCGTAGCTATTAAAATGCTCCATTAAATAAAATATTGCGCGGCACATAATTATGGTGCTGACATTTGTCAGTAGTTTTGTGCTGACATTTGTCAGTAGTTTAAGCATAATTTTCTACTATCACCACATTTAATATCAATTATAGAGTTAATAAAACTGCCAATCAATAATTAATCACTTTACTAACAAAGCTTGGCTAATGCTTCGTCAATCAATTTAGTACGAATTAAATTGATTAAAGTTTAAAAACATTTCCCAACAATGCTTTAGAGAAACGATTAATCATTCGAAATTCTAATTTAATGTTTTAAAACAAATGCGACTTCGTGTATACATTTATGGGATACATTTTACAACTTTTTTTTTTTAATTTACTAGAATGTAAATTACAATCCAAAAAGTGATTTAGACATTTCATGAATCATCCAAAATTATAATTCAATATTTTAAAAGTGGTGTCACTTCTCGTAGAGTTTTGTTTATTTAAAAAATTTATAAGGTGGATTTTACAAAAAAAAAGCTGCAATATTTTACAGGATGAACCACTGGTTATGTTTCTTGCTTCTGGTCCCGAGGGTCGCGAGTTCAAACCCGGCCAGGGTACATCTATAGTAATTCTGCTTAAGGGCAGGTCTTTCACTACAATCATATCAGTTTCATTGCATGCTTTACAGCTTTACTAGGGAATTATAGGCGCGGTAGCTTCTTGTTGTTTTCCACACCGGTGGAGGATGATGATGATAAATGATAAGGATGATGATGATGGCCGGATGATTTTCGGGGACCGTTGGGGCCGAATGTTCGAATATTAAGTATTTTTTTTATTTCAGAATTTATCCACAATACAAAGAACTGTAAAGAAACCATCCACTGTAAAGAAATTCGCCATCTCCATTTGTAGCGGTCCTGAACATCTTCATTTGTAAGTCCCAGTTCACCCTATTTATCCTCATTGCATCCGTTTATCACTCTTATTAGACCTTTCCTATTCTTTACTATCTGTTGACCATTCCAACATCTTCTTAGAATATTAATTCTATCATATGGCATCATCTTGAGATGTCCGAACCATCTTATTCGTCTTTCTTTAATTGTCTGCAACATATTTCTTTCAACTTTCATTATTTCATTTAGCAGGTTTCATAATGTTCCGCAACATCTTCCTGCTTATATTTAATCTATTGTCAATCTCCTCTATATCCCTGTGTGATTCCATTCTACATAGTCCAATACTTTTTTCCTAATGTTGCTCAAAACATCATCAATCCACGCTATTTTTAGCCGTCCTCTTCTTCTTCTACCAAGTGGCACCCGCTGTAATAGGATTCTTCTTGGTTAACTGTCTTCTGTCATTCTTTTTACATGACCATAGCATTTTAATTGTTTGTTTTTATGAAACCCACAATTGAAGTCTGAACGTTCATCTTTCAAATATTAATTTTCATATTTTCAACGTTTCTATTTTTTTTTGTAATCTGGACTTCTGCGATGATCTTCCCCAGTAATCAATCTCTGTTGTTAATAACTCGTTAGCTTGGCATCTTTTAACTGTCCATGTCTCTGACCCATATAATATAATACTCTCTAGAATGACCTTATAGATTGATTTATTTTTTCTGTAAAGAATGTTTTTACTCCTTAAGCCGTAGCCGAGTGGTTAAGGCAAGAAGCCTTGGCGCAGAGCTATGGGACTTGCGCTGGTTCGAATCCCCATGGGAGAAGACATTTTCTCTTGGAATTTCGGCCAGTATGGGACCGGTGTCCACCCGGCACCATAAGGCTTTTGGATGGTCACACATAGAAATACATTATATAATGAAAATGAACAGCTATTGACAAATGAGGGACATTTTGAGGAAGTGGATTAATTCAAATACCTAGGAATAATAATCACAAACAGGAATGAGATGCACAAAGAAATTAAACATAGGCTCAATTCTGGAAATGCGTTCTATTATGTATTACAGAGACTCTTGATGTCCCAACTCATTTCAAAAAACGTTAAACTGAAAATATATAAAACTATTATTCTACCAGTTATGTTATATGGATGTGAAACATGGACTCTTACTCTAAGGGAGGAAAGGAGTTTACGAATGTTTGAGAATAAAGTACTTAGGAATTTTTCTGGACCAAATAGAGATGAACAGACAGGTGAACGGAGAAGACTACATAACAATGAACTACATGGTCTTTATAGAAAGCCAGATATAATAAGAGCAGTTAAGTCTCACAGACTGCGATGGGCAGGACATGTAGCACGAATGGGGAATGGAAGACGTGCATGGAAGTTTCTTGTAGGAAAACCAGAGGGGAAAAGTCCAGTTGGTAGACCAATAATGAGGTGGGAGAATAACATTAATTATGATTTGAGGGAAGTAGATTATACAGGAGATGATTGAAAAACATTAGCTCAGGATAGGTATATGTCCGCGCGGCCATGAACCTACGGGTTCGATTGTGCCAGTGAGTTAGTTAGTTACAATAAGTAGCGACTCCAGGTTGAGAAGACTAGCTATATCGGCTGGGGGACCGGACATGCTGTCCACATGTCACCCCTACACGGCTTATGATCGTCTACCTCTGCGATTAACACATGTGGATGTGATGCCAGCAGCCGGCTGGTAGGCCAAGGGTCTTCTAGGAAAACCAGAGTTTTAAATACTGAGTTCAGCATGTTAATTACTTTCCGCCATAGTTTTCATATCTGGCAGTCTGTTTCATGCTCTTCCGAAATGTTCTTCATATCTCTATTGAATCTAACAATGAATTTCCCTTCTTAAAAATCCATTGACTCCGGCCGGGAATCAGCCAGCGAATCTCGGTTATGTCCAACGGGAACGACAAGATAAAGTAAAGTAGTCACACTACAGGCCTCAGGAGGCCCTTGGGGTAGTAGTAGGAGGTTAAGGCTCCCACTTTTTCTGGACAATCGGCACTTCATGTCAGCCCTGTGTGACGGCAGCCTTTACCCCCAGAACAAGCGTCTGGTACTAATTTCCATTAGAGGCTGAGTCGACCCCAGGGCCAAAGTGCCGCCAGGAGGTTTGGGTCAGTTTAAAAATCCTGACCCCACCGGGACTTGAACCCTCGACATTCCGGCTTGTGCCTTAACCACTACGCTACGGCGTGCCCCAGCGACAAGATAGAGAAAGTAATTTAATAATGGGAAATGAGTATACCAACATGGATTTAAGTAGGTTATGCTTCCGTCAGTATATTAAATAACACAGAGAGCTTAGCCATGTACACAAGGATTAAGAGTTTTTCTGATAATCGTTGAATTACAGAGAAAAAGATGTAATTTAACCAGCTGATGAAGTTGTGCTATTGTGATGTTACTTCGCCAGTTGATTGATGGGCTCGTGCTTTGTGTGGAAGCCGAACTAATCAGGCGCACAAGTGATCTGGACATGTTTGAAAGCTCACAAAGAGATGCTCTCATCATTGCTCCATTCACATTCAAGCACGGTTATTCGTGTCATCAAAATGCTCACTTAATACCCCAGTCAACAGCTATACACATTTTTCTACATGGAAACAAGAAGAATAACGTAGGCTACTAGAAAAATATTAATTTACTCTCATTTACATAAACAACTAGATAAAAACCGGCGTGCGCATACGACATTCAAATGTTCGTTTCAGATCAACTCGTACATATAAAGGTTTAGAATATGATAAACACTTACCTTAGGTCGGAAAACAAGGAAAGATACGAAACTTAAATTCACAGTAATATAATGTACGGTTAAAAACTATAATATAGTTACCTTGTAGGTCCGTCTCCTCAACTTAAGTTCTTTTAAAACTCTGTAGGCCTTTCGGGACTAGTCCCATCATCAGCAGAATGCATTAAGTCCGTTCTTGTTGACCCTTGTTGAAGCACTGACTTGGTTGTGAGAATTTTGTACAGAGGACTGTGTGGATTAGGTGTGTATTCATTGAGAATCAGGTTGTTGTTGATTCCAACGAGAATAAATATACTGGAGGAAATCGCAATCCTAAGAGAAATCAACAACAACCTGATTCTCAATGAATACACACCTAATCCACACAGTCCTCTGTACAAAATTCTCACAACCAAGTCAGTGCTTCAACAAGGGTCAACAAGAACGGACTTAATGCATTCTGCTGATGATGGGACTAGTCCCGAAAGGCCTACAGAGTTTTAAAAGAACTTAAGTTGAGGAGACGGACCTACAAGGTAACTATATTATAGTTTTTAACAGTACATTATATTACTGTGAACTAATACCTCAACGGAAAATCACCATGAATTTTACTAGTATCGAAACTTAAATTATATAAAACAATGGCTGTTCCTTTGTTGTTGTATGGAAGTGAAAATTGGATAATGAAATCAAGGGATAAAAGCAGGATACAGACTGCGGAAATGCTGTTTTTACGTAATGTGAAAGGATGCACAAGAGCGGATAGAATAAGGAATGAAACTATACGAGAAGAATTAAATATATATGAAATTGAAGATAAAATCAGCGAAAATAATAAGAAATGGACAGAACACTTAATGGGAATGAACAACGAAAGAATACCAAAAAGAACCTTCCTGTATAATCCCAGAGGAGCAAGAGATGTTGGCTGACCACGTAGAAGATGGACTCCACTTTTAACTTCGCCGGAACAGGCTGCATAGCCTAAACCTTGTAGTAGAAGAAGAAGAAGACTTACTTAATACAGGCTTTTCACTTTACAGCAGTTCACCCTTGATTCCTACTTTCCAGAGATTTGTATCTTCCCATTGCCCTTCTTCCATACCCCTCTTCATCATGACATCATATAATCCCTCATACCACGTTGTTCTACTTTTCCCCCTCTTGCTTCTGCCTGGTACCATCCAATCTAACACATGTTTAGGCCACTGGTCCTCCGACATCCGTTGCGCATGTCTATACCACTGTAAAGCTCTCTTTGTTATCCTATCGATAACAGTTTCTTGTGCATACATTTCTTGTCTGATATATGTATTTCTAATATGTTGTAGCCTGGATATTCTCATACTTCTCCATAATCCATCCATTTCTGCCGCCAAGATTCGTTTCTGCATCCTTTCATTTATTCTCCAGCTTTCTGATCCATATGTAATTATACTTTCTATGATTGTCTGTATAATCTCTTTTTTTGTTTTTCTGGTCAAATTTATATTCCATAAAAGACCATTCAGGGATCTAATCGCCTTCCTTGCACAATTTACTTTGTTAATAATATCTCTTTCAGGGAGTACCAGATTTATCTATTATAGATCCAAGATATTCAAATCCTTCAACACGTTTAATTATCATATTATTTATTTGTAGGTCTTCTGAATTTCCTCTGAATACCATATATTCTGTTTTAATATAATTTATCTTCAGTCCATCTACCTCAAATGCATCTACCATGTTTCTAATCATATATTCTATATCTTCTTTATCTTGTCCTATTATAATCTGGTCATCAGCGAATAATAAATTGTGCAGTAAATGGCCATTAATGTCGATTCCCATTCCCCTACATGACTTATTCTATTTCATTAATACATCTTCTAAATATATCTTAAACAATATTGGTGACATCCCGCATCCTTGTCTTTATCCTTTTATTATATGAAATTCTGAGGATACTATATTTCCTACCATAATACTTGCTTTACAACCGTACATTCTTTTTATAAAATGTACAAGAGATTTAGGTATTCCATACTTCTCCATTGCCACCCAAAGCTTGTTGATGGGTACAGAGTCATACGCCTTTTCCAGGTCTATAAATGCCATATGCACTTCTTTTCCTTTAGCCAACATCTTTTCTGTAATCTGTCTAATCACAAATATATTATCAAGGCACGATTTACCTGCTGTAAAACCTGTTTGTTCTTCTGATATTTTATTTTGTAATAGTTTCTCCAATCTAATTTTAATAATTGTACTTAACATTCTACTAATTGCTGCCATAACACTGATCCCTCTATAGTTTGCTGGATCTCTTTTATTCCCTTTATTTTTGTATATTGCACTAATATACGATAAGTTCCATAGTATATTGCACTAATATAGATAACTAACTCAATCACTCACTCACTGACTATATCGAACCCGTAGGTTCATGACCGCGCAGACACAAGCTCTCCATACATCCCTATCCTAAGGTTATGTTTTCCAATCATCCCCTGTAAAATTCACTTCCTCGAATGATCGATAAATACATTCTCCCGCCTTATTCTCGGTTTACCAACTGGGCGTTTTCCCTCTGGTTTTCCAAACAGAAGCTTTCATATACCTCTTTCATCCCCATACGTGCCGTATGTCCTGCCCATCGCAGCCTACGAGACTTAACTGTTCTTATTATATCTGGCTTCCTATAAAGACATGTAGCTCACTATTATGTAAGTTTTTTCCATTCACCTGTCTGGTCATCGCTTTTTGGCTCAAAAATGTTCTTAAGAACTTTATCCTCAAATACTTGTAATCTTCTTTCCTCCCTTAAAGTAAGAGTTCATGTTTCGCATTCAAATAATGTAACTGGGAGAATAACTGTTTTGTAAATTTTCAATTTAACGTTTTTTGAAAGCAGTTGTGATGAAAAGAATCCCTGTAATGCATAATAGCACGCATTTCCAGAATTGAACCTATGTTTAATTTCTTTGTCATCTCATTCCTATTTATAATAATTGTTCCTAGATACTTGAAATCTGCCAGTTCATCAAAGAGTATTATAGATAGCGGATAAAAATTCGTCGTTTCTGAAAACCTGTATGTAAGAGTACAAAGGTATACATTACGACATGCACTATTACTTAAAGGGGGAAGAAAATACTTGAGAATAAAGTTCTTAGCAAATGTTTGGACCGAAGAGAGATGAACAGACAGGTGAATCGAGAAGCCTACAAAACAGTATGCTACATGAACTGTATAAGAAACCACATATAATAAGAAGAGTTAAGTCTCGTAGATGCGATGGCAGGACATGTTGGACGAACAGGAAATGAAAGAGAGGCATGAAAGCTTCTTGTTGGAAAACTAGAGGAAAGCGCCCAGTAGGCAGACCAAGAATGAGGTGGGAGAATAACATTAACCACAATTGAGATAATTATATTGTATAGGGGATGATTATAAAACATTAGCTAGGAATAGGGATATAGGGATATATGGAGAGCTTATGTCCGCGCAGTCATGAACCTGCGGGTTCGATAGTGAGTTGGTTTTAATAATAATAATAATAATAATAATATTAATAATAATATTATTATTATTTTCATGCTATGCTTGCAACTTTACTAGGGAATTGTAGGCGTGGTAGCTTCCCGTTGCTTTCCACACCGGTGAAGAATGATGATGATGATGTTAATGATAAGGATGATGATGATGATGATGATGATGGCCATATGATTTCGGGAGCCGTTTGGGCCTTAAAGTTTTCCTGACATTTGTCTTACAGATGAGGAAAAACCCCGATAAAACCTCACCCAGAAAAACTGCCCCGACCGGGGATCGAACCCGGGCCCGCTGCGTGACAAGGCAGCACGCTACCTCGAGACCACAGCGGTGGATAATAATAATTATAATATATATAATAATAATAATAATAATAATAATAATAATAATAATAATAATAATAATAATAATTTTATATTGTAAGCCTATGTTTTCCCTTTACAGAGATTTAGGCGCTCTCCCCCTACAGGGAAGAATTTGAACCATACTAATTTACTTGTTTTCGTATAGATGTGATTTGAGTGGTCCGTGGTCAGCGTTCCGCCTCATACTGACATCTAGGAAACCAAGGTAGTACTAGGACGGGAAAATTCGGTAAATTTTGCTTAGAGGCCTTTTCATTCAAGATTAAGGGTTTTTTACGAGCCTGAAAATCTTCAGAGGACTTGCTCCTTGGATTTTTCCGTCCTAAAAAATCCATCGACCCAGCCGGGTTTGAACCCGCGACCCTTGGGACCAGAGGCAAGGAGCATAACCACTAGTCCACCGCGGCCGACATAATAATAATAATAATAATAATAATAATAATAATAATAATAATAATAATAATAATAATAATAATAATAACAGCAGTAATTTAACATATTAAAACTTTAAAGGCCCCTCAGGGGTCCTCATTTAGGGGATATGTGGATGGCGACCACAAGGTGCCCAAGCTGTGCAAAACATTTCTTCCACTTACTTGTGTTTTGCACTCTTTTAACTTTACTATATAACCTCTCTTGGTTAACTCTTGTTTTTTCGACCCCGACGCTATTAGGGCATCCGAGGGCTAGGGAGTCTTTCCTTTCTTCTATTTCTTCTTTCCTTTATTTTCTTTTCTTCTCCAGAAAAGCCTGACCAGAGGCTATAAGATAGCAGCCCCATCACTGGTCTTGCCTTCCTTTGGCCAGCAACCAATCGAAGGGACTATTATTATGCTTTCAAGTCTTATACGAGAATTTCCCGTAAATTTTATATACGATCGTAACAGGCCTTGGCCTAATACTTGGAAGGAAGAAGAAGAGAAGAAAACTTTAAAGGAATAGAAATATTAGCAAGTTGTAAATTAGCTATTGTTAACCGCATAACTGAGCACGTTTGGATGTACAGGCCTACTTATTTGAGAAACCTTGAAAAAAATTATGGAGAAAATGATTAAATACAAAAGATTCTAATTTATAAAAAAATCATTCCATTATTCAATAACATTAAAGCAGACAAATGAATTCACACACATTTTTAAAACTACACAATGTCTTCTCAAAGGCAATAATTAGATTAAAAGCAAAAATTGGATTGTGTAGTAAAAAAAAAGATGGAAAGAAAATTGAAGCTGCAGAAATGAGAGTTCTTAGAACTTTGGTTGACTGCACAATATTGTATTAAACACAGAAACATCAGGAGTACAATACGTAACTCACTCATTCACTCGCTGCCACTATTAACATGGCGGTTTTTGGTCTCGCAGATGTAAGCTCTCCATACATGTTTTCTAATTATTCCCAGCATAATTAACTTCCCTCATATCATGGTAAATGTTATTTTCCAACTTAATTCTTGGCCTACCTACTTGGCTCTTTCCCTATGGTTTATATAGATTTTCCATGCCTCTCTTTCATTCTTCATTCATGCCACTAGTCCTACCCTTCCCACTCATCAAGATTTGAGAGTTTTTATTACATCTGGTTTCCATCAAACAATGTAGCTCACAATTATGTAGTTTTCTGCATTCACCTGTCTGTCTATTCATCTCTATTTGGTTCAAAAATTCTTCTAAGAACTTTATTCTCAAATACTCGTAACCTCTTCTCTTCCTTTAAAGTAAGAGTCAGTTTTTCGCATCAATATTTATTTATTTTATTTTAAGACCGCGAGGTCTTCTCTTCCACTTTTTCATAAGTAATGCCACGAGTGATTTCCAAATTATCGATAAATTCACGACTCACGAAGTGAGGAGTCAATTTATCTAGAGAATTTGGAAATCAAGAGTGGCATTTGTTAGGACTATTTAACGAATAAAATTAAGCTGTTTACTCACAAATCATTGTTTAACTATAGTTGTTTTAAAATATTTATATATTTAATGTAAACGGTGATGTTTGAAAACAAATCAGAAATGTGAGGTTAAGTTCATTCACTGCACCTTGATCATATTATTTATTGCCAAATAAGATCGCAATGTTGTAAGAGTGCACCCAAGTGGACAAATAATGAAACACATTAAACTATATATCATAATCAACATTACGGGTTATTCACTTATTTTTTAGTAAACAACTCAGTAAAATCAAGGAATCTTTTCATTATTTGCTATATTCAATGTATTTTTTGGAGAAAAATAATGCTTTGACCTGTTCAGAACATTAAAAAGGAGGAGCTTTCTTTATCACAAAAGCAGGAGCTGATAAAGATAAATCGATAAAGAGCGAGGTGAAACACGACTGTCATTGGTTGTAAAACAACATTCATTGAAACGTGATTGGTCATTGACTAACATTTGTGGCATGTGGATTAAATTATACATATAATAAAAATTATGAATTATCTACATGTTGATTAATAATGCATAATGGGCATAAGATACATAATATAGAGTTGACAAGGGAAAAAAGTAACATAACATAAAGAACTATCATCATCATCGTCCATGCAAGTATTAGACCGTGTGACCTGTTACGGTCTCAAAGAGGAGTTTTCCATCCAGCGCCTTTTTGGACGTCCCAGAGATCTTTTGCCTTGGGGGCAATAACGAAGCATGGCTTTTGGAATTCTATGAGACGGCATTCGTTGCCATAAAGAATCCATCCATAGTAATACTGCCCGAGGGCAGGTCCTTCACTGTAATCATAGCAATTTCATGCTATGCTAGCAGCTTTTACTATGGAATTGTAGGTGTGGTAGCTTCCCGTTGCTTTCCACACCGGTGAAGGATGATGATGATGATGATAATGCTAGGGATGATGATGTTAATGATGATGGCCATATGATTTCGGGGACAGTTTGGGGCTTCAAGTTTTCCTGATATTTGTCTTAAAACCCCGATACAAACCTCACCCAGGAAAACTGCCCCGACCGGGGATCGAACCCGGGACCGCTGCGTGACAAGGCAGCACGCTACCTCGAGACCACAGCGGTGGACCCATAAAGAATAATCACTTTATAGATCAGGAGTACACTTAATATTAAAAATATAGCCGATAAATTGTTTTGAGTACAATCCAAGATGGGGAAAATAAAACAATCAGACAATGAGTAAATCGAGTGGATAATGTGAGTTCGGTACAGGCGGTTTGCTGCATAACACTTGTGGACAAGTAGTTGAAAAAGAAGAATAAACTATTCATTCGTAGTTAAATATGGGAAATAACATTATGAGGTTCTTAATTCGTATATTAATTAGTCATTTTTTAACATCTTACCTCATATTTTATGTTTCTTCAAACATGGGAACTAGTTTTCGAGAGAAGGATCTCTCTCATTTTCAACCGATATTATGACTACCGGATTTTCATTGGAATCTCCATCAATAACGTTGCCATCTGGTGTTGATTTGATGAACTTTGAGATGAGGTCACGTTCATCGGGAATCTCGAAATTCATTGATCTAAATTTGTTCTTCTGAATATATATCTTCTCCCAAATTGTCAATTCTAAAGGTTTTTCCAAATGATTTAAAAGTAGGGATCCTTTTTCAATTTTATATTTGGAAAAACCTTTAGAATTGACAATTTGGGAGAAGATATATATTCAGAAGAACAAATTTAGATCCATGAATTTCGAGATTCCTAATGAACGTGACCTCATCTCAAAGTTCATCAAATCAACACCAGATGGCAACGTTATTGATGGATATTCCAACGAAAATCCGGTAGTCATAATGTCGGTTGAAAATGAGAGAGATCCTTCTCTCGAAAACTAGTTCCCATGTTTGAAGAAACATAAATTATGAAGTAAGATGTTAAAAAATGATTCATTAATTTACAAACTATTCATTCTCTCACTCGTTCTTTGCCTTAGAGGGAACTCTTCTTTTGTAGGTATTTTCACGCCTCATAAACCTTAAAAGGAATATTACCTACCCGGACAGAATATAGAACTTTGGATAGCATACAGATTTTTTAATACAGAAAAACATGTAGGGTATCCCCATATGAATGATCAGCTTGTGAAGAACCTACTTCGAGAGAAAATTCACATATTCTACAACATTCACCATTCGTTCAAAGTAAACTATTTGCACCTTAAAGTTTCCTGACATTTTTCAACAGAAGAGGAAAAATATTTAGTTTTCGGTTATGAAGTTTGGTGCTCTGATCCATTCTAAAATTAAATAGCAGTAAATGGTAGAGTAAGGTGACATTAGGCATTAAATAAGAATTTAGTTGAAACTACCTTCAAAATTCCATAATTTTCCAAAATGTTGTTTATTAAAAACACTATCTGCAGAATGGAAGACTACCAAAAGCCGTATATATTCATGGGGAATCGAAAGAAGGAGCAGAAGAGGAAGACCACGAACAACCTGGAAGATTACATTCAGAATTCAGTGAAAAAATGTGGTGTAACAGATGAAGACACAGAGGACAGTGAACGATGGAGAATTTTAATTAAGGGGAAGTTTGTGAAGGTGTATTACCAACTGATAGTCTGTAAGGCCGTAGTCATTTATGTATTTTTTAAAACTCATGTTAATTATTAAGATTGGTTGGAGAAAACCCTCAATGATGAGGAAAACTCTTAAAATTAGTCATGAAAATTACACTGGTCGACAAAACATAATTTCAGTTTTTTCCTATCAGACAAGTTTTCTGTGATATTCATTTACATTTTATATATTTTTTTATAATTTTAAATAAAATCCATCTAACTCTAACTCATTCTGACTTACCTAGAAAGTGGTAGATAGTGATTTTCGGGCATATTTTTCATCTGAAACATCTCTCTTCTTGGCCCAGCAGTAGTCAGCCAGCATATTAGAACTACACTTGCCTTGGTACCTCTTTTCCATTGTGGAAATTTGCTGATGAAAACGCTCACCGTGCTCATCAGAGACAGCCCTTAAACGCAGCTTGAATAAAATCACTACATATAAGGTAAAGGTTCCATGACAGGTTACAGAGAATGCTAAAATCATTTTAAAAAAGTAGCTGTCATAAAACAACTGTGCCTGATGGAAAAATTCTGACTACATATATGAATTCAGTATGAGCAAATGCACTAGATTCACTAAACAGATTTCTTGTGAAGAAAACCTTGTCGACCAGTGTTGTTTGCAGTTCGCAATTTGACGAATTCTGTAAAATATATACATTTTTAAGTATGGTTGACTAAATATTTTTTTTAAATTCATTATGGGCGCTTTCCCCTCTGGATTTATTATAAGGAGTCCCTCTTTCATTCCTTATTCGTGCCGAATGTCCTGCCCATCGCAGTCTACGAATCTTAGCTGTTCTTAATATACCTGGCTTCCTATAGAGATGATGTTAAGAAAGTCTTATTCATTCATTTGGACGTTCGTCTCTTCCTTGTCAATTTGTTTACTAAGAATAAGAATAAATTTTATTTACAAATAAATGTTATACACAGTATTGACACCCGAATGAGCAAGTGCTCGTGGTCGGGTGCAGTTCAGTTACACGAATAATACAAATGGAATATATACATTTAAAGTTAGAGGCCAGTTTCATTTTACATAAATTATGACGCATACAAATAAAAAATAATAATGTATTGGGAATAAGATTTATTCTAACAAAATAATTACTGCAATGGAGAATGATATACATATAATAATATAAACCATATAATTTGATGGATTAAAACCAATAATACAGAAGAAAGCAATAAGTAATATATTGATTTATAATAATATAAGCAAAAATATATGCTTTATATTTATTATTTTATCTTTATTTTGAAATACTCTAATTTTTCTCGTCCCTTAAAGTAAGAGTCCATGTTTCCGATCCATATACAATAATATAACTGGAAAACAACAGATTAAATATTTTCAATTTTACGGTTTTACGTTTTTTGAAAGAAGTTAAAATGACAAGTAATAATAATAATAATAATAATAATAATAATAATAATAATAATAATAATAATAATAATAATAGCTTTATTTTACCTGGCAGAGTTAAGGCCTTAAGGCCTTGTCTACCACTCAACCAGGTTTAAAAAAAATACAAACAAAAAATAGTCTTAAATCTAAATTACAATATATATCTATAAATATAAACGATTACAAGTTATGAATACAATACAATTAATATTTATAATGTATTTTGATTTACTCTAAATTTAAAATTAAATATATATGTACAATATATATAAAAAAACAGGAAAAAGATTAATGACATAGTATAAAATTAAATAAATAGAGAAAAATTAATTATTAGACAACAGGTAACTGTATAAGCGTGACTTAAAGGTACCAAGTGTGCGGCAACCCCTGATATCTTGAGGAAGGAGATTCCAGGAGCGGGCAGAGGCTACTGTGAAGGAAGTAGAATAGGAGGAAGTGCTATGAAGAGGAATTGTTAGCAGACTGCTATCTTGTGATCTAGTGTCAATATTGTGGGTAAGAGGATAACTTCTCAAATCTAGACCGCCAGGTAAGTAGGGATGTAGGAATTCAGAAGCTTGAAAAGTAGTGAAAGAGAGTGCAATTTACGTCTGTCAGTAAGACGGAGCCAAGAGAGGTTATTAAAGTGTTCGGAAATATGGTCATAACGGCGGATATTGAAAATGAATCGAACGCAAGCATTATGAACACGCTGCAGTCTCTGCGACAAGTCATAGTTTAGATCATTATATATAATGTCACAATAATCGAAGTGTGGTAACACAAGATTCTGCACAAGGATTTGTTTTAACGAAACTGGGAGAAAATTCTTTAAACGTCTAAGATAATGTAAGATGGAGAAAGTCTTTTTACATATGTGTTTCACTTGTGTTTGCCAGGTTAGATTTGCGTCTAGATGTAGTCCAAGATCTATTACTGAAGAAGAATAAGGGATAATTATATTATTTATAGTAATGTTTGGTAGTGTAGATATGTCAAAGGTTGTAAGCAGTCTTTGTTGTCCCATTAGAATTACTTGTGACTTGTTAGGATTTAGATTTAGACCGATACTTGAAGACCAGTTAAAGATGGATATGAGATCGTCATTCATTTTTGTCAAGCTGTTATAGAGAGAATGAGGAGGTGAATGTAGTAAATTTGGAGATCATCAGCGTAGAGGTGATAACGGCAGTGCTTTAGTACAGTTGGCAAGTCATTTATGTAGATTGAGAAAAGAAGAGGTCCGAGAACACTGCCCTGGGGGACTCCAGCCGGCACGTTGCGCCAAGTCGAAGATCTAGAGTTTAATGAAACGTATTGTTGACGACCGTGCAGGTATGAGTCGAACCAGGATACAGCGCTGTCAGACAAGTGTAGGTGCTTGAGCTTTATCATAAGTAAGTCGTGGTCTACTGTGTCAAAAGCTTTGCTGAAGTCAAGTAAGGTTAAAGGAGTCAATTGACGTCTGTCCACGGCTTCACGAATATCTTCAGTAATTTTTAGCAAAGCTGTGGTTGTGCTATGACCATATCTAAAGCCGGATTGATAAGGATCAAGGAGGTGATTTTCTTGGAGATATTCAGTCATTTGCTTATGTACAATATGTTCCAGGGCTTTAGATAATGTCGGAAGGATGCTAATCGGTCGGTAGTCATTACAGTTAGTAGGTGTACTTATTTTTGGTATAGGCCGAACTCTAGACTGTTTCCATACAGTAGGGAAGATAGAAGTTATAAGGGAAGCATTAAAAATATGAGTCACTGTGGGTAGTATAATGTCAATGATTTTATTTAGCATTAAAATGCTGATGTTATCTGTTCCTTGTGCATTGGATTTAATCCGCTTGAGTGCTTTTTTAACGTCTATAGGCGAAATGTCGTTAAAGTAAAATTTATCTCTTCCTATATGTGGGGATGGGGATAAGTCTTTAAGAATGTCTATTTTAGTCTTGTTGTCTGGAGGTGTCTTGGGTATTGAGGTAAAATGTTCATTTAAGTCATCTACAGAAATGTCTATTGAGTCAGTTGAGGGATTCAACTGTCTAAGTCCCATTGTGTCCCTGTAATTTGTAGAGTAAGAGAATGCATTTCCAGAATTGAGCCTATGTTTAGTACAACATTCCTATATGTAATTATTGTTCCTTAAGTATTTGAATTCAGCTATTTCTTGAAAATTCCTCCCATTTGATCATTAACTGTCCATTTCCATGTATTATGTATTTCTGTGTGTGAACATATATTTAGTTTCATTGATGTTTACTTTCAGACCCACTTCCTTAGCGTTACTCAACAGGAATTGGGTAAAGTAAGTAAAGTAAAGTGATCCCACAACAGGCCCGGAAGCCCTTGGGGTAGTAGGAGGTTAAGGCTCCCACTTTTCCTAGACAATCGGCACTTTATGTCAGCCGGGTTGTCAGCCCTGTGTGACGGCCGCCTTTACCCCCAGAACAAGCGTCTGGTACTCATTTCCGTTAGAGGCTGAGTCGACCCCAGGACCATAGTGCCGCCAGAGGGTTTGGGTCAGTTTAAAAATCCTGACCCCAACGGGACTTGAACCCTCGACCCTCCGGCTTGTAGCTCAGTGCCTCAACAGGAATTGGGACTGTAAGAAAATATATAAAAAAATAATTATATACATATATAAATGTATATGATATATTTAATTCATTTTATTTTTAGAATTTTCCTCATCATTGAGGGTTTTCTCCAACCATTCTTAGTAATTAATATGAATTTAAAAAGAAAAAACAGATAAATGTAAATGGCTGCGGACTTATAGATTATCTGTTTGCAATTAACATTCACAAATTTCCCTTAATTAAAATTCTCCATCGTTCTCTGTCCAGTGTGTCTTCATCTGTTACACCAAATTTCCTCATTGAATTTTAAATCTCGGAAACACGTAAGAAGAATGGAGGATGGAAGACTACCAAAGGCCGTCTATGCTTGGAAAATTGAAAGAAGGAACAGAAAAGGAAAACCAAGAACAACCTGATGTATTTTATGTGACTATTTAACTCACGCCCCAAATGGGAGTCAATGACCAATCACGTTTCAATGACTTCTGTTTTACAACCAATCAGAGTCGTGTTTCACGAAATATTTATCAGTTTATAATTACCATATTAAAGAAAGCTCCTCCTTTTTAATATTCTGAACAGGTCTGACCATTATTTTGCAGTGACTGAGCCTGCAAGAAATACGGCTACCAGATTGTATATATAGTGCATGAATGTCAACACATGCCGCATGCGGGAGTTAATATAAAAACATTTGTAGCAATTTATTATACCACCAAAAAAAGATACCACTGTTTGCACTTTCGTAAATGTATTTTTTCCCAGGTAACAATCCAGAAAAAATAATTGTCATATTTACATCATACGATATCAGAAATGAATTAATATAGAGTTTGATGTGTTTCATTTTTTCTCCACTAGAGAGCATTCTTACAATATTGCGTTCCTCTGGCAATAAATAGTATGATCTGGTTGCAGTGATAAACAAAAGAAGCAGATGAAGCATACCTATCGTTTCTCATTTGTTTTCAAACATCGCCGTTTACATTAAATATATAAATATTTTAAAATAACTATAGTTAAATAATGATTTGTGAGTAAATAGCTTAATTTTATTCGTTAAATATTCCTAACAAATGCCACTCTTGATTTCCAAATTCTCTAGATAAATTTGAAATCACTCGTGGCATTACTTATGAATATTTTAATACTGAAATATAATTATCAAATGCAAAACACCTTTTAACACATTTTTCTAAACTCTTGGATTCATTATCGTCTGAAACCTGTTACAAACAAGTGAACGCAGCACGTTTAATTAAATACACCCTGTATGTAGACATGCGCACTTTCATTCGATGAATATCACAGTCAATCGAGACGTGTTACCAGATGTGCGTATACACAATGCTTATTGTGACAGAACATGGGTAACATAACATGAACAATGATCACTTGTGTTCGCCCCGCGATCTAACATAACACACCTCTCTAGGTAACCAAGAGGACTGCTATTTAAATATCGTGTTCAGCTGATTTCAAGAACTAAATGACATATTAAGATAAATATACTTCTCATTTAAAAGATTACACTGGTCAACATGATTTTGGTCTGATGAGTACCAGTAGTTATACTTCATGCAGTTTTTTTATCGTGTTTTCAAATATGTATTAGGAATTTCCCCATCACCCACAGTTTTTTTTTATTTCAATTAATGTATAATGTTATGGCGGTTCCC
The DNA here is from genome assembly GCA_030220185.1 of Diploptera punctata. NCBI lineage: Eukaryota > Metazoa > Arthropoda > Insecta > Blattodea > Blaberidae > Diploptera > Diploptera punctata. The sequence goes on from JASPKZ010004543.1 coordinate 489,984, forward strand.
ACAATATTGTATGGATGTGAAACTTGGGCTCCAGTGAAAAAACAGAAGGATAGAATACAGACGGCGGAGATGAGGTTCCTAAGACAAGTAAAAGGATGTACAAGACTTGATAGAATAAGAAATGAGGATATAAGAGAAGAATTGAAAGTACAGCCTTTATTGGATAAAGTCACGAATTACAGACAGAAATGGATTGATCACATAGATGGAATGAGTAAGGAGAGATATCCATTGTTAGCAAGAAATTATCAAGCAAGAGGAAGACGTGATGTTGGAAGACATAGAAGACGTTGGGCTGATGCATTATGAAGTCGGAATGGGCAATTGCCTAATCCCTGGAGTGATGATGATAATGATGATGATGATTAATGGATTTAAATAATTATTTTTTTAATAAACGTTTTCTCGTCCATTTGTCCATTGTAAAATAAAACAAAATGAGCTAACATAGGAGATTTCAGCTATGCAAAAGACATATAAAGGAAAATGGAATCCTAAATGCTGGCCGATTATAAAGTGTAAAGTGATCCCACAACAGGCCTCAGGAGGCCCTTGGGGTAGTAGGAGGTTAAGGCTCCCACTTTTTGTAGACTATCGGCACTTCATGTCAGCCGGGTTGTCAGCCCTGCGTAACAGCTCATTTACCCCCAGAACAAGCGCCCGGTACTCATTTCCATTAGAGGCTGAGTCAACCCCAGGGCCATAGTGCCGCCAGATGGTTTGGGTCAGTTTAAAAACCCTGACCCCAACGGGACTTGAACCCTCGACCCTCTGGTTTGTACCTCAGTGCCTTAACCACTATTGTTGGACCATCAAGAGGGATGCTCCACGGGAGAAATATAGCAGAAAATCGTCATTTCTTACTTTCTAGGTGAGTCCGAAAGATCGTATATTGTGTAGTTACGAATGTAGAAAATATTAATGTGTTTGAAATTATAAATTCCTGTCTCTCGGAAACCTTGCGTGATGGAGAAAAACCGATATCATATTTGAGTTCAGGAGAAAAAATACTATCAGGATCACATATTTGTCCTTCTGCGACAAAAAAAAAGTTTATTATTTGTTGCTCAGTTATTTGTTGAATCATCTAATGATTCTTCATCGTTTATTCCAAACTGAGTTCCCTAAAGTCAGATTCCATCTCATTAAATTAAAATTATAATTATATTTGGGCCCACCGCTGTGATCTAGAGGTAGCGTGCTTAGTTTTCATGCAGTGGACCCGGGTTCCATTCCTCACCTATAAGACAAATGCTAGAAAACTTTAAGGGCCAAACGGTACTCGAACATTATCTGGCCATCATTATCATAAGTAATGCCACGAGTGATTTCCAATTTATCTAGAGAATTTTGAAATCAAGAGTGGCATTTGTTATGACTATTTAACGAATAAAACTAAGCTGTTTACTCACAAATCATTATTTAACTATAGTTATTTAAAATATTTATATATTTAATGTAAACGGCGATGTTTGAAAACAAATGAGAAACGATAGGTACGCTTCTACTGCTTCTTTTGTTTATCACTGCAACCAGATCATACTATTTATTGCCAAAGGAACGCAATATTGTAAGGAGGAGCTTTCTTTAATATGGTAATTATAACACTGATAAATATTTGGTGAAACACGACTCTGATTGGTTGTAAAACATAAATCATTGAAACGTGATTGGTCATTGACTCCCATTTGGGGCATGAGTTAAATAGTCATATTAATTTCATTAATTTTTTTTCAAATGCCTCAGGTTTGTCTTTTGACATTCTTGGTTTCTCTCCTGGCATTGCGTACTTGTAACCCACTTCTGAGGTTGGGGCGCCTGGAAGGCGGGGTTACATTGCCCTGATGATATGATGGGTGATGATGATGATAATGGTGCGCCAGGAGAGTCCCTAATCCTAAGCTTAACCTAAGATGAATATGAAGGATGATGATTGCGATGGCCATATGATTTCGGGGACCGTTCGGACCTTAAAGTTTTCCTGACATTTGTCTTACAGGTGAGAAAATCAGAGGGGAAAGCACCCTGAGACAGGCGTAGAATGAAGTGGAAGAATAATAATAACCATGATTTGAGTGAAAAAAGACCAAACAGGAGATAATTGGTATACATTAGCTTAGGATAGGGATGTATGGACAGCGTATAACCTGACGGCCATGAACCTACGTATTGGATAGTACCAGCGAGTTAGTTATTTAATATTTCCTAATGCAAGTTAGCTAAATTCGTCTTCCTTTAGATTATATTTGTCCCGCACCGTAGCCGAGCGGTTAAGGTAGGAAGCCTTGGCGCAGAGCTACGGGACTTGCACTGGTTCGAGTCTCCATGGGGGGAAGAAATTTTCTCATGGTATTTCGGCCAGTATGGGACCGGTGCCCACCCAGCATCGTGAGGCAATTGGGTAGCTACAATAAGTAGCGGCTCCAGGTTGAGGAAACCAGCTATAACGGCTGGGGGACTCGACATGCTAACCACATGTCACCCCTACACTGGCTGTTGATCATCTACCTCTGTGATTGACACATGTTGATGTGAGGCCAGCAGCCGGCTGGTAGGCTAAGGGCCTTGTAGGCCTGTCGCGCCAGGAGCTGAGATTATATTTATTTTTGTAAACCAGCAAAATGTGCTCATAAACTGGACCTGCTGAAGAATTCGCTTTGTTTACGCAATTCCTGCGCGACACACTTTTGTTATAATATACATAAGTATCAAAAAAAGCAAAGAAGACGGAAAAACATTAGAAAAACATTAGAATGTTGTCAAACTGAAAGGAGAAAGACAGAAAGAGCTCGAAGCTCATGGATGCAAGAAATTTTTAGATTTTAGATTTTTAGATTTATTTATTTAGCCTGGTGGAGTTAAGGCCATGTGGCCTTCTCTTCCACTCACCAGAACAAGCATATGTTACATATGAATACAAAAAAAAATACAATAATAGTCATATAAAACAGGACAAACATATGTTACACATGAATACAAAAAAATTACAATAGTAGTCATATTAGACAGGACAAACATGTTACATATGAATACAAAAAAAAGTTACAATAATAGTTATTGAACAATTCATTATCTGTCATATTGAATAATAATGAAATTAATGTCTAATAATAGAATGAAACTAAATACAATTAAAATTAAATTAATGATACAATGAATAAAAAAGGAATAACAGCTCGAATCTACTATACATAAAAAGAAGAGAAAAAAACACTACAATGAATTAATCTACGCTTTTTATACAAGGCATTAGGTAAATATATTAACAAATCCTAAGTCTATTTTTATTAAATAATGCAAAAACGCATTATTAATTCATAAAAATTAGTATAAGTACTGGAAGGAAAACAAGAGGTCTGGAGGACATGGAGTGAATGAATAGGGAAGAGTGGAGAATGAAGATAATACTTTAGGCACATAAATACGTGTAAACATTGAAAATCATTAAATTAATTAATCAATTAATTAAATCAAAGGATGTAATACACATACTAAAATGAATATCGAATGAAGCTCGTAAATATGGGGGGGGGGAAATAATAAATAATTCTCTGAAAGTGGAACACGCTGTGATAATGGGTAAGTATTTATTCAACTCCAAGTAAAAAAAAAAATTCACATTTACATAAAAATGTAGAATAAATACACGTGTTTCTAAGATCCGCACATACAGTATATGAGACAAATGCTTTTAGTTAGATGCCAGAAATGTTTTTTTTCCCCTTTCATATCTCTTCTACTTAAAAGTATATTTTTCTAACTGAAATCGCTCCTCTTTTTCTCGTAATAAATAGACAGCCTTGCTGAAACCTTCTAGTCGTGTATGTTAAACTTTAGGGCTACTCAATTCTCTTGGAAATTATTATTTTATTTTATTTTATTTTATTTAGATAGATAGATCATCGGTTGATTAATGTCTTTGACATCGTCCGATTCCCAATAGCCAATTTTGTCGGTCCATCCAATCTCCTGGTTGTAGATGTTTCTCCTTCATATATAAACATATTCCCTGACTCCAGGAGGTTTTAGGTCTTCCTCTGCTTCGTCTTCCCTCAAGTTTCAATTCCAAAACAGATTTTGGTAGTCGATCCTCTTCCATTCGCTGGACATGTCCGTACCATCTTAATTGCTGAGTTTTAATATAATCTAAAATATTGTCTTCAATCTTCATTTTCTCCCTTATAACTGAGTTCCTAATGTTTTCTCTTCTTGAAATTCTTGCGGCCCTTCGTATAAAATCCATTTCCGTTGCCAAAAGGTACTTATTGGTTTTTGTTGTTAATGGCCAAAGTTCTGCTGCATAAAGTAATGATGCTTTTAACAATTGTATGATATATATTCATTTTATTTTTATTACTTACGTTTTTATTCCACAATATTCCATTGAGGCAAGCAATTGAAAATTTTTCTGTATTATTTATATTTCTTATTTCCTCTTCATAACTCCCATTTTTATTTATTTTAATTCCTAAATATGTGATCTCACTACAAGATTTTATTGATTCTCCAGTCTCCAAAATTAAATTTTGTTCTGGTTCACCAATTGATAAATATTTTGTTTTTTTCATGCTCAAATTTAATCCCCATTTTTCATATTATTCTATTAATTTTCTAGTCATATATTCCAAATCTTCATAATCTTGTGCAGTTAACAATTGACAATTGTTAATCATTTTATTTTATTTGCAGAAGGAAATGTTCATATATAACTTTTTTATTATTTCAGGATTGTTTCTGTTATGTACACGGTCTCCTCAACCAAAATATACATATTTTTCCTTCCATACTTCCCGGTCTTTGTGTCTGCTTCTGTCATATTTCTCTTCTTCATGTTGTCGTCTTGATTTCCCTTTATTCGTGCTGGCTTTGGTCTAAGACGTATCCCTTTTCCAGGAGGTATCCATTTCAATACTTCTTTATTTCTGTGTTACTGTTTTTGTGTAATAAAGTTGTTTTGTATTGCCGTGCAAACTGTGCTGTGTTACATACACTATTTTGTCTGTATTTCAGTTCAATACGTTATGTATTTAAAGCTTGCATGTAACACTCTTACACTGCGTGAGAAAATTCAAGCTTGTAATTTGAGAACCCTTTATAAGAAGGAAAACTGCCAAGACGGAAATATATTTAAGGAACCGTCATGTTCCTTCATAGACAGGTTTTACTGTATATATTTTTCAGTTAGGAAAGTTAGCCGTCACGCAGTTGGACAAATGGTTGACTTCCGTACCGATTGACAACTAAGATGGGAACCTTAACCCCCTCTTACACCAAGGTGTTATATGGCCTACCGTGCAGTCACTTTATTTAAAAACAAATTTCGATTACAAATAGAAGCCCCAGATCAAACCTAAATGTGGTAAAAATGGAAGTAATGTTTGATTAAAAAGGAGTTGCAATAAAATCGTATTTAGTTGAATAGGCTACAGGTTATCACGGCCGGTAATCATAATATTATTATTATTAATAATAATAATAATAATAATAATAATAATAATAATAATAATGTAATAATGCTTTATTTTAGCTGGCAGAGTTAAGGCTATAAGGCCTTCTCTTCCACTCAACCAGCGAATAGTAAAATTATGCAAAAAATTACATACATATTACAATTTTAAGATATTAAAATACAGACTAAACAAAATACAAAGATGATGTGATCTAATACTAGCTAATACTAACAAAAACATAGAATATAATAAAATTTAAATTATGTAAAATAAAGTAAGTAGCTTCCTAGATGACTATTAATGGAATGCTCTATATAGTTGTTATGCAGTTAATGTTTTCATTGTGTCGAACTTAAGATATCAGTTAATTTGGATTTAAATAATGATAGCGATTGACAGTCCCTGACATGACTGGGAAGTGAGTTCCATGCTCTAGTCATAGATATTGTGTAAGATTCAGAGTATAGACAGTTCCTGTGCTGTGGTATGAAAAGTAAACAAGAGTCTTGTGATCTTGTTCCTAAATTGTGATTAGCCGATAAATTTTGAAAACGTGTTGTTAAATAAGTTGGTAAATATGTGTGCAGAATTTGGAATAGTAAGGTATGTGAATGAAAAGTTCTTCTGTCATTTAGGCGTAGCCATGATAAGGCCTGAAATGAAGGAGACGCGTGGTCATAACGACGGAGATTGAATATAAATCGAATGCACGCATTATGAGCACGCTGTAGTCTATCAGATAGACCAGTTGTCAGATTAGCCAGTAATATGTCGCAGTAGTCGAAGTGTGGCATTATAAGAGTCTGTACAAGTATTTGTTTTAATTTTGTAGGATCGTATTTATTAACTTACTTTTAGTGTAGAGGTGTACTTGAATAAACAATAGGTGAAGTGTCACTTTAACTCATCATCATCATCATCATAGTACATTCACGAATTTAGGCCATTTGTTGACCTGTTTCGGCCTCAAGAGAAACACCATCCAGAAGTCTTTTGAGTGGACGTCCTGGTCTTCTTCTTCCTGCAGGTTGATATCTTAACATTAGTTTGGGTATTCTGTGATCTTCCATTCGATGAACATGTTGTATCCATCTTGACTTATAATCAGAAATTTTGTTTTCTAAAGATTCCATGTGTAATTCTTCTAAGATGTCTTCATTTTTTTTTGTGATCTAGTAGTGTGTATCCTGCGGTCCTCCGAAGATATCTCATTTCAGCAGATCTAAGTCTTTGTATATCTTTCTGTTTCAACGTCCATACTTCGCTACCATACAAAAGAGTTGGAAGAGCCAGTGTTTTATACACTTTCAGTCTTGAATGCTTTTGGACTAACTGTGGCTTGAAGATAGAATTTATTAACCCTAAAATTCTTAAAAATTTAGATATTTTTGCATTTACATCCTTTTCTTCTTCATATGAGATATTGCATCCTAGATATGTAAAATTATTCACCTGCTCCAAAATTTTATTGTCCAGTACAATTTACTTCTGACAGGATCTACACCTTGAAATGCCATAATTTTTGTTTTTTCTGTAGATATCTTTAATCCATATTCTTCTGTAATTTTGTTAGTTCATACAGACCTTTCTGTAGTTATCTTCGGAATTTGCTATTATTATTTGGTCATCTGCAAACAGTAGGGTGTTTAATTTTCTATTTTCTGATATTCTTATTCCAAATTTATATGTTTTGTTCCAGCAACATATTACTTCATTGATATAAATTGCAAACAGTGTTGGGGATAGGGGGCAGCCTTGTCTCACACCACGATTTATAATTCCTTCTTCAGAAAATCTGTTATTTAATTTAATCTTTATCACTTTAACTCCCAATATATTTTGCGGGCCGGTCATAATGTAGTTTTGCTTTTCCACGTTCCACTTGAGAAGCCTTTATTCCTAATACTTAGTAGTGCAATTTTCTGCACTCTTCTGTCAGCTGGTAAATACAGCGTCTTTCTTGCAAGTAATGCCACTTTGCATTCGATTTTTAAAATAAGCGTACCTTCAAACTACATTCAAACGAATGTTTCAAAAGCTTCCGAAAGAGGTTCCTAGATACAGTATCACATTATTTTGTAGCATACTTACTTACTCACTGGCACTATCGAACCCATAGGTTCATGGCCGCGCGGACATAAGCTCTCCATACATCCCTATCCTGAGCTAATGCTTTCCAATCATTCCCTGTATAATCTACTTACCTCAAATCATACTTAATGTTGTTCTCCCACCTCATTCTTGGTCTACCAACTGGGCGTTTTCCTTCTGGCTTTCCTACAAGAAGTTTCCATGTACGTCTTTCATTCCCCATACGCGCAACATGTCCTGCCCATCGCAGTCCACGAGACTTAACTGTTCTTATTATATCTGGCTTCCTATAAAGACCATATTATTTTATAGCATATCTGCATACTTTTTTTAGCCAATGTGTTAATTATGAATTACGGAAGATAAATGTAATCATCACCAACATCAATGGTGTAATTTGATCTTGATCTCCCTCTGTTTACGAAAGCTAGGATTCTGTACTTATTTTAAAGGAATATCGGCTCCTATTAATGCATGATACAAATCATCGAAAAATTCTGATCTCTAGTTTGGGTCTGCGGAGGTTGAAGCTATACTTCCCCCCTTTTTTTTAAATAATATAAAGTTTTCCATGTGTTTTCTTGAATTACAGTGTTGTTCAACATGATGTTTGAAACTTCCTTTGAGCTCTATGTGACAAACCTTACATTTGATGGTTTCGCCATTAGTGCCAAATTCCTCTACAAACTATGCTAATAGTGATAATGATGATTTTGATGAATTCCTCTATTTTACTTTAGGAGTATTGTCACAGTTCTTTACTACTCTGTATGCAGCGAATAAGTGAATCAGTCGCTACGAAACACACTGTTGTAGAGGAACGTGTTCTGCGCAGTACATATTCCGTGTGCAGGTAATATGCAGCGCCTGTTTACTTACTCAAACCCCGCTCCCTGGTTATAAGTAAGGCTAAGATTTTTATCTATTAAAAGTTAAGATTGTAATATAGTATAATGAGAAGTTAGACTTCTGACTGTCTTTTATTTTGGTTTCGCTCGCAAACAGTTGAATAGTATAATGAGAAGTTAGACTATGACTGTCTTTTATTTTGGTTTCGCTCACAAACAGTTGAATAGTATAATGAAAAGTTAGACTTCTGACTGTCTTTTATTTTGGTTTCGTTCGCAAACAGTTGAATAGTAAAATGAGAAATTAGACTTCTGACTGTCTTTTATTTTGGTTTCGCTCGCAAACAGTTGAATAGTATATTGAGAAGTTAGACTTATGACTGTCTTTTATTTTGGTTTCGCTCGCAAACAGTTGAATAGTATAATGAGAAGTTAGACTTCTGACTGTCTTTTATTTTGGTTTCGCTCGCAAACAGTTGAATAGTATAATGAGAAGTTAGACTTCTGACTGTTTTTTATTTTGGTTTCGCTCGCAAACAGTTGAATAGTATAATGAAAAGTTAGACTTCTGACTGTCTTTTATTTTGGTTTCGCTCGCAAAGAGTTGAATAGTATAATGAGAAGTTAGACTTCTGACTGTATTTTATTTTGGTTTCGCTCGCAAACAGTTGAATAGTATAATGAGAAGTTAGACTTCTGACTGTCTTTTATTTTGGTTTCGCTCGCAAACAGTTGAATAGTATAATGAGAAGTTAGACTTATGACTGTCTTTTATTTTGGTTTCGTTCGCAAACAGTTGAATAGTATAATGAAAAGTTAGACTTCTGACTGTCTTTTATTTTGGTTTCGCTCGCAAACAGGTGAATAGTATAATGAGAAGTTAGACTTCTGACTGTTTTTTTTATTTTGGTTTCGCTCGCAAACAGGTGAATAGTATAATGAGAAGTTAGACTTCTGACTGTCTTTTATTTTGGTTTCGCTCGCAAAGAGTTGAATAGTATAATGAAAAGTTAGACTTCTGACTGTCTTTTATTTTGGTTACACACACAAACAGTTGAATAGTATAATGAGAAGTTAGACTTATGACTATCTTTTGTTTTGGTTTCACACACAAACAGTTGAATAATATACGAGTATACTATCTGCATTGCAATCTTATCTTTTATTACATGAAAATCCTAGCCCTAGTTATAAGATACATTTTGAATTTAAGAGTTATAAAGTTTGTGTTATATTCGTTCACAAACGCGACTTATATTTTCAGGACACGTAGTACTAAGACTCATGCGATAGAAATGTTACGACTCTAGTATTACGTCACGCATTCCTTATGCTCGTATTCTCGTCAGCTCTTAGCTGTAGATGTTAAATAATGAAATAATAGAGTACGCTAAAAATCAGAAATACGTTCATAATTTGATACTATAGTATGTTTTTCACTCTTTTATTTTTACCCTAAAGAATATCATGAATGTTATTTGAGCATTTTGTAATGTGTTGAATAATCTTACAGACGATTCTTTTTATACGGTTTCCTGGTTAAGCTACGTTGAACATTGCCACAGTTACGCAATTACAATGTGACGAATTACATATTATGAGACTTCATCAGATGGAGGAAGACAATATGTGAAAGTGTTAGGAGCAGTTAATGAACTGTGACCATTATGCGCTCTTACAAGCATATCATTTAAATAAGATATTGGAATAGCATCTAGTTCAGTAGAGGATTGAATGTCCAACACAAGTAACATATCAGTAGTTCTAGCTACAAAACTAATCTTACGTTCACAAAGTTTGACATCGGGATGTTCCTGCAAATTGAAGTTTGGTCTCATGAGAGTATAGGTTTATAGGTAATTTGACATGCGAATGTTGCGCAGGAGCAAATTAAAAAAAAAGTGGAAATAAACAATATATTAAAATCATATATTACTTTTTAATTTGAATGTACTATGAAAACTAGCTTACATTTATTTTTTATTTCTGATATTTATTTAGATTAACTGTATAAAAATATATTAAAATTTTACAGTATTTAATTTTATAAGTTACTAACTAATACCCGGCGTGCGCTGCTACGCCTGAATAAATAAAAATTAATATGATTTTATGTTTATTTGAATAAGAAAGGGGAAAAATAATTATACATATATATTTTTTAGATACCCCGTGCTGATTACCCGGCGTTGCCGGGAATCTACTTATCCCGATCTTCTTGACACAAAAGAGCAGAAATACGAAAATTAATGTGTTTTATGTTTAGTTAAATAAGTAGTCGGAAAACATTATGTAAACAATTGAATTGGCGTTCACTTGATGAAAACCCATAATTCATTTAATTAAATAAAAATAAAACTTAAAGTTTTGTGTGATTTTCATATTTATTAAAATATAAATTAGTTACAGTTGTTTCGGTACTTTGTACCTTCTTCAGACATGAAAATAACTTAATGAATTTTTTTATTATAGTACATAACAACTGTAACTATGCAACAATTTTTTTATTTACAATCTCTATTACAAATTTAAAAGAGGCGATTCATTCAAATCTAGTTGCGAATTTAACAGCTTATTACCACTTTTCAATGTATTTATCTCTACAACTTCTAAAAGCCCCAACTTCTTTCCTTTGTCACAAACATGTAATATTTAAAATTTTGAATCAAAACAATTATCATATTGGAGTAAGTGGTTAGCATACTTTGAATTATCTAAATTTCTGTTATATGCTATCATATGTTCCTTTATACAAGAAATTTATAATGTAATAAGGAAAAGGTTCGCCCTTAATGACTTGTAAAAAGAGCTAAAGAAAATAGACCAATGGACGGGAGAAGAACAAGAGGAAGACCTGCCAAGAGATGGATAGACAGTGGATGCGCATGCAATACGTCTTCCTCCGAGGAGTGATGTGGGAAATAAACAGGATGAAATTCCTACAAATTACGAATAATAATAAGAAGAAAAAGATTTGAGAATAAAGCTCTTAAGAAAATTTTCGAACCAAAGAGAGACGAACAGACAGGTGATTGGAGAAAACTTCATAAAAGTGAGCTATATGATCGTTATGGGAAACCAGATATAATTAGAACAGTTAAGTCCCGTAGTCTGCAATAGACTGGACATGTGGCACGAATGGGGAATGAATGAGGAGCTTGGAAACTCCTTGTAGGGAAACCAGAGGAAAAGTGCCCAATTTATAGACTTGGGAAAACAATATTATCCATGATTTCAAGGAAAAAGTTTATACAGGAGATTATTGGTAAACATTAATTCAGGATAGGGATATATGTAAAGCTTATACCCACGAGAGGCATGAACATACGGATTCGACAGCCCGTGAGTTAGCTAGTTAGTTGTAGGTAAGTGAACTTACGTCACTCACAGACTCCTTATCCTGTTTAATATCACAGCCGCCACTTGCTCTTGTGTCATTAAAAGATATATGATTTTTGTCTCATGAGTACCAATAGTTGTACTTAATGCAGTTTTTTTATCGTGTTTTCAAATATGTATTCAGAATTTCTCCATCACCCACAGTTTTTTTTTATCTTAATTTAAATTAATGGATTTAAATAATTATTTTTTAAAAAATGTTTTTTCGTCCATTTGTCCATTGTAAAATAAAACAGGGAACACTTTCATCAGGAGATTTCAGCTATGGATAAGAGATATCAAGGCAAATGGAATCCTAATATGCTGGCCGATTATTGTTGGACCATCAAGAGGGATGCTGCACAGGCGAAATATACAAGAAAATCGTAATTTCTTACTTTATAGGTTAGTCCGAATGTTCGAATATTGTGTAGTTACGAATCAACTTTTATAAGATTCATGATGTGTTCCGTTGAGGTTTATTCAAAATTAATATAAAATTATGGAATATTCACCTGAAAGGTCCGTCTCCTCACCTTAATTAATCATTTAACTGTAGCGCTTTCGGGACTTGTCCCATAATCGGCAGGATTCAAAACTGGTGTTTCACTGAAGATCTGGTAGAGGGGGTTGCATGTATTGGGTTCGTTTTCGTTTATCAGGCTGTCGTTGTTGTGAGCTGCTTTCATGATTTCCAGCGAAGATAAACGTACTCGAAGAGATGGAAATCATGAAAGCAGCTCACAACAACGACAGCCTGATAAACGAAAACGAACCCAATACGTGTAACCTCCTCTACCAGATCTTCAGTGAAATACCAGTTTTGAATCCTGCCGATGATGGGACAAGTCCCGAAAGCGCTACAGTTAAATGATTAATTAAGTTGAGGAGACGGACCTTTCAGGTGAATATTCCATAATTTTATATTAATTTAGTTACGAATGTAGAGAATATTAAAGTTTGAAATTATAAATTCCTGTCTCTCGGAAACCTTGCGTGATGGAGAAAAACCGATATCATATTTGAATTCAGGAGACAAAATACTATCAAAATCACATATTTTTCTTTCTGAGACAAAAAAAAGTTAATTTTTTGTTGCTTAGTGTTATTTAACTCTTTATAATGTAATATTTGCTTTTAAAACCATTTGACATAATACAATCTTGTCCTCTGATTAGATCAGAATTAAAGCTTCAGTGATAAAGTGCGATATGAAATGAATAATGGGCTTATATCGTTACCTTCATATAAGATAATTCCACAGAATTTGAGAAAAATGCTACAAAATCCTTTACATTTCATATGTAACAAGCTCATGTCAGGTAAACAAACGACCAGACCCTAGGGATACATTAAATTCCATCCACATTTCACTCTGAAATTTGTGAAACGTTCAAATGTCCTCTTGAATTATAAACGTGGATAAACGATTTAACTTAACATTGCAACTTTTAGTAGCGTTTAACGAAATATGTGAACTGTTCATATTAACAAATTAATTTCAGCGACTAATTAACTCATGCCCCAAATGGGAGTCAATGACCAATCACGTTACAATGACTTTTTATTTATAGCCAATCACAGTCGCGTTTCGCCTAGAATTTACCAACTAAAATTTATCATAATAAAGAAAGCACCTTCTTTTTAACATTCTTAATAGTTCATATCATTATTTTGCAGTGACTGACTCTGTAAGAAATACGGTTACCAGATTGTATATATAGTGCATGAATGTCAGCACGTAGCACAAGCCGGAGTTAATATAAAAACATTTGTAGGAATTGATTATACCACCAAAAAAAAAAAAAAAAAGAAACCACTGTTTACACTTTCTTAAACGTATTTTTTCCCAGAAAAAATATAGTTGTCATATTTACATCATAGGACATCAGAAATGAATTAATGTACAATTTAATGTGTTTCATTTTTTCTCCACTTGAGTGCATTCTTACAATATTGTCATCAGCTGTCCATTTCCATTACATAATGTATTTCTACGTGTGATCATATATTTAGTTTTATTGATATTTACTTCCAGTCCTAATTTCTTAGTGTTACTCAGCAGTGTGTACGTGTTGTCCTTTAATATTGCGTTGCCTTGGCAATAAATAATATGATCTGGTTGCAGTGACGAACAAAAGAAGCAAATGAAGCGTACCAATCGTTTCTCATTTGTTTTCAAACATCATCGTTTACATTAAATATATAAATATTTTAAAATAACTATATTTAAATAATGATTTGTGAGTAAACAGCTTAATTTTATTCGTTAAATAGTCCTAACAAATGTCATTCTTGATTTCAAAATTCTCTAGATAAAATCACTCCTCACTTCCTGAGTCGTGAATTTATCAATAATTTGGAAATCGCTCGTGGCATTACTTATGAAAATGAATTAAACTCATTCACGTCACGTAAATTGTTACAGTCGATTTACTAACAATGGTGAAACGATTTTTGATCACATGCGAAATGAAGATATCCGCAAAGCTCTCAACTCACATGCAATCACTGAAACCTTCCAAATATACCAAAATAATTGGCGTGAAAACCTTCTTCACCTCCGAAGCTATTCAAATACAGACCCTCTGGGCGAAGAGACCCTGGAAGACCTAAGACGCGAAAGAGGAATCAATTTATATCCTGTAGGGGGATTCCAATAGCCTAATCCCCGATTGCCATTGATGATGATGATTTATTTATTTTTAAAGGGAAGTAAGAAAGTACCATGTCCACTGTTACTGTTATCACCCATCGTGTCATAGGTCTAACTATTTTTTTTCAGGTACTGTTTTGCTATAGCGTTGGGGTCATTGCGCGACCGGAAGTTAATTTATTCACACCATAATAAAACACAATGTTGTTAAGTTCAAAAATAAAAATACTATAACTAGTACGTTAAAAAAAGTATATCAAGGATATAAAAAAGAACCCGTAAAAATATGAAATGTTCAATATTTTGGCAAATTTTAAGCCCTATACGCGATTGAAAGATATTAACTGATTTAAACCGAATTAAAACACAATGATTTAGGTTCTATTTAAAGACGTTACAAACTATTGAATTACGAAAACATTCAATTAAAAAATTAAAAAATAGCAAAAATGAAGTTTTTTTTTTGTGTTTTGTCAAATTTTAGAGCCTTTGCGCGACCGGAAGATGTCAGCCCATTCTGATATTTTTTTCCTTCTTCTCTTTTGTCTATATAATTCGCAACTTTTTCGCGTTATACAACTTCGAAATAGAAAAATGAGTTTTTTACGGCTCACCCTAATGTATGTATGTTTGTATATAATGTAAACTGGGGCACGCCGTGGCGTAGTGGTTAAGGCACTGCGCTACAAGCCGGAAGGTCGAGGGTTCAAGTCCCGGTGGGTCAGGATTTTTAAACTGACCCAAACCATCTGGCGACACTATGGCCATGGGGTCGACTCAGCCTCTAACGAAAATGAATACCATACGCTTGTTCTGGGGGTATGGGTGGCCGTCACGCAGGGCTGACAACCCGGCTGACATCAAGTGCCGATTGTCCAGAAAAAGTGGGAGCCTTAACCTCCTACTACCCAAGGGTCTCATGAGGCCTGTAGTGGGATCACTTTACTTTACTTTACTTATATAATATAAACTAAATACATACACAAACTTCAGATAGGTAATTCATTTTACAACAGTAAATTGTCCTTTTTTTAATATTGCTAATAAGTCATTTCCTTAACAACCCTAAAGACCAATAAATATTGCGAAAAAAAAACTTTATTCTATCGAGAAGTATGCACAAATATCACCGATATAATAAAAAAAATGAAATCGAGAATTTTAAGGCAGAATTAAAACAGCTCAAAGTTCATTAAAATGATATACGAATATTCTTGAATTTCGTGAAATTTGATATATGACTAAGAAAAAAAAAACATGTCATAGGAACACGCCTTCCAGTTACAAGGTTCAATGTCAGAAACTTCTCGTCCCAGACCACAACCTCTTCACATACTGTATGTACAGTGTTACGTGATACAAAGACACCTTGTGGACTCTGTGTTCTATAGTAGAATAATCGGACTGCTGCAAGCAGGTCACACAAAGACTGTGGCCTGCAGAGCCCTCAATTTGTCATAAAGTGTCATCTCCAGATTCTCCTGAGGTTGACTCCGGAACTAGTGTTTCTCAACAATTTCCTTTATACTTATCAATATTTGCAAATAATAATAATAATAATAATAATAATAATAATAATAACAACAATCATAATAATCATAATAATAATAATAATATGGAGCATCATCATCATCACTCCATGGATTAGGCAATTGCCCGTTCCGACTTCATAATGCATCAGCCCAACGTCTTCTAGGTCTTCCAACATCACGTCTTCCTCTTGCTTAATAATTTCTTGCTAACAATGGATATCTCTCCTTACTCATTCCATCCATGTGATCAATCCATTTGTGTCTGTAATTCGTGACCTTATCCAATAAAGGCTGTAGTTTCAATTGCTCTCTTATATCCTCATTTCTTATTCTATCAAGTTTTGTACATCCTTTTACTTGTCTTAGAAACCTCATATCCGCCGTCTGTATATAATATGGAGCAGAAACATGAATTTTGAACAGAAAAAAGGTATGGAAAATATAGTGAAAAAAGAATGCAAAATTATAAGAAAAGTTTTAGGTCCACAAGTCATAGGTGAAGCATTTAGACTCAGAAGTAAAAAGGAAAGAAAAATATATACAGACATTCATAGTGATATTAGAAAACGAAGGTTAAAATTTTATGGCCATATTAAACGAATGAACTCAAATAGGCTTACTATGAAGTGGATTGATGAAGTCAGAAAGGACTTAAAATTGGCAGGAATTACTAAAGAAGATATCCCAAACAGAGATATATTTAGAATTAAGGTGAATAAGTGGCAAGTTGACCAAGAGGACAAACCGAAGAAAAAATACTGGAACAACTTGGACACAGATGATAGAAAACAAGCTCATAGCAAAATAATGAAAGCAATTTGAGCTCAAAGGAAACGCCTCTAAGTACTTTGCGTAGTCCTACATGGGCTCATCCGCAATCCAAAAAAAAAAAAAACAATCGTAATAATAATAATAATAATAATAATAATAATAATAATAATAATAATAATAATTAGAAAAAAAATGGGAACATAATGGTACTGTACATCAACTATACATAGACTTCAGAAAGGCATACGATTCAATTAAGAGGGAAAAGTTATATAGTATCCTGCTGGAGTTCGGAATTCCTAAAAAGTTAGTTATATTTGAAAACACGATAATAAAACTGCATTAAGTACAACTATTGGTACTCATGAGACAAAAATCATGTTGACCAGTGTAATTGGATAAAATACAGATTAGATTAATGGATGAACCTACAATTAATAGCTATATTATGACCTTTATGTCCACCGCTGTGGTCTCGAGGTAAGCGTGCTGCCTTGTCACACAGTGGGCCCGGGTTCGATCCCCGGTCGGGGCAGTTTTTCTGGGTGAGGTTTTTCTCGGGGTTTTTCCTCACCTGCAAGACAAATGTCAGGAAAACGTTAAGGCCCAAACGGTCCCCGAAATCATATGGTCATCATCATCACCATCGTCCTTATCATTATCATCATCATCATCATCGTTCACCGGTGTGGAAAGCAACGGGAAGCTACCACACCTAAAATTCCCTATTAAAGCTGCAAAGCATAGCATGGAAATGCTATGATTGCAGTGAAGGACCTGTCTTCGGGCAGAATTACTATGGATGGATGACCTTTATGTCGTACTGTGTTTAAAAAAACTATGATTAATGAACAATAGTAATAGTAATAATAATAATAATAATAATAATAATAATAATAATAATAATAATAATAATAATAATAATGCTATGAAAGTATGTATGGCTAGGTTTGAAAAGCATATTTAGAATATAATCTACTTTTATTTGCAATGTCTTGGTTTTTCAGAGAGCCTGATTCAGTTCCGGAATCTAGTCACGGCTGATTGATGAGTGAGGCTCGGCTAATTTCGTAATGTTTCCCAAGCAGATTCTCACTATTGTCTTCAAATTTCATTCAATTCACACCCGCTATCTACTTTATCACATAATTATCCTCATATTATGTGTTCGCGTGTTTAAAATGTTGCATGCATGTTTTAATGTTTAACTTGGCCATGCCTCAGTCCAGTATTTTCTCTTTTATCTGTCAAGAAAACTGTATCTTTGCATCTAACTTTTTCAAAACAGTGCTCCTGGAACTACCCATATGTCACATATCACCATCCTCTTGCTCTTAACATGTCCGTTCGGAAGATAGATTCCAAATACGCCTCTAATTAAATGTATCCTCCATTTTTATTTATGTTATTAACTAAATAACTAACTCACTGGCACTATCGAAACAGTAGGTTCTTGGCCGCGCGGACATAATCTCTCCATACATCCCTATCCTCATACAATATCTTCCACAATCATTCCCTGTATAATCTACTTCCCTCAAATCATAGTTAATGTTATTCTCCCACCTCATTCTTTGTCTATCAACTGGGGGTTTTCCCTCTGGTTTTCCTACAAGAAGCTTCCAATCACGTCTTTCATTCCCCATTCGTGCAACATGTCCTGTCCACCGCATTCTACGAGAATTAACTATAGACCATGTAGTTCATTGTTTAACAATCTTCTCCATTCACTGTCTGTTCATCTCTCTTTGGTCCTAAAATTTTCCTAAGAACTTTATTCTCAAATACTCGTAATCTCCTTTTCTCCCTTAAAGTAAGAGTCCATGTTTCGCAACTATATAATATAACAGGTAGAATAATAATTTTATACATTTTCAGTTTAACGTTTTTTTTTAAAGGAATTGGGACGTCAATAGTCTCTGTAATGCATAATAGCACGCATTTCCAGAATAGAGTCTATATTTAACTTCTTTGTGCATACCATTCCTATTTCTGATTATTGTTTGAATTCAGCCACTTCCTCAAAATTCCCCTCATTTGTCATTAGCTGTCCATTTTCATTATATAATGGATTTCTATGTGTGACCATATATTTAGTTTTATTGATATTATCTTATGTATTTAATTACATTCTTCAGTGCGGTATTAAACTATCATATAATGTCTTCATTACATAATATCTCCTTTAAAAACAAAAGTTTTAACTTTTTCGAGGGTATGGGCCAGTAACAGTAAAAATCCAACTATGGATTAAAACATTAGAACAGCTGAGCAATTTTAATTACCTGGCATACAATGTGTCATACAGAAAAAGTGAAGACATTGAAAACAAAATAAATAAATATAAATACAATTATAATTATATACGTGGCTCCATAAAACGAAGTCTTAAAGGAACTAGAAAGGAGACGCTTTTAAAATTTTATAAAACAATAACGGTCTCAATACTACTATATGGATCGGAACACTGTGTCTTAACCAAAAACCAAAGGTTTCTAAATTCAAATCGGGAAAGTTTGGCATGCTACGAGTTATTGGTAAATCCAGAAAATTGGATAAACCTCGGTAAATTTCTGGACAAAACGCGGAAAATAAGGACAACACTCATTCATGAATAAATATATGTTATCAAAATGCAATACCATTAATTCTTAACAATTATATATAAATTAATTAGTGTATAATGCTATTGTATTAACGTTTAATTGTAATATTATTGTGTTTTATTTATGTAATTGTAATGTTAATGTTTTTTTAGTGTATAATGCTATTGTGTTATTATTTAATTGTAATATTATTGTGTTTCCTTTATGTAATTGTAATGTTAATGTTTTTTTAGTGTATAATGCTATTGTGTTATTATTTAATAGTAATATTATTGTGTTTTCTTTATGTAATTGTAATGTTAAAATTGTAATGTTAATGTTTTTTTAGTGTATAATGCTATTGTGTTATTATTTAATAGTAATATTATTGTGTTTTCTTTATGTAATTGTAATGTTAAAATTGTAATGTTAATGTTTTTTTAGTGTATAATGCTATTGTGTTATTATTTAATAGTAATATTATTGTGTTTTCTTTATGTAATTGTAATGTTAAAATTGTAATGTTAATTTTTTTTAGTGTATAATGCTATTGTGTTATTATTTAAATGTTAATGTTTTTTTAGTGTATAATGCTATTGTGTTATTATTTAATAGTAATATTATTGTGTTTTCTTTATGTAATTGTAATGTTAAAATTGTAATGTTAATGTTTTTTTAGTGTATAATGCTATTGTGTTATTATTTAATAGTAATATTATTGTGTTTTCTTTATGTAATTGTAATGTTATTGATTTTTTTGTTCATTTTTCTTTACACTAGTAGCAATTATTACTTTATTGTAACGGACTGTCAACAGCACGTACGGCTTACTGCCCGTGCGACCCATGTTTGTAAATAATATTGTAAATAACTTACTTTTTGTCTAATAAAGTCCTACTACTACTACCAAAAAGCAAGAACGAAGAATAGAAACGTCAGAAATGAGGTTTTTGAGGAGCATGGCTGGTAATACAATAACAGATCGAAAACGAAATGAAAAAATACGAAGTGAACTAAATATATTCAAACTATTAGATAGAATTGCATAATACGGAGATGAATGGATAGACCACATGGATAGAATGAGTAACAATAGAATTTCGAAACAGATTCTTCATTACAAACCACTAAGACAAAGAAATGTAGGAAGACACAGTAAAAGAAGTAAAGACAAATTCTAGCATGAGATCGGGACAGACCTTAAGGTCTAATCCTTGATGGTGCTGAAGATGATGTAATGTCTTGTTTGTATCATTCTTCTTTGCATTAATTATTTTTGTGTCAGAGTTAATTTTCTACTTTGAAACTTTGTCCTGAATTTATTTTGTTTTATATTACTTTATAATGTATTTAATTACCTTCTTCAGTCTGATATTAATCTATTCTATTATTGTTTTGTCTATTTTATTTCCCACTGTTTTATTTTTTATGTGCCAGAATTTATTTTATTTTTGAAACTGGCTCTTATATAAGTAAATAAATAAATAAATAACTACATTTATTTATTAATTAATTTATTTATTTATATACAGAATTTTAATGTTTACACATCTTTCTGTGCCTAAAGTTTTATTTTTCTTCTCCACTCGTCTCTCTCCATACAATCCATGTCCTCCAGTCTGCTCTCATTCCAGTTCTTATTTCCTGCATCCACGAGCTTCGAGGTCTTCCTCTCCTACTTCTACCAGCTGGACACCGTTCCAATGTTTTCATGGATAATCTTTCTTCTTGCATTCGTCGTACGTGCTGATACCAATTTAATTGCTTATACCATATATAATCTACTACTGAATAACCAATATTCATGTTTTCTCTTATGACAGTATTTCTTATTCTGTCTAATTTTGAACATCTTGCTGCTCTCGTCAAGAAAACGACTTCCATCGACATAAGTTCTTATAAATAAATAAATAAATAAATAAATAAATAAATAAATAAATAAATATATATATATATATATATATTCCACTTTCCCTTTAACTGGAACTTTGTAGTGTACATATTCTATGAATTATTTCTGTAACTGAACTGCACCCGAGCAGAGTACTTGCTCATTCTGGTAACAGTAATGTTTACAACCGTTATTTGTGAATCAAATTTATTCTTATTATTTTGTTATTCTTCTCAATTTTACTAATTTTATTCTTGTTTATATATATTTGTTTAGTTAATCCATCTATTCCATGATCTTTCTCGTGGTCGTTTTCCTTGTACCTTGAGCTTTTATGTTCTCTATTGTATTTCCTTTTCCATTCTTTTCAAATATTCAAACTAAGTGTATATACTTGACAATTTATTTCATAGCTTTAATAATAATGACCTTGAATTGGACATACTCTGTGTAAACCTTAAACTGCGATGGAAAGATGCACACGGGACTGGAATCCTCAAAGGGAGAGGAAGATCAAAAATAACTTTGAAGAGGACTATTGAAGGAGAAATACGTAAAATAGGAAGTACTTGGTTGGAGGTGAATATGTTGGCAGATGATAGAGCTAAATGGAGACATTTCATTAGGCCCTATGCTCCAGATAGGAGCGAAAGGAAACGATGATGGCGATGAATAATATTTAATTCGCATGCTGTTGCATTTACTTTCTTATGGGTACATAGGATCTTAATATAGTTTTGTAAAGTATAACATGCAGAAAACTCTGTGAATATTGAAGGAAACTAGTTTTACTATTGCACACAGAGTGTTATTAATGGAGAAGAAACTGGAGAACGAGAAAACAATCCAAGAAGCGGAAAAGATTCACACCCGCCATCTCGTTAGCGAGTGTAGACGTGCCTGGATTGTTATTCTCACTGTGCTTTACATGTGTATCCAATTTCTTTCTAACCACTCAACTGTGGCGGGAGAATAAAAAAGGATTGTTTGTTCGACCACAACCACCGATACTGCAATATTCAATTTGTGGAATGTTCTGGTAATACGTACGTAATCATTAACATCTTCATCGTCTTCTCTTTTCTTCTTCTTCTGCCTCTGCTCTTGATTCTTCCTCTTCTTCTACACTCCAAGAATTAGCCAATACTGTCTGTTCCGGCTTCAAAACATGTCGGATTGTCGTTTTCTCGATCTTTCCGGATGCATTCTTCCCTTATGCTTATAGTATAACATTCTTCTTCGGATTCTCTCTTCCGACATTCTATCAATGTACCGTTTCCATTTATTTTATAGTTTATATTTTTTAATCATAGAACAAGTCTACGAATTTAAATACCTCGCTCACCTAATATCTGATATAAGAAATCACACAAAGTTACAGAAATACGATGCAATAAATGGAGTCGTAAAAATAAATTTTGGTAAACAAATGTCAACGGTAACCAATTTGAGATTACGCAATGAAACTGAAAAGTCAGGACTGAAATATAGCAGCTAAAATTGTAAAATATACAGTCAATATGCCCAATTCAGAAATTTATAATTAAAATAGTCAACATGTTTCAACAGTGAATCTGTCATTTTCAACACTAAATATTGACTGTATATTTTGTGTTACCAAGAAGATCATTAGTGTATTAGAAGCTAAAATTGGATACTAAATTATAAAATAAAATCAAAATTGCAAGCGGCACAGGTCAGATTTTTACTTCCACTCCTAGGTTTGACAAAAATTGACAAGCTAAGAAACATAGATATACACGATAAATTAAAAGATCAAAATATAGTTGAAGAAATTCAGAATCATCAAAGCAATGGTCACAACATGTCCAAAGAATGGCCCTGCTTTAAATGAATAAGGCTGATCTAGACATGGCTGTCGATAAAAAACCCCGACACACTTTACCCCAATGTGAGTATTGGTAAGTCTGTAGGAGAAGGAAAACTCCGAAAATAAACTCGGGAAGAGGACTCTCGTCAGCCGAGGAGAAGACAACGTTTTAAGGGAAATGGACCCCAACAGAAAACCTCCGGTCCTCCAGATTGGGGGTTGTGCGTCGGGCTGGAAACCCGCCACGTAAAAAAGATATTTCTCAAAAGTCTCACACGATTAAGCCGGGCGGAATTCCCAAGAAAACGCTGGACTGAACAGATGTGAGATCGGAACAGGCAAAGACCTGCTCCGTAAAATTTGATGGTGATGATGATACTTAAATGGGGCGCCTGGAAGGCGGGGTTACGCTGTGGCGTGCACATCAATGAAGTAGCAGATAAATTGTATAAAATATGACATTTAATAGAAACAAGTTGTCTGAAGTAAAAACAAATTAACAAAGACATTTCGATCATTCAATAAACAAAAATATAAACAAATAAATAACGATACTCTTACAATAGAAAAAACCACACCATACCTCACGCCACACTCATGCTAGCGTCCGAACCAGGGGCGGCTTCTTCCCTGGTCTGCCGGACCAACTAAACCACGCCGCTTCTCGGCTTTTAGACGAGCTTGTCCATTAGAGCTCCAATCGCATCGCGGACTGGATGCGGATTCAAACCTTGAATCTGCTCGAACAACTGAACGATGAATGCTTGAATGATTGAATGATATCGTTCTGTTAGTGCACCACGTATATGAAGGTTCCGAGGTAGAGGGGAGATGCGCCGTAGACATAGCGCAGCGGGAAGGGTAAAGAGTAGAGAGTGGGGGTAAATACAAGGAGAAAGGGATATTGGCATAGTTCATAAATATTCCAGTCTAGGGAGGAGAACGACGCTACAATAATGAGCCGAAAAACACACTTTCGGTTCAACGCTACCCGTTGATATAATTGGTGCTGCTGTTGATAGCGATGCGTCAGGAGACTCGTTAATCGTAAACTTTACCTAAGATGAATACGAATGATGATGATTATGATAGCCATATGATGTTCGGGGATCTTTTGGGTCTTAAAATGTTCTGACATTTATCTTACAAGTGAGGAAAAACTCCGAAAACATTGGAGTGTGACTGTGTCGTAGATACAGCCACGTGTTTTACGTGAATACTTGTACGTAACGGGTAATTTAATACTGGCACCGTCGTTGACCTGTTCGGACACCTTCATTCTTTTACATTCCCGGCACCGCTTCACTCTGCCATATAGGGTTTTATGGGTACCACTAGATTGCTCTTGAGAAGCTCGTTCCAACCATATCTATATTTCTCCATTATTCCACGAATTGTCATGGCTACATCTAAAAGAGAGAAGAAAATCGCACTGTCTAATTCTCCTATTTAAGATCCTATATACCTCGATTCCCAATTATTTATCATCCCGTTTCCGGTATCTATCCACAAACCATAACTTAAACACAAGATCACAACATAGTCTCTTACTTAATATACCGCAACATAGGACATCACATCACTCCATGTCATATACCATCTCCTCTTCTCGCAACTGGAATTCGCTACCACAAGAAATAAGGGGCTGCCGGACATTGGCATCTTTTAAAAGAAATCTAAATTTATATTTGCTCTAAACTCGACTTCATTATTATCCAGTGTAAGATATATATATATATAATATATATATATATATATATATTAATTGGTGTTTCCCGTATAATGTATCATATTTATATTATTATTATTATTATTATTATTATTATTATTATCGTATCATTATTGTTATTACCCTATAAAATGTTGTTTGTACATGACATTTACATTGTTACATTTATTGTATCTTTAACTGTTTATAATTAGTATAGTGTATATCTATATTTGTCGAATATTTATTTGTATTTGTGCTGGTTGAGTGGAAGAGAGGGGCTTATGGCCTTAACTCTGCCAGAATAAATAAAGTATTATTATTATTATTATTATTATTATTATTATTATTTTGATTTGGCTTTTTGAGGAGTATAGGCCAACATTGCATTATCTATTTTATTTTAATTTCAACACCATTTATATATTCACCATAACTATTTCATGTTATATGTTTTATATTCGCAATCGATAGATCTTGACGAGAGCTGGCGATTGAAACTCAAACGAATGCCGTAAATTTTCCGAGTCAAAATTTATGCTAAACCAAAATTATGTGACGCAGCGAAACGACCTCAAAAATGACGGCGCTTCTCCCTCCGCCGCGCGCGATGCGTCACAGTCCACACTCAACGTAACGAATTCTTTGATCCTTCATCTATCGAGTGGTCTAATTAAATTTTGGATGTACAGTTAGATGATAAATTTGTAGCTGCGACACAAAACTGTATCCCTCGATTTTGTTATCATAAGAGCTCGGAAGTTGAGAGAGAATATCCTTTTTTTTTTATTTAATGTCTGACGACCAGGCCTAACTTACTATACATATACATTTTAGGTCATTGTAGGTCAGAAAATAGTGCGTTTTATTCGTCTTTTTTGTCCTTTTCCGACTTTTTTTTTTTTGGCTTGTTGGTCCTTTCTTAGCCTTTTTGTTTTAGGTCTTAATGACTTTCTTTTTTGGCAACTTTACAATCTTTTGACTAGATTTATACAAGTTTTAGGTATTTTTTAAGATATATTTGAGTCTTTTTAAATGTCCTTTATAGGTAGGAATTTTGAAGGTCCTGAACTTCCGAGCCCTTGTTATCATCAGTTTTCTGAATTGCCTCCCACTAAGGATACAAATTTCTTCATTTTCTTTCTCTTCTTGGTCATGGTTTAGGCTTTTTGCTAGCCTGTTGCGGCTCCAAATTACTGCTATTTCCATCTTTTCTTTGGTCTTCTCAAACTTCTTCTTCCTCTTGATGAATAGTTGCATGCTGCTTTTGTATTTCTGTTCTCAGCCATCCTTGCTAAGTGTTCTTTCCACTTTGTTCTATATTTCACTATCCATCCATAATGATTCTGCCCGAGAACAGGTCTTTCACTGCAATCATAGCATTTTCATGCTATGCTTTTCAGCTTTACTAGGGAAGTACAGGTGTGGTAGCTTCCCGTTGCTTTCAACATCGGTGAAGGATGGTGATGATAATGATGAGGATGATGATTGCCGGATGATTTTCGGGATCGTTGGGCCCTAAGCTTCCTGACATTTCTCTCACAGGTGAGAATAAACCCCGAAGAACACCTCACCCCGGAACCTGTCCCGACCGGGAATCGAACTCGGACCCGCTGCCTGATAAGGCAGCACGCTACCTCGAGACTACAGCGGTAGACATTTCACTATTGTTGTGTTTAATTCCATTACTTTTAGTTGCTGCCTTATTGTTTGTCTGTTCTTTGATGTCCTGATTATCATCATCATCCGGTATCATGGCAGCTGCGTCGTCTTCCGGAAACCAAGCGCCATTCCTCTCTTTCTATTAATTGATCTTCCTCCAATCCTCTGATATTCATAGCCGCTTGTACTCCTTCTATCCAAGTTTTCTTCGGTCTACCTCTCTTCCTCCTTTCCATTGGGCATGCAAATTTAAAGACGAATTCACGTCTTCATCTTCTTCTTCCTTTTCATGGTTTAGGCTTATTTTCTAGCCTGTTCCGGCTCCGAATTGCTGCTCTTTCCAACCTTTCCTTGGTCTTCCCAAACTTCTTCTTCCTCGTGGTGAATAGTTGTATGCTGCTTTTGGTTTTCTATTCTCAGTCATCCTTGCCAAGTGTTCTTTCCAGTACGTATTCACGTCAAAACCTCTTAACTGAAATTTGTCCCGACCGGGGAACGAACCCGGATCCGCTGCGTGACAAGGCAGCACGCTACCTCGAGACCACATCGGTGTACTATAACATTGTAATATAATGTCAATATATCAGTGTGTGGTAGTGATGAATTGCCCATATATTAGTTTGCTCTGCGACGTCTGACACAATAAAACTCTCTAACACCTGTTTGCATTGAGACATTGATTGAGGAAATAGCTATTCCCGGTGGAGTAGTTACACTGTGGTGCAGTACACCTGGCTACGTGGACACCAGGTTTAGATACAAGTGGTTTTAACATGGCCTACATTGTTTTCTACTGAGGAATGAAAGATGGTGATCAGGGAATATGATTTGTACACGTCACTATCTCGGATTTCCATTAGGAACAGGAAGCAATGATGATATATCAAAGCTTCATCTCTGTTCTTATTATAGCACATGTTTTGAAGATGACCGTATTTTTCCGCATGTTCTCTCAACTGACACGCACCACCGTTAGAGATTAGATTGGCTTAGTTTATTTTAGCTTATATTTAACTATAAAACACGTTGTGACTCTGGAACAAGCGTTGAATTTATTATTTATTCGCTTATTTTTATTATCATCATCTTTACTTTAAGGTATAAACATTCAATTGTCTATTCCGTCTTCAAATACTTTCTAGCCATCTTCTTCTAGGTCTACCCTCTGATCTGTTTCCACTAACTTTATATGTCTTCTTCTTCTTCTTCCTCCTTTCCAGGATTAGTCAATACGGCCTGTTCCGGTTTCAAGTCCATCGTTTCCTTGGCCGTCCCAAAGATCTTCTTCCATGTGGTTTGTAGATGTTGATCTTTTTGGGTAATCTTGTATTGTCCATTCTGTCTAAATGTTCTTTCCATTGGTATTTGTGCTCTTATAGTTTATCAACTAATGAAAACATCTCCAGTTCATTTCTTATTAATTCATTGTGTAATCTATCCATGCGTGTACATCCTTTTACGGATCTTAAAAATTTCATTTCAGTGGCTTGAATATGTGAGATATCATTTTTTGTAAGTACTCAAGATTCAGACCCATATAAAAGAACAGGAACAGCTATAAGTTTATAAAACCTGAGCTGAGTTTCTCTTCGAGTCTTTCGGAGGGTCCTTCTTCTGGTGCAACACATAATTTGATATCGGTTTAATTTATTATGTATATCCCAATCGTAGCTATATGTTATATCTGAACCAAGATAGTTAAAATGTGCTATCTGTTCTATTATTTCATTATTGATCACTATTTTTGCTCTGACTGGCACTTTGCCCTGAAAAGCCATAATTTTAGTTTTTGAAGTTGAGATTTGAGATTATAAGAGTCCTAATTGATTCAAGTCCAATGTTTCAGGGTCCCCTTATGAGGGTTACACTATAATGAAAAATGTGCTTGAGAGGACAAAACATAATTAATTGACATAGTTACTAAATAAGAAACATGTAAATGGCCCTTTGTAAATCATCCTCTGACTTCTGTATAATTAACAGATCGTGTGTCTACATTAAAATATTAGTATACATTTCCTTATTACTTTGTATTCTTATTGGACTTGATTTTTTCCATTTTCGTATAACCTCGTCAAAATATATATTAAAGAATGTAGTAGTAGTAGGACTTTATTAGACAAAAAGTAAGATATTTACAATATTATTTACAAATATGGGTCGCACGGGCAGTAAGCCGTACGTGCTGTTGACAGTCCGTTACAATAAAGTAATAATTGGTACTAGTGTAAAGAAAAATAACAAAAAACAGCAATAACATTACAATTACATAAAGAAAACACAATAATATTACAATTAAGTAATAACACAATAGCAATAACATTACAATTACATAAAGAAAACACAATAATAATATTACAATTAAATAATAACACAATAGCATTATACACTAAAAACATTAACATTACAATTACATAAAGAAAACACAATAACATTACAATTAAGTAATAACACAATAGCATTATACACTAAAAAAACATTAACATTACAATTACATAAAGAAAACACATTAATATTACAATTAAATAATAACACAACAGCATTATACACTAATTAATTTATATATAATTGTTAATAATTAATGGTATTGCATTTTGATAACATATATTTATTCATGAATGAGTGTTGTCCTTATTTTTCGTTC
Organism: Diploptera punctata; assembly: GCA_030220185.1. Taxonomy (NCBI): domain Eukaryota; kingdom Metazoa; phylum Arthropoda; class Insecta; order Blattodea; family Blaberidae; genus Diploptera; species Diploptera punctata. The sequence continues at coordinate 519,031 of JASPKZ010004543.1, forward strand.
GCGTTTTGTCCAGAAATTTACCGAGGTTTATCCAATTTTCTGGATTTACCAATAATTCGTAGCATGCCAATCTTTCCCGATTTGAATTTAGAAATCTTTCCGGTAATAACTGACGTCTCCAATATTCTAAATCATTACATTTTCCTAATATATATGTATCTCATCTTCAAAGTTCCCGCACATTGGACATATTCGCATATCGTGATCGTCGCTAATTTTTAGAAATGTCCATGCCCCTAGCCTAAACCAAGCAAGCCCTGATCTCTCCTTAAATCCTAGGTTGAGTATATACGATTCTTTTCCCCAGACGTGTTTTAGGTCTCTTTCTAAACACAGTGAGCGTTTTCCTGTACATTCGGCGAAAGTATCTTGTTGGTTTATATCTAAGTACCTCCTCCTTATTTTTCTCCACACGTTCTTGCGATTTTCAGTCCCTTTTTCCCATATCCAGCCCATCCCAATCTTTTGGAGTTCTCTCCTAATCTCGTCTGCCCAAAATTTAACATCTATGTTTTTAATTTGGTGGTCGTAACAAATTGCTCTAAGCATTGTTTGTTCACCTTGGATTACTCGCAACCAGTATTTGAGTACACGAATTTTGCAGTTAATGTCGTCCTGGAATGACCCAAATTCATATAAAATTCCACAGTTAGAAACGGCCTTACTAAGTCCTGTAACATACTTTAGAAAATGCGTATATACCTTATTTAGTATTTCCGTTCTTTGGAAACCCCAAATCTCACTACCATAGTGCATTACTGGCCTGACCATCGCTCCATACGTTTTTTCTAATGTGCTGACTGGAATATCAGGCACTCGACCCAGAATACCGAGTACACTGTTAAGTTGTCCCCTCCCTTTAAATAATGCTATATCAATGTGCTTTTTCCACTTTCCGTTCATTTTCAACGTCGTACGAAGATATTCAAAATGTTTCACGTTTTGAAGAACTTGATCTCTGTATTTTCCATTCCTCTGCTCTACCATAAACCGTCCCATTTTTAAAGGTCATTGTTTTTGTCTTACTAACATTTACAGTCAATCCCCAATTCCTACAGTATATTTCCAGTAGGTCAAGACCTCTTTGCAATCCCTTGATTGTCTTGGAACAGATAATTAAATCATCTGCATACAACAGGACTGGGATTCTAACATTTCCTATCTCCGGAGCCTCAATTTCTCCTTCTAGCATTACGTCAACAATATCATCAACGAATAGATTAAATAGCGTTGGTGATAAAATGCAACCTTGTCTCACTCCCCGATTGGGTCTACTTTTATACAAAATTTAACATATTTATAAATTGACATTAAAGCATGTATCATTTTACGAGACAATCCTTTCCGATTTAATTTTTCCCAAAGTGCGCTTCGGTCCACAGTATCAAATGCCATCTTAAAATCAATGAATGCACAAAATAATTTACCCCCCTTCATTTTCAGATTGTCATCAATTAATGTTCTCAGAACAAATAGGTTGTCCACCGTGGAGTACCCTTCTCTAAAACCTGCCTGATATTTTGAGAGCCTATTGTTCTCTTTAGCCCATTGTCTGATTCGTTCGTAAAGTACTTTACAATATATTTTTCCGAACACTGACAAGAGACAAATTCCCCTATAACTTTCTGGTATCTGTGCCCCACCTTTCCTTTGTATAGCGGTTGGATGACACCTGTCGCCCAGGCTTCCGGATAATCTCCTCCATTAAAAAGTTTGTTGAACGCAGTTTTCAAAACGTCTAATAATTTATTGGATGATATCATATTTTCAAGAATTCCCCTGGTATCCCATCAATTCCAGGTGCTTTACCATTCTTTAAACATTTAATGGAAGAAACCACTTCATTTTTCGAAATATCCTGATCCAGTAATTGAATATGAATTGGGTCAGGGATCTCAACTATATTTCCTTCATTATATCTTAACCTCTCATTTCCCAGCACCCTATCAAAGTAACTTCTCCATTCCCCGGGCGTTATTCTTGTCCGATTTATGGACTTTACTTTGAGTTCCCTTATCGCTTTCCATATGTCCGCAATGTTCCCACTTTCAGTCGCGACTCTCATTTCTTCGGATTTCTTATTTTGCCATGCTAGTTTTGTTTCTGCCAATAAGTCTTTATATCCTTTCTCTCTTGCGCATAATTTTTTCTGCTTTCATCTGTGCTTTCTTTTCTAAACTTTAAAAGACTACTTTCGACAAATTTCTTCTTCTTTCTAGATGCATTATTGTACCACCCTTTGTCCTTCTGGTTCATTGCGTATTTAACCTTGAATTTTTCCCCTGCTTTTTGAAAACATTCTGTCAAAGTTTTAATAATTTCCTCCCCGCTAAGATCATTTAATTGCTGATCCTGTATTAGCGTTTCCAAACTCCTGTTAAATTCTTCTCTCAGATCCTCGATCCACCTGAAACGGATAATTGGCCGCAATATTGTTGCCACCTCATCATTAACTGTCTCACTAATACCTTTCATATTTAAAATAAGTTTGTTTGGGAAGTGGTGTGATTCGATTCTGGAAACTATACAGAAATTACTTAGGACTGGAATCATGTCTTGTGTGCATATTGAATAATCGATTACGCTACTTCCATTTTTATTAATAAATGTCAGTTCTCCATTTTTATCTTCCCTATATTTCCCATTCAGAATTTCAAGTTCAAATGCATCGCAAAAAGCTAACAATTGGTTTCCTTCTGAATTTAAAATCTTGTCTTTGCTTCTCCTACCCTCACCTCGTGTTTCATATCATCCGATTTTATAGTGATATTTTCCTCCCCAATCCTACAGTTAAAGTCCCCTAAAATTATTATTCCCGCTTCCGGAAACCTATCTTTTATTTCTGCCAACGAGTCAGACAATTCAACGAAAAATTTGGATTGGCATACCTGGAATTTAGTGGTTGGCGATAAATAGACAACAGACACATTTCTGCTCTTTCTGTATGGTAATATATACAAATTGCCTCTTTTAAAGTAATATTTACCTTTTTAATATATGGGTCTAAGTTAGCTTTATATAAAATGGCAACACCGCCTGGATATCTACCTCTCTTTCCTCTCTTTTGATTACCCTTAAAATAACCTTTCATATTACATAGATTTATGCATTCATTAGCTTTTAACCATGTTTCTCCTAGAGCTAATATATCAAAAGTCTCAATAAACTCTACACATCTTTCCATTGAAAGTTTTTGTTTTAACCCTTTAAAGAATGTATGTGATAATGTACACCCTTGTCGAACTTTATATTTGTTTAGTTAATCTGTATTTGGCATTCTCTCTAGATGTTCTTTACAATGTTGTTTATAATATTGCTACAGTTGACCAAGGTTTTTCCATTATGTTATTTCGGCGTAAATGAACACAGAGATGTTGTTTAAAATCTAACTTAACCCTTTATTTTTTTTGTTCAAATTATCACTAAACTTTTATCACAATTTTCACTTATAATCTCTTTCAATGTTTACCTCGGCCACAATTATTGCACAGTTATTAATGAATCCGTTCATCACAATTTCTGTTACACTTAACCTCTCACCGTCCAACAGAAGACTATATAGGCTGACTGGTGCCTTGCCTTCGCTCCCTTTTACATAGGCGTGAAGAACTTTCTAGACTTAGGTTCGAGACGCTTCGAACCGCAGAAGCCTCTGGCCACCGATTTCTCCCGAAAGGGGAGGAGGTGTTAGTAGAGACATCTCGAATCACAGACCAGACATTTCAATGTTCGCGCGGGCCTTTTGGCTCGCGAGACCACCTTTCTTGCCTTGCCCGCCTAATTTAAACGTCGCTATACGACGCGTAACAAATATCTTAATCTGTGATCCGAACTAAAATATTACAATTCCTCTCGTATTTCTTCATTTTTTATGTGATCTAATGTTGTACGTCCTTCAACTCCTCTCAAAAATTTAATTTATGAATCCTGTGTCTTGCTTCTTTTGTCCGCATTTCACTTGCATAGGATATGACCGGCACAGTTAAAAAACAATTTTATCCTACTGGACGACCGACTTGATTCCTTCAGACTCATCACCAAACTGCATCAACACCATTGCTGCTGCACACCGCTCTAATTCACCAATTAATCAACAAACACCAATCGATCTTCTGCTTTGGTTTTTAACAATTTTCACACAATTTGATTTACTCTTTTTCTGGAACCTTGTTCAAAATTAGCGGAACTAAAAAGCTCAGCCTTGGAACCAGGGGTTTATCAATATAATAAAATTTATTAAACACGCAAAACGAACTTCATAGCCACCCAAACGATGACCTCATGATAGGTGGATAGACAGACAGACAGACAAACAAATAGATAGACATATATATATAGATAGACAGAAAGATAGACAGATTTATAGAGAGATAGATAGACAGATAGGCAGATAGACAGATATATAGACAGGTAGATAGACAGATGGAGAGATATACAGATAGACAGATATATAGATAGATAGATAGATAGATAGACACATAGACAGACAGACAGATAGATAGATAGATAGATATATAGATAGATAGATAGATAGATAGATAGATAGATAGATAGATAGATAGATAGATAGATAGATAGATAGATAGATAGATAGATAGATAGATAGATAGATAGATAGATAGATAGATAGATAGATAGATAGATAGATAGATAGATAGATAGATAGAGTGAGAGGGGGATTATGGACAGAATGGGATAACAGGGTTGAAGGTCACAAAAAAATAAATAGAGGTGACAGAAAATTTAGCGCCTTCTCAATTTCAGGCAACATATCACCCATTTTTTTCAGAGAGCTCTGAATTTTACGACAAAGAAAAGGTGCGCTCCTAAAAGTTCTAATCCTAAACCTAATCATTATAAATAAATACTCCACACATGAAATTCAGCATGTAGACAGAGGAATACTGGAAACGCAGTGATGAAACAATAAAATTTAAGGACGTGACACCTTTCTCAACGTTAATTCCAGCGGGTTCAAAGTGAGAAACACCAGGGGTGGTTAATTTCAAGGTGTAATTAACGTTTAATATATTTCAATCCCCGGGGAGTTCAGTTTAACCCCTAGAGCGCTCTTCGCCAGGTGGTGATGTTTGCTGCTATACACTAGAAACATTTTCCAACTACAAGCAAGTAGGTGGTTTCTCCCATGTGATAGTTCAGCTCTACTGAAAAAGTTACAAAAAAAGCCGTGACACATTATATGTCCTAAATTATTTGATGGTTCAGTTGTTTCTTATTGTTAATTAAGTGCCAGGATACGAAAACTGAAATCTTCTTCTTCTTCACGGTTTAGGCTTATTTTCTAGCCTGTTCCGGCTCCAAATTGCTGCTCTTTCCATCTTTTCCATGTTCTTCCCAAACTTCTTCTTCCTCGTGGTGAATAGTTGAATGCTGCTTTTGGTATTTTATTCTCAGTCATCCTTGCCAAGTGTTCTTTCCAGTTTGTTCTGTATTTCTCTACTGTTGTGTTTAATTCCTCTACTTTTAGTTGTTGTCTTATTTCTGTGTTATGTTTTTGTCTGTTCTTTGATATCCTACTATTGATCCGAGGAATCTCATTTCAGCAGCTTGCATTCCGGCGGATTCTTGTGTTGTCACTATCCATGTTTCGGATCTATAAGTAGTAGTAGTAGTAGTAGTAGTAGTAGTAGTAGTAGTAGTAGTAGTAGTAGGACTTTATTAGACAAAAGTAAGATATTTACATTATTATTTACAAATATGGGTCGCACGGGCAGTAAGCCGTACGTGCTTTTGACAGTCCGTTACAATAAAGAAATAATTGCTACTAATGTGAAGAAAAATAAACAACAAAAAAAGCAATAACATTACAATTACATAAAGAAAACGCAATAATATTACAATTAAATAATAACACAATAGCATTATACACTAAAAAAAGCAATAACATTACAATTACATAAAGAAAACACAGTAATATTACAATTAAATAATAACACAATAGCATTATACATTAATTAATTTATATATAATTGTTAATAATTAATGGTATTGCATAATAGGCACTGCCATTGTCTTGTATAATTTCATTATAGAGTCTTTACTGAAATCTTTATATATATATATATATATATATATATATCCATCCATAGTAATTCTGCCCGAAGTCAGGTCTTTCACTGTAATCATAGCATTTTCATGCTATGCTTTGCAGCTTTAGGCCTACTAGGGAATTGTAGGTGTGGTAGCTTCCTGTTACTTACCGGTGAAGGATGATGATGATGGCCGGATGATTTTCGGGGACCGTTGGGCCCTAAGCTTCCTGACATTTGTCTTACAGGTGAGGAAAAACTCCGAAAAAAAAACTCACCCAGGAGCCTGTCCCGACCGGAAATCGAACCCGGGTCCGCTGCATGACAAGGCAGCACGCTACCTCGAGACCACAGTAGTGGACTTTATATATATATACATATAAATCAATGTTTGTTTGTTTGTTCGTATTCTATGCGCGGCCATACCGTTGATCCGATTTTGATGGGTGTTTTTGCAAAATATTTGTAAGAGTTGTAATACCCAACCTCTTCACCCTTAAAAATCACCCTTTGTAGCGAAAAACGTGAAATAAAGTCCCTATTTTGACGCTTAAATGGCTTACGCTGCCTAAACCATAATAAATACTCCACATTATAGTAAAGTAAAAGTAAAGTAAAGTGATCCCACAACAGACCCGGGGGCCCTTGGGGTAGTAGGAGGTTAAGGCTCCCACTTTTTCTAGAAAATCGGCACTTTATGTCAGCCGGGTTGTCAGCCCTGCGTGACGGCCGCCTTTACCCCCAGAACATGCGTCTGGTACTCATTTCCGTTAGAGGCTGAGTCGACCCCAGGGCCATAGTGCCGCCAGAGGGTTTGCGTCAGTTTAAAAATCCTGACCCCAACGGAACTTGAACCCTCGACCCTCCTGCTTGTAGCTCAGTGCCTTGACCACTACGCTACGGCGTGCCCCCATACTCCACATTATTGTACAGAAAATTGAATATCTCAAAAAACTCTATAAAAATTCCGCGACAGCATATGTTTATCTTTTACACTTCACTCACAATAACCATTTTTGTCTTTCATTGATGCCAAGAAGATCGGGATTAGCTGATTCCGGGGCAAGCATAGCAGCTCGAGGCTGGTGGTAAAAAACACATTAACATTTATTTAGGAGTAGCAGCGCACGCCGGGTATTAGCTAGTATATATAGTATATATATGTATATATATATATATTTTCATATATATATATATATATATTTTCATATATATATATTTTTTTTTCATATATATATATATATATATATATATATATATATGAAAAGAGAAAAGAATGCTTGAGTCGGGATTTGAACTCGAGTCTCTAAAGTCTGTACCTTTAGCGCTCTAACCAACTGAGCTACCCAAGAATTCCAAGACAAATAAACAATTTTCTTATACATGTAGTATTCTCAATTCACACAAGAGGTAGCGGAAATATCATTCAACTGCCATCTAGCGGCTAACGTAACAGTTAAGCAAATGTCAAAAATATATTTATAATATCTATATATATATATATATATATATATATATATGAAAAGAGAAAAGAATGCTTGAGTCGGGATTTGAACTCGAGTCTCTAAAGTCTGTACCTTTAGCGCTCTAACCAACTGAGCTACCCAAGAATTCCAAGACAAATAAACAATTTTCTTATACATGTAGTATTCTCAATTCACACAAGAGGTAGCGGAAATATCATTCAACTGCCATCTAGCGGCTAACGTAACAGTTAAGCAAATGTCAAAAATATATTTATAATATCTATATATATATATATATATGAAAAGAGAAAAGAATGCTTGAGTCGGGATTTGAACTCGAGTCTCTAAAGTCTGTACCTTTAGCGCTCTAACCAACTGAGCAACCCAAGAATTCCAAGACAAATAAACAATTTTCTTATACATGTAGTATTCTCAATTCACACAAGAGGTAGCGGAAATATCATTCAACTGCCATCTAGCGGCTAACGTAACAGTTAAGCAAATGTCAAAAATATATTTATAATATCTATATATATATATATATATATATATATATATATATATATATATATATATATGAAAAGAGAAAAGAATGCTTGAGTCGGGATTTGAACTCGAGTCTCTAAAGTCTGTACCTTTAGCGCTCTAACCAACTGAGCTACCCAAGAATTCCAAGACAAATAAACAATTTTCTTATACATGTAGTATTCTCAATTCACACAAGAGGTAGCGGAAATATCATTCAACTGCCATCTAGCGGCTAACGTAACAGTTAAGCAAATGTCAAAAATATATTTATAATATATATATATATATATATATATATATATATAAAGCGAGTGGGTCTATTTTGTCAGTCTATCCTTTATGGGCTTATGGACCCAAAAAACGACTTGACCGATTGGGAATGGGTTTTTTTTCATCATTTAAAAAAATTTGGAGACAATTAATGTATATAAATTATTGCGTATGTACTATAGGGCCAAAGCTAAAAAAAGCACAACGGTGCAAAAAATAATAGCTTAACAAACAAGTCAACGCTAAACTAATCTGGTGTACAAACTTCTCGATTTTTCTCACCCTTCCTAACTTGACCAAACTAACAGTAACTTGCTCATTTCCTCACTCTAACTTGCCCACTGATGTAGGTGGACTCTTGGAATAAAATTCCCTCACATATAAGCAAACATGTTGGCAATTCGCTCTAGTGGGAACATGTGTTACCACAATGGTCAACATGACGCTAGCAGTCACCTGTTTACGATCGAATATTAATTGTTGTCACGATGCTATAGTATAGCTTAAGTTAGTCCAACGCAGTGGTCTCGAGGTAGCGTGCTGCTTTGTCACTCAGGGGCCCCTGTTCGATCCCCGGTCAGATAATTTTCCTAGGTGAGGTTTTTTCGGGGTTTTTCTTTACCCGTAAGACAAATGTCAGGAAACGTTAAAGACCAAACAGTCCCAGAACATCATTTAGGCATCATTAACATTTTCAAATCATTAAATTAAGTTTAGGATTAAGACCTCTCCTGGCGCATCATTACCATCATCAACACGGGCAGCGTAACCCCGCCTTCCAGATGCTCTAACTTCAGAAGTGGATTACAATATCCCAATGCCAGGAGAGAATACCAGAAATGTCGATATGGCAAATTTGTGGTATTGAACAAATATATATATATATATATATATGTTCGTCACTGCAATTATTATGATGACCTTGTAGAAGATTTCCGGGCTGTTGGCCCGACGTTTCGCCAGAGATTGCGTCCGGCATCCTCAAGTGTTGTCTTGAGACTGGCAATTTTGTCGACTACCTGCCCTATTTATACATTTATCCGCGACGTGTTCTCTGCGCGGTCCGTTACTTCGTAATTGTATCTGCCTTCTGGTTGGTTAGTATTAGGGTCTTTTATTGTACCAATGAGGTTGCTGTCTGATGTTCTAGTAGATTGTTAAACGCACCTACCTACAAACACATCAATGATTGGGTTAGGGCCGTAAAAAGGCCGGTACATGAACACACACATCAAATGGCTGACAGTGCTTCTTGTAGGAATTTACATCTGGTTTTTTTAAGACTGGTACCCATGCTTTGTTGACAAGTCTCTGGCGAAACGTCGGGGAACTACAAGCCTCAAGACCACGGCCAACAGCCCGGAAATCTTCTACAAGATCATCATAGTAACTCTGGCCGTGAAAAATCTAAGTCAATATACTGCAATTATTTTCTGAATTAATTAAATTCATCAGATATTCAAAGAAACTAAATTACTAAATTTCATATCTATAAATCAATAGTAAGAAATTATAGACCAGCAACTGATTCTCCGGCCCTGACGTTTTCAGGACAGTGTTGCCGATATGGATATTCAGTGGGAGCGACCACTTTATGTATGCAGTAAGCAGACATACAGCTGACAACATTTCAGCAATTTCAAACCTTACTAGCGCGCAAAAGCGGCGTCAAGAGCAGTGATTGGTTGTGGCAGACGTTCACTCTCACATCAACCATTTCCTTATTGGCAGTAGAGGGCGAGTTCTCCCTTTACCCCTCGTATAACCTAAACTTCAGAGCCAGAGATCCAGCGGCTTAGGTATAAATGGTCTATGGAGCAGAAACGTGGAATAAAAATGCCAAATTAAAGTCAAAATTGCAATCTACAGAAATTGATTTTTTAAGAAGATCTGCACGATGCTGTAAATTAGACAAGATCTGAAACAGTTTTATCTCAGAAATAATTAACTTTAACGAAACAATTATACAATTTGTGGGAAATAAACAATTACAACGGTTTAGACATGTGAAGAGGATGAATGAAGATAGATTGCCAGTTAAGAGCTTGAAGTGAATTTCAAATGGGAGGGAAAGAAGAGGGATGCCAAACAAGGCAAAGATAGAGGGAATTATGAATCTGATGAAGGACAGGGGACAGCAGGATGGTGACTGGAAAGATAGAGAAGAATGGAGAAAGAGAATCAAAACTTAATATTAGACACAGGCAGATGTTATATACATTTAAAAATCTACTAAATAAAAAGATCGTTACAGCGATTTTCTGCAGCCCTAAAGTAATATCTTGTGTAAGGTCTAAGACACGCGTAAATAAGGTTTAGTGGACTTAATGAATAATGATTTACGGGGTAGAACTTCCGACAGTTTATTTCTTGTACACTAATGTCTCGCCAAGTATTTACTGCCATCTTAAGCAGGTTTATATGGTATTATAGTTAACAGTAACGACTGCTACTTGATCAAGAGTCATTTATTTCTGTTTTATTGTCGTGTAATTTCTCGCCAAAGTGTCGCCATTTGTGACCCGTTAATATATCTAGCACTCATTATGTAGCCACGTTGGAATACACACAAAATGCATTTTATTAGCGTCCATAATTTCGCGAGTTGTGGAAACGACCCGTGACAACGGAAGTTAATTTATAACTGGAGAAAGGATTTCAAGTTATTAAGGGGGGACCTGTGCCTTTGAGGATCAGAAAAACATCATTTCTCAATGTTGTGTTTCCCATAGGTTGATTGAAACATGATCTTTAAATTAGTGAAAGATTTTCATTGATGTCTCTATTACTTTTCGAGTTATGTTTAAAAATGTGCAATGCTGTCACTCGAGTGAACCCTTTAATTTTATAAGGTAGCTACATTTTCGGTAAGTTTGTCGCTTGTTTTCCATAACTTAATTTAATTTTTTCAATATGGTTTCCCTGATAACTCCCAAAATTTTCAAGATATTGAGATGCAATTTGGTATGTATATGTAGTTTAAAGAGGTGAACAAAATATACTACAATTAGTAATGTATCGATTACATTTTATTTTAAAAATATATTTTTAATGTAAATTTTAACAAAAAGAATATACATCCATTTTAAATGCAAAATAATATATTTACACTCTATATAATTAAACAATTGTAGTATATTTTGTAGCTACAGCATTAATGAGTAAAATAAAACAATAATTATTTAAATATATTGAAATTTAGGAACATTTTCATAAGTAATGCCACGAGTGATTTCCAATTTATCTAGAGAATTTGGAAATCAAGAGTGGCATTTGTTAGGACTATTTAACGAATAAAATTAAGCTGTTCACTCACAAACCATTATTTAACTATAGTTATTTTAAAATATTTATATATTTAATGTAAACGGCGATGTTTGAAAACAAATGAGAAACGATAGGTACGCTTCATCTGCTTCTTTTGTTTATCACTGCTACCAGATCATACTATTTATTGCCAAAGGAACGCAATATTGCAAGAATGCACTCAAGTGGAGAAAAAATGAAACACATCAAACTGCATATTAATTCATTTCTGATGTCGTATGATGTAAATATGACAATTATATTTTTCTGGATTATTACCTGGGAAAAAATACATTTAAGAAAGTGCAAACAGTGGTTTCTTTCTTTGGTGGTCTAATAAATTGCTACAAATGTTTTTATATTAACTCCTGCAAGCGCTATGTGTTGACATCTATGCGCTATATATACAATCTGGTAGCCGTATTTCTTTACAGGCTCAGTCATTGCAAAATAATGGTCAGACCTGTTCAGAATATTAAAAAGGAGGAGCTTTCTTTAATATGGTAAATTTAACACTGATAAATATTTCGTGAAACACGACTCTGATTGGTTGTAAAACAGAAATCATTGAAACGTGATTGGTCATTGACGCCCATTTGGGGCATGAGTTAAATAGTCAAGGAAACGGCAAGGTAATGCCAAAATTTCAGCTGACATTTTGAATATTTAATTAACCATAACGACTGAAGTTAGATTGTACTTAAGTATACAAACATGCTCATATTGTAATATAGATACCACATACCAAATTTCATTTCTGTAACCAGTATTGTTGCTGATAAAAAATATTGAAATATGCCATATTTTTAATGGCTGAAGGCGTAAGTCCTTCCTTAAAAAAATATTGAAACAGTCAGACAAAACGGCAATTAAAATAGGTTTTATCATCTCTATCATCATTCAGAATTGTTACAGTAAATAACAAATTCTTCTTCTTTTCTACTTCATGAAATTAGGGGTTTTGACCTGTTTTCACATCAAGTGGGATTTAATGAATCTTCCCATCTAGTAAATGGGCGTCCAACATTTCTATGTCCTACTGGTTTGTACTTTAAAAAACGATTCGGACTTGTAGAAATGTTGCGAACTTCTACTTGGAACGTTAGAAGATTAGAAAATAAAGAACACGCATGTTGCTTTTATTGATTTTGAGAAGGCATTCGATCGTGTAGACAGAGATAAGTTATGGAAAATTATGGAAATACGTGGCTACCCCGCAAAATTAATTTATGTGATACAAAGTTTATATGAAAAATCTCAAATTATAATAAATATAGGCACATCAAAGACCGAACCAATTTTAATAAACAGAGGTCTAAGACAATGGTGTAGTTTATCACCTATCCTTTTTAATGTATATATTAATGACGTCATCCAAAATTGGAAAAGTAATGTTAATGTAGGTATAAGAATGGACCGTTTTAAAATATTAAATGTTTCAATGTATGCTCACGATGTGGTTACTACTCGAGAAAATGAAAATAATGTTCAGTACTCTTTACATCAATTAAATCAGTTGTGCCAAGAATATAATTTTAAAATATCAAAGGAAAAAAACTAAAATAATGGCATTTTGGAGAAATGAACATATAAGATCAAAAATCATAATTGACAATATACCTCTGGAACAAGTAACACATTTTAATTATTTGGGTTGTAATTTTACTATAAACACAAAACCTAAAAGAGACGTAAATGTGAAACTGTCAAGATTTCAAATGATATGTGGAACTATACATAAAACATTAAAGAACAAAACAAGAAGAGATACTAGATTGAAGTTTTAAAAACATTGGCAGTTCCTGTATTACTTTATGGAAGTGAATCTTGGGTAATGACCAAAAAATTACAAAGTAGAATACAAAACATAGAAATGATCTTCCTTAGAAGAACAAAAGGCTGCACACGAATGAATCGGATAAAGAATGAAGATATAAGAACTGAGTTAAATATACATATCCATTGAATGATAAAATCAAAGGATATAGAGATAAATGGTTTAGACATGTAGAACGAATTAACGTAACAGGGTTACCAAAAGCAGCATTTAACTACAAGCCAAGAGGTTCAAGGAATGTAGGAAGGCCAGTGAAAAGATGGACAGAACAACTGTGAGGCGGAACAGGCATTTTTCCTAGCCCGTGAAGTGAAGAAGAAGAAGAAGAACTTCAAAATGAGTTAAAAAAACAATATAGATGTTTGCCTTCTCACCGAAACGAATAAGAAAATGAAAGGTACTAATGAATTAAATAACAAATTATAATACAAAATTATTTATCTTGTATGCAGTCTCCTCAGTTGTTAAAATGATTAAACAATGCAGGTATTTCTGGATACAACTCAATGGTATTATTAAGCTGTCAGTTTATGCTCATGATGTTGTACTAGAACCAGGCGATAGCGAGGAGGTGCTGAGGGCCAACACGCTGACACTGTTGAGTAACACTAAGAAATTGCGCTAGTAGTAAACTTCAACAAAACTAAATATAATAGTAGTAGTAGGACTTCATCAGACAAAAAAGTAAGATATTTACAATATTATTTACAAATATGGGTCGCACGGGCAGTAAGCCGTACGTGCTGTTGACAGTCCGTTACAATAAAGTAATAATTGGTAATAGTATAAAGAAAAACAAAAAAGAAAACAATAACATTACAATTACATAAAGAAATCACAATAATATTACAATTACATAATAATACAATAGCATTATTCATTAATTAAGTTATGTATAATTATTAAGAATTAATGGTATTGCATTTTGATAACATATATTTATTCATGAATGAGTGTTGTTCTTATTTTCCGCGTTTTGTCCAGAAATCTACCCAAGTTTATCCAATTTTCTGGATTTACCAACAACTCGTAGCATGCTAATCTTTTCCGATTTGAATTTAGAAATCTTTCCGGTAATAACTGACGTATCCAATATTCTAAATCATCACATTTTCCTAATATATGTATCTCGTCTTCAAAGTTCCCGCACATTGGACATTCGCATATCGTGCTCGTCGCTAATTTTTAGAAATCTCCATGCCCCTAGCCTAAACCAAACAAGCCCTGATCTCTCTTTAAATCCTAGGTTGAGTATATAAGATTCTTTCTATATTTAACGGAACTAAATATATGTTCACACATAGAGATATGATATATAATGTAAATGGACAGTTGATGATAAATGAGGGAAATTTTGAATAAGGTTTGAATTAATACATCTGGGAATAATAATTAAAAATAGGAATGAGTGCACAAAAAAATTAATCATAGGCCCAATTCTGGAAACGCATACTATTTCAGACTCTTTTCGTGATAACTTCTCTAAAAAAACATTAAACTTAAAATATATAAAATTGTTATTCTTTCAGTTATATTATCCATCCATCCATAGTAATTCTACCCGAGGGCAGGTCTTTTACTGCAACCATAGCATTCTCAAACTATGCCTTGCAGCTTTACTAGGGAATTATAGGTGTGGTAGGTAGCATCCCTTTGCTTTCCACACCGGTGAAGGATGGCGATGATAATGGTAAGGATGATGATGATGGCCGGATAATTTTCGGGGACCGTTGGGCCCTAAGCTTCCTGACATTTGTGTTATAAGTGAGGAAAAACCCAGAAAAAACCTCACCCAGGAACCTTTCCCGACCGGGAATCGATCCCGGGCCCGCTGCTTGACAAGGCAGCACGCTACCTCGAGACCACAGAGGTGGACAGTTATATTATATGGATGTGAAACATAGTGTCTTATTATAAGGGAGGATGATAAATTATCAGTATTTGATAATAGAGTTTTTAGGATTTTTTTAGACGAAAGAGAGATGAACAGACAGGCGACTGAAGAGGACTACATAACTGTGAGCTACATAATCTTTATAGCAAACCAGATATAATAACAGTTAAGTTTCGTAAACTCGATGGGCAGGACATGTGGCACGAATCGGGAATGGAAGAGGGGATGTAAACATCTTGGAGAAAAAGCAGAGATAAAACACCCAGTTGGTAGAAGAATAATGAGGTGGGAGATTAACATTAACTATGATTTGAGGGAAGTAGATTATGCAGGAAGCAAGAAGATGCACTATCTCCTCTACTATTTAATTTTGTACTAGAGCATGCCATCAAATCTTTAGAGGATGAAGAAGGCCTACAACTCAATGGTATTAATAATCTGTTGGTTTATGCTGATGATGTAGTAGTATTGGGCGATAGCGAGGAGATACTAAAGGCCAACACGCACACACTACTGAATAACACTAAGAAATTGGGACTGGAAGTAAATATCAATAAAACTAAATATATGGTCAAACATAAAAATACATTATATAATGGAAATGGACAGCTAATGACAAATGAGGGAAATTTTGTGGGAGTGACTGAATTCAAATATCTAGGAACAATAATCACATACAGGAATGAGATGCACAAAGAAGTTAAAAATACGCTCAAATCTGGACATATGTGCTATTATGCATTACAAAGACTCTTGACTTCCCAACTCCTTTCAAAAAACGTTAAACTGAAAATATATAAAACTATTATTCTACAAGTTACATTATATGGATGCGAAACATGGACTCTTACTTTAAGGGAGCAAAGGAGATTACAAGTATTTGAGAATAAAGTTCTTAGGAAAGTTTTTGGATCAAAGAGAGATGAACAGACAGGTGAATGGAGAAGGCTGCATAACAGTGAACTACGTGGTATTTATAGGAAGCCAGATATAATGAGAACAGTTACGTCTCGTAGACTGCGATGGGCAGAACATGTGGCACGAATAGGGAATGAAAGACGTGCATGGAAGCTTCTTGTAGGAAAACCAGAGAGAAATCGACCAGTTGGTAGACCAAGAATGAGATTGGAGAATAACATGAACTATGATTTGAGGGAAGTAGATTATACAGGGGATGATTGGAAAAAAATGGCTCAGGATAGGGGTATATGGAGAGCTTATGTCCGGGCGGCCATGAACATACGGGTTCGATAGTGCCAGTGAGTTAGTCAGTTATATAAAAAAGCACATAAACCATGGTTAGGATATTTCTAACAGTTTTCATAGATATTAAAGTACAATTTTCGTCCACAATCATTCTTTCATGTCTTTCCAACATATATATTTTATGATGGTATGGGAATTCATTTACAACACATACGTTTGAATATAAAGCGATATAAGCATTCAATTCCGCTAGAGCAATATGTCTTCCAAACGACAGCTTAAGTTTTTTCTTGTCAGATTGAATTTAAAAAAAAAATTGAATCTCTTGGAACTGAGAGAAGAATTATTGAAACATTTCCTACCTGTGATTAAATGCATTTCTTATTTTCAAGAAGTTCTATGGTATCTGAATTCCTAAAACGTCGGATATATTCCAACGTATATATATATATATATATATATATATATATATATATGGTAGGGTGGATGTAGGCAAATGTTTTCCAGATACTTTTAAAATTCTTAATGAATTAATGCAAAGAGATGCACTATTTCCTCTACTATTCAATTTTGTACTAGACTATGATATCAAATCTTCAGAGGATGAAGAAGCCCTACAACACTACAGTATTAAAAAGCTGTTAGTTTATACTGACTATTAACTCATGCCCCAAATGGGAGTCAATGGCCAATCACGTTTCAATGATTTCTGTTTTACAACCAATCAGAGTCGTGTTTCACGAAATATTTATCAGTGTTATAATTACCATATTAAAGAAAGCTCCTCCTTTTTAATATTCTGAACAGGTCTGACCATTATTTTGCAGTGACTGAGCCTGTGAGAAATACGGCTACCAGATTGTATATATAGTGCATGAATGTCAACACATGCCGCATGCGGGAGTTAATATAAAAACATTTGTAGCAATTGATTATACCACCAAAAAAAGAAACCACTGTTTGCATTTTCTTAAATGTATTTTTTCCCAGGTAATAACATTCCAGAAAAATATAATTGTCATATTTAGATCATACGACATCAGAAATGAATTAATATACAGTTTGATGTGTTTCATTTTTTGTCCGCTAGAGTGCATTCTTACAATATTGCGTTCCTTTTGGTAATAAATAATATGATCTGGTTGCAGTGATGAACAAAAGTAGCAGATGAAGCGTGCCAATCGTTTCTTATTTGTTTTCAAACATCGCCGTTTACATTAAATATATAAATATTTTAAAATAACTATATTTAAATAATGATTTGTGAGTAAACAGCTTAATTTTATTCGTTAAATAGTCCTAACAAATGCCACTCTTGATTTCCAAATTCTCTAGATAAATTCACTCCTCACTTCGTGAGTCGTGAATTTATCGATAATTTGGAAATCACTCGTGACATTACTTATGATGATGTTGTACTAGTGGGCGATAGCGAGGAGATACTAAAGGTCAACATGCACACACTCTTGAGTAACACTAAGAAATTGGGGCTGGAAGTAAATATCAATAAAACTAAATAAATGGTCACACATAGAAATACATTACATAATGGAAATGAAAAGCTATAGACAAATGAGGGAAATTTTGAGGAAGTGGCTGAATTCAAATACCTAGGAACAATAATTACAAGTAGGAATGAGATGCACAAAGAAAATAACAATGGCTCACATTCTGGAAATGCGTGTTATGCATTACAGGGACATTTGATGTCCCAACTCCTTTCAAAAAACGTTAAACTGAAAATATATAAAACTGTTCTATTCTACCAGTTATATTATATGGATGCGAAACATGGACTCTTACTTTAAGGGAGGAAAGGAGATTACGAGTATTTGAGAATAACGTTCTTAAGAATTTTTTTTGGACCAAAGAGAGATAACTGCGGTTGTAATAAAATTATTTCAAAACAATAAAGTCATGGATATGATTTATAAGAACATGGGATAAGCATCAATATCATTATTATTATTATTATTATTATTATTATTATTATTATTATTATTATTATTATTATTATTATTATTATTATTATTATTATTATTATTATTTATTAAGTTGAAGTTTAAAAACATATTACGAAAAATAGAAGAACAAATTTTGAAATGGTATGGACACCTCATAAGAATGGACGGAGAGAATACCAAAGAAGATCCTTAATTGGAAAGCTAATGGAAGAAGTAGAAGAGGCAGGCCTAGAGAACGATCGATGGATGGAGTGAAGAGAAGTATCGAAGCTAGAGGTTTGAGGGAAGAAGAAGCTTTAGACAGGAACCTCTGGCGACAAATCACTTTGGGTTGAAGGAGAAACACTGTATTGTGGAATATTCCTAATATTATTATTATTATTATTATATATTATTATTATTATTATTATTATTATTATTATTATTATTATGAATGCACTTATTTAGGAACAAAATTAGACCATTCAGGCGATAACACAGTGGTAATTAAAAAGAGAATCGCACAAACAAAACAAGCAATAAATGCTTTAAACTCTGTTTGGTGGGGCAAAAATATTACAAAAAATAGAAAATTACAAATATATCAAACCATAATTCAGAGCATTTTAACATATTATGCTGAAGTCTGGCAAATTCCTACCAGGGAAATGAAAAGAATTTTAAGTACAGAAATGGATGTTTTAAGAAGATCAGCTGGAAAATCTAGAATGGATAGAATACGAAATAAAGAAATAAGGGAAATTATGGGTGTACAAGAGGAGCCGGACATTATAGACATCATATAAAAGAAAAGATTACAGTGGTATGGTCATGTCAAACGAATGCCAGAGTAAAGATTGCCTAAAATTGTTATGGAATGGATCCCAATGGAAAGGAGGAAGAGAGGAAGACCGAAGAAAACTTGGATAGAAGGGGTACAAGCAGCTATGAATATCAGAGGAATGGAGGAAGATCAATGGATGGATAGAGAGGAATGGCGTTTGGTTTCCGGAAGACGGCGGCAGCTGCCATGATACCGGATGATGATGATTATTATTATTATTATTATTATTATTATTATTATTATTATTATTATTATAGTGTTGCTATACTCTGCACAGCGATACAGGGTGCTGCGACAAGAAAACAATGAAAACGCATGCTCTACAGTAATTCAGTGATGTACATAAGGCTTCCTCTAATTTTCATCACTGGCCATTTGCAGTAAGAAGATTATGGTACCACGTGTAAGGTAACAAAAAACTTATGCATCATGTTCTGCAATGCTGTACTGGTGTGTTGCACCGGATGCACTACCTGACATAAGAACAACTGTAGCTTCCAATTCATTCAATTAACAAAGTCATCCTCAGCAAGCAATTGGTTTTTTCCTACAATTACATACACAAGTACAACAACAACAGTAGGGATACGTCAGAACAAGGTTTTTTTACAACTCTGTGTTATTATACAGAGTTTTATCAGATGAGACGGTGATTAATAGTATATTACGAAACGAGGTTGGGAAGTGGTTTTCACAGAAGCGAGGAAAATGTTTAAAAACCGAGCGATAGCATGGTTATTAATTTCCAAGATTCTGTAAAACACTTCACAAATGTGTTTCTTCTTCTTCTTCTTCTTCTTCTTCTTCACTTAACGGGCTAGGCAAAATGCCTGTTCCGCCTCACAGTTGTTCTGTCCATCTTTTCACTGACCTTCCTACATTCCTTGAACTTCTTGGTTTGTAGTTAAATGCTGCTTTCGGTAATCTTGTTACGTTCATTCTTTCTACATGCCTAAACCATTTTTCTGATAAAGTCGGGTTTATGCCAGAGACAAAATCTTCAAAGTTCCGCAGAATCGCAGCGCGCATGCGCTAGCGAATGACGTCACCCCGGAAAGATAAATGTAACGTCCAGCATTTGCCAGGATATGTAAGTGAAAAAGGTATGACCAACACACGTAAACTAACTTGCCATTTCCTAACTAAAGAAAACAATTTACATGCATGTTATTTATTCCCAAATGCTTAAAAAAATGGACGTAAACCAAATTCGTATTTCCCAACCTAACAAAACAATTTACATGCGTACTATTTAATAAACTATAAACTAATTTTACGTACACTAACACTAAATATGGTTTGAAATTATTTTCAAATGGTGGCAACGTTGGAACAACATGGGAAAGTAGCAAATAAGTAATGTATCCACGATCATGTTTTATGTAAATATATAAATATAAAATATTGTAAAGAAAGCTTGAAGATCATTGCAAAATGTTTAAAACAGTACAAAACGTGTTTACAAGTGTTTAGTGCAACAGTGGAATAAGAGTAAAGAATTGTGACCGACATATAACTTACCTCATCCCATTTTTCTCTATATCCTTTGATTTTATCATTTAATGGATATATATATATATATATATATATATATATATATATATATATATTTAACTCTGTTCTTATATCTTCATTCTTTAACCGATCCATTCTTGTCCAGCCTTTTGTTCTTCTAAGGAAGTTCATTTCTACACTTGAACTTCCTGTAAAACACTTCACAAATGTGCGTTGTACATTCATTTTTGCGTGATGGTGTTTTCAAAATAATAAATAATAGTAAAATAATATCTTTATTGGAAATATTTACGTTCATTATAAACAACCGACTAACGTTAATGTGTTTGGCATCGTCCTATTTCTAATTAGCCAATTTTGTCGGTCTACCTAATCTCCTGGTTGTAGATTTTTGCCTTCGTGTATAAATATATTCTCTGACTCCAGGAAGTTTTAGGTCTTGCTCTGCCTCGTCTTACCTCAAGGTTTCCATTCCAAAATGCATTTTGGTATTCGATCCTTTTCCATTCGCTGGACATGTCCGTATCATCTTAATTGCTGAGTTTTAGTTTTAATATAATCTAAAATAGTGTCTTCGATCTTCATTTTCTACCTTATAACTGAATTTCTAATTTTTTTTCTCTTCTTAAAATTCTTGCTGCCCTTCGCATAAAATCAATTTCAGTTGCCAAAAGATACTTATTTGTTTTTGTTGTTAATGACCCAAGTTCTGCTCCATAAACAATGATAATTTTAACAATTGTATGATATATATTAATTTTATTTTTATTAAGAGATAGTGATGTGCATTCTATAACCTCTCCTACCTAATTCTCAACCTCACCTGCACGTGGTACACCCTGCTTTTAACTAACGAGGTAATGAGGACCGAGTCACGGCGGTATAACCGTTCCATCGAATATGGAGGAAATTCCATATTTTGAACGCCTGACTAGAGGCTATAAGGTAGCAGCCCTACCACTAGTCTTGCTCCGCGGATGGCTGGTAACCAACCCAGGGGACTTCCTACTACTCGAAGAAACTTAAGCAAATACTGGAATGATCACACTGATGACGACAAAATGAAGATATACAAAGATACCAACAAGAATGGAAAAATCATCTGAGAAGAATGGCAACAAATAGACTTCCAAAATTGGCATTCCAATATACCCCAACTGGACATAGGGACCAAGGAAGACCAAAACATCGGTGGAAAGATCAAGACCATCTTCGCTAGGTTTACCGTACAGGCCACATGGCCTAAAACGAATTTGTTCAAGATGATGATGATGACATATTTTTATCCTACAATATGGCCATCGCAATCATCATCATACATATTCATCTTAGATTAAGATTAGGATTAGGGACTCTCCTGGCGCATCATTATCATCATCACCCATCATATCATCGGGGCAACGTGACCCCACCTTCCAGGCGCCTCAACCTCAGAAGTGGGTTACAAGTACGCCATGCCAGGAGAGAAACTTGGGGCATTAGAAAAAAATATGTTCCATTGAGGTAAGCAATATCTGTGCTTGTTATTGAAGGAGAAAATATAACATTCGGGACAAAACTTCAACTCTTTTTAATTTAGCTGGAATGTCCAGTTAGGTACGGAAGGAGAAAACATTAGCTATTACATTCAGAACAACATTCCAGCTTTTTAATTTAGCTACAATTTTCCAGAAATTACTTTTAGGAGTCACATCTGGTTCAAGCTTTGAAGTGCCAATTTTCTTTGTGCCATTACAAAAGCTATAGAGGTATTGTACTTATTTCTAAAAAATCCTAAAAAATTATCACATTTTGAGTATATATGTGAGGTAGATAATCCACTATGGCTCGTACATTCCTCATAATGAAAAATACACGGAAAACATATTTAGGCCTACTAGTGGGGTCAGGATTTTTAAACTGACCCAAACCTTCTGGCGGCACTGTGGCCCTGGGGTCGACTCAGCCTCTAACGGAAATGAGTACCAGACGCTTGTTCTGGGGGTAAAGGCGGCCGTCACGCAGGGCTGACAACCCGGCTGACATCAAGTGCCGATTGTCCACAAATAGTGGGAGCCTTAACCTCCTACTGCCCCAAGGGCCTCCTGAGGCCTGTAGTGGGATTACTTTACTTTTTAGTATTTTAATATATTTTCATTAAAATAGTCCATTCCAGTGCAATGTAATGTATATGGTTTTAATATTATTCTCGTGATTTTATTTTATCATGATGTATATAAAAATTAATATAAAATTATAGAATATTCACCTGAAAGGTCCGTCTCCTCAACTTAATTATCATTTAACTGTAGCGCTTTCGGGACTTGTCCCATCATCGGCAGGATTCAAAACTGGTGTTTTGAATCCTGCCGATGATGGGACAAGTCCCGAAAGCGCTACAGTTAAATGATAATTAAGTTGAGGAGACGGACCTTTCAGGTGAATATTCTATAATTTTATATTAATTTTTGAATAAACCTCAACGGAACACATCATGAATCTTATAAAAGTTGATGATGTATATAGTTTCTCCATTCCATTATCTTAGTTTAACCTCTCACCTTATAGTTACTTTTTTACGTGCTACGCGCTATCCGGGCCTTACAGTGGCCAGTAATACGATTGATATAATATATGAACCGTAAACTAACACGTTTGCAGAGACTATTTAACTCATGCCCCAAATGGGAGTCAATGACCAATCACGTTACAATGATTTTTGATTTACAACCAATCATAGTCGTGTTTCACCAAATATTTATCAATGATAAATTTACCACATTAAGGAAAGCTCCTCCTTTTTAATATTCTGAACAGGTCTGACCATTATTTTGCAGTGACTGAGCCTGTGAGAAATACTGCTACCAGATTGTATATATAGTGCATAGATGTCAACACATAGCGCTTGCAGGAGTTAATATAAAAGCATTTGTAGCAATTGATTATACCACCAAAAAAAGAAACCACTGTATGCACTTTCTTAAATGTATTTTTTCCCAGGTAATAATCCAGAAAAATATAATTGTCATATTTACATCATACGACATCAGAAATGAATTAATATACAGTTTGATGTGTTTCATTTTTTCTCCACTAGATAGCATTCTTACAATACTGCGTTTCTTTGGCAGTAAATAGTATGATCAGTTTGTAGTGATAAAAAAAGAAGCAGATGAAGCGTACCTATCGTTTCTCATTTGTTTTCAAACATCGCCGTTTACATTAAATATATAAATATTTTAAAATAACTACAGTTAAATAATGATTTGTGAGTAAACAGCTTAATTTTATTCGTTAAATAGTCCTAACAAATGCCACTCTTGATTTCCAAATTCTCTACATAAATTCACTCCTCACTTCGTGAGTCGTGAATTTATCGATAATTTGGAAATCACTCGTGGCATTACTAATGAAGAATCCATCTGTACAAGATCTACAAAACCGCATATTTTATCTCACCCCATCAGAATCCATAAAACAATGTTATAAATGACGCCACAACGTAGATTGGCTCACAATTCTACATAGAGATCGTCTTACAGACGTAAAATAATGCATAAAAGGAAATTAACTTTATCGTAGCATATCTTCCAGTAAACTCCCAGCCAGTTGACATTTTGAGGTTAAATTCAGTTACGAGTAAATGAAATGGCGGAAAATAATTGATTATGCTTTATATCAATAGGCCTATAACACTCCGAATATGTCTCAATAGTTAGATAGACTACAGCTATGAATCCTAAAATAGTGAAAATGAGAATAAACTATTCTAAGCTTGGACGAGATAGACTACAGCTATGAATCCTAAAATAGTGGAATGAGAATAAACTATTCTAAGCTTGGACGATTACTATTTTTTACACGAGTCCGCTGTACAAAACGTTCCGAAATATTAATATTACTGATCTGAAAGTACTTTCGTCCAAATGACGTTTCTTATTTTCTATTTTCATAAGGATTCCGATGAAGCACACACTCAACAAATATAAAAATTCTATGAACATAACAGAGACAAATGGACATCAGTCTTGGAATTTAATAATTAAGTAATCGAATAAATAATTATCTATCACTGCCTCCGTCAGTCAGAGGGGTAATTCATCTTTATCTTTCTCTTCTTAACTGGATATTGCAAGAACGGTTCATTGTCAAATTTATTCTCTGACATATTGCAATTAATGATCGCAATAATAAGTTTTATACTTTCTATTTCATTCCACAAACACTTCTCAA
The DNA here is from genome assembly GCA_030220185.1 of Diploptera punctata. NCBI lineage: Eukaryota > Metazoa > Arthropoda > Insecta > Blattodea > Blaberidae > Diploptera > Diploptera punctata. The sequence goes on from JASPKZ010004543.1 coordinate 544,102, forward strand.
ACATAACTAAATATGTATTCTAAATGGTTAATTTAATGTACTCATTTTAACGTTTTATTTTTCAAGTTATATGAAATATTCTCAAAGTTTTCACCAGTTAGGAATGTTAATCTAATGTATGTATAGATATAACTTAAGACATGCTGAGATATTTGGATTTTTACCTTAGTATTTTGTTGTCATGGGTAGACAGTGAATCTTCAAGAAACTGACACCTGCAAACGAAAAGAAATTGAGTTAAACTATTAAAAGACAAATGGTGCTATACAAAAATAAAATATGGGATTGTGAATAAAGGAATATATAGGTATATCCATCCATAGTAATTCTGCCCGAAGGCAGGTATTTCACTGCAACCATAGCATTTTCATGCTATGCTTGCAGCTTTACTAGGGAATTGTAGGTGTGGTAGATTCCCGTTGCTTTCCACACCGGTGAAGGATGATGATGATGATGATAATGATAAGGATGATGATGATGGCCATATGATTTCGGGGACCGTTTGGGCCTTAAAATTTTCCTGACATTTGTCTTATAGGTGAGGAAAAACCCCGATAAAAACCTCACCCAGAAAAACTGCCCCGACCGGGGATCGAACCCGGGCCCGCTGCGTGACAAGGCAGCACGCTACCTCGAGACCACAGCGGTGGACATATATATATATGATATAAGAAAAATAAATGCCTAGACGGGATTCGAAGCCGGAACTCTGGGTCGGTACCCCAGCGTGTTATCCATTACACCACCAGGCGAATACAATTCAAACACTTATTTTTCTTATATATATTATATTCTCCATTATTACTAGATGTCGCGAGAACTCGGTCTTCACTGCCATCTAGTAGCTGACTATAACAAGTAAGCAAATTAAAGATAATATTTAACTCATGCCACAAATGCTAGTCAATGACCAATCACGTTTCACTGAATCTTGTTTTACAACCAATGACAGTCGTGTTTCACCTCGCTCTTTATCGATTTCTCTTTATCAACTCCTGCTTTTGTGATAAAGAAAGCTCCTCCTTTTTTAATATTCTGAACAGGTTAGACCATTATTTTTCTCCAACAAATACATTGAATATAGCAAATAATGAAAATATTCAGCGATTTTACTGAGTTGTTTATTCAAAATATAAATGATTAACCTATAATGTTGATTATAATAGTTTGATGTGTTTCATTATTTATCCACTAGAGTGCATTCTTACAATATTGCGATCCTATTTGGCAATACATAATATAATCTAGTTGCAGTGAATATACATAACCTCACATTTCTAATTTGTTTTCAAACATCGCCGTTTACATTAAATATATAAATATTTTAAAACACCGGTAACTATATTCAAATAATTATTTTTTAGTACAGAAATTAATTTTATTCGTTAAATACACCTAACAAATGCGACTCTTGATTTCCAAATTCTCTAGATAAATTGGAAATCACTCGTAGCATTACTTACGAATATTTTTTACTTTATAGCAGTGACGCTTTATCGATGTTTTGAATAACATACAATACCCTTATCTTAATTTAACAATTCAATTTAAAAGTGACAGGAATATATTTTTTTCATCCATTCATTTTTTATTTATTTTATTTGATAGTAATGCATTTTATAAAACTTTAATTCACTTTTTTGGGGAATCCCGAAGGAATAGAGGATGTTCTCGTGAAAATATTTATGAAAAGTGATGACATGGTCTAACTTTACCGTTCCTATCTGGTACGCACCAAAAGAGCTCATAAAAATGTTGTGTGTATGTTAATTTTCGTTTTTCGGAACAAATCTTGTCATATAGTAATGAATTAAAAAAGTAAGACCAAGTTCATTAACCAAAAATATCGGAAAATTTGAGTAGGCGATAGCTTAAAGCAAAATATTTAAAAATTGTAGTAGCGGCTGCAATTTTCGATGTTTTTGAACGACATTTGCTATTGCAATAGAACGAGAAAGGTATTCTAAAAAAAATGAACGAATTGTATGCAGAAACAAATAGGAAATCTGAGTTAAGAAAAGAGTGGAGAATGCTGAGTTTGCAGTGAAAGACCTGCTCTTGGGCAGAACACCATGAATGAATCATCTCATTTGTGCGCCATTCTACTGTATGTCCATCTCACGTCGGTCGAAAACAGGAATGGAATGCATTTCTTCTGTTAATTAATTTTTTAAAAAGTTGACAGCTAGAGCGATTTATTAATTTTGTGTTTCAGGTAAGCTTTCCACTTCTGATAGACGGATATCGCTCATTTTAATCGTTTTATGAGGACAACTTCAATAGCTCCATCCCTTCGGATTTGGCTAAAAATTTTATACAACTTGCATCATCCCGTCATTCACGATTATAATTTGTCATTCATTGTGACAGAACTGCAGTTTTCTACTTCCCCTTACTGGAGTAATTTAATGTTTAAGCAGGTCTGTGTGACACAAAGAGCATTCGTTGTCACAGACTGTGGTACGACACAAAGATCGAAGCAATTATACAGACATAATAGGACGCAGTTCAAACATAAACAGAAATTCTCGATCGGTTTAATAATTACTAGAGCCCGGATATGTACGCAAAATAAAGTACTAAATATGCATGCAAATATGCATGAAAAATTTATAAAATATGCAGTCGGCCGCGGTGGACTAGTGGTTATGCTCCTTGTCTCTGGTCCCGAGGGTCGCGGGTTCAAACCCGACCGGGGTCGATGGATTTTTAGGACGGAAAAATCCAAAGAGCAAGTCCTCCGGGAGGGACTTTAAGCCGTTGGTCCCGAGTCTCAAGATTTTCAGGCTCGTAAAAAATCCTTAAGCCTGAATGAAAAGGTCCCTAAGCAAAATTTACCGAATTTACCCGTCCTAGTACTACCTTGGTTTCCTAGATGTCAGTATGAGGCGGAACGCTGACCACGAACCACTCAAAATGGCATCTATACGAAAACAAGTGTAAATAAATTAGTATGGTTCAAATTTTCCCTGTAGGGGGAGAGCGCCTAAAATTTCTGTAAAGGGAAAACATGGGCTTACAATACAATACAATACAATACAATACAATAAAATATGCACCCTAAATATGCCAAAATAGATTGTAATAAAATCGAATAAATTGTTTGCTTTGTGGGTAATTTTAGCTTATTCCTGGCTGTTATAGAAGGTTTTCTTGTGTGAAGCTCTTTCGTCCGTCAGTGAAGAAGGTTTTATACAATGAAATTGTCCTTTCTACATCACATGATGTCACAGGTGCATGGGAAGAACACCACAGTTCTTCTTCAGAGAATTCCTCTTCGGTTATAGTTTTTTCACTATCACCAGAGAGCATTTTGCTAATTTGACAAATTCTATTTAGCCAGGATTTGTATTTAATACTTCACTAAACTTATCAAATGTGATTTTAGCAAAACCGTAATATTAAATCTCATAGCCCACGGGTATTCCCCTCTTACACAGATGTAAATATACATGTTACGCTTATATCCAATTGATTGCAGAGACTTTATTATTTAAAAAAAATATTAATTAATTACTAGTATTAAGCTGAAAGGAAAATTATAATTTAATAGCATATTTAGAACTAAACTGTGCATTTATGCATTAAACATATAAATTAAGCATTTTCCTCCGGAATATGCATTTCTATGCATTATCAAACACCGCTCAATGTGTCTGTGAAGGGACCACTTAACATCTAGGCCAGCCGTCCACCCCTTGGGATACCTCGGTCGTCAAGACCATACTCCCAAGTCCTAGTTCTAGTCCTCCCTATCCTATGTTCGCGTCCACGTTCAAGTTCTCGGTCCTTAAACCAACACCCCAGGGAGAGAGTGTTGGAGTTTGCAGTTCTGGGAATTGCTGAGCTACATAGTACATCAGGTCACTCAATCCTGACGACCCCACAGTTGGTCCACGGGCTCCATGAGCCTAGCCGGGAGGACTGCTGTCGCAAATCCACCGACCATTCCCCTGTTCTGCCTCCAGGGACGTGTCCTGCAGCCGTTGTGAGACCGGCTAGGGCTACAAGCCCAACAGTGTGAGACTTTTAGTACATCCAGGTGCTCATCTCCTGGCGACCCCACAGTTTGTCGACGGGCCCGTAGGCCAAGCCAGGAACCAGTACAGTAGCTCCCCGCTGGACTGGTCCGAGCCAAGCCCTGGTGTGCCCCCAGGGACGCCTTCTGCAGCTGTTGTGGGCCAGCACGGAGCTCGCAAGCTCCAACAGGTGAGCAACTAGTACGACAAGGCGCTCAACTCTTACCTACCCCACTAATGGTTCACGAGTCCCTTGGACTTAACCGGGAGGACTGTCTAGCAGATCCACCGATCTTTCCCCCAGTGCACTAGCTGGGGACGTGTTTGGTTGCTGAAGTGGGTCCAGCCTGAGCTATAGTACGTCAGGTCGCTCAACTCCTGACGACCTCACAGATTGTCCTTGGGTCACTCGGTTCCAGAGTCAGCGCTAAGTCCCATGCCAAAGACCGCGCTTCCTCCTTTCTCGAGCTTATCGACCTGGTGGTAATTCCCAGCATTACGCCCGGTATTGTCCCAACCAGCCCGTTCGCAAGACTAAGCCTAGTCGTGCCGCTGCTGTGAGTCAGCCCACTGAGCAATGTAGGCATCCAGGGAGCTCATCGCCCATGGTGCCCCCACAAAGGTCCTCGGGATTTACCAAGAGAAGGGAGCTGCTGATCTCCACAATCTCCCACCGCCTCGCCACGACGGCCGCTGCTCCCGTTGTGGGCCGGGACATTTGAGCTTTTAGTACAACAGGGCGCTCGTCTCCTGTTGACCCCACTTATGGTCCGCGAGTCCATCGGACTTGGAAGGGAGGACTGACTGGCAGATCCACCGACCTTTTCCCCACTACGCCACCGAGGGGACGCGATTTGCTGCTGAAGTGGGCGCAGCACGAGCTATGTAGTGCATCAGGTCGCTCGAGTCCTGACGACCTCACAAATGGCCCGCGGGTCCGGTCTGGACCTAGCCGGGAGGAGTGCAAGCAAACCACCGACCGTTCCCCTATCCGCCGCCCGGGGACGCGCCCTGTTGCTGTTGTGAGCACAGCTGGGGCCCGATAAACGGACTCCCAGGGGGACCACTTAACATGTAAATCATTCCCGCATATGATGATCTTGAAGATTTTCGGGCTGTAGGCCGTGGTCGTGAGGCTTGTAGTTCCCCGACGTTTCGCCAGAGAACTACAAGCCTCACGACCACGAAAACCCTTGAGGATGCCAGACGCAGTCTCTGGCGAAACGTCGGGGAACTACAAGCCTCACGACCACGGCCTACAGACCGAAAATCGTCATCAAGATCATCATAGCAACTCCGGCCGTGAAAGTCTACGTGAATACATTTCCGCACACTTTTTAATGCACAAAACAAAAGATGCATTTCGCGTACAAATCCGGGCTCTAATAATAATTACAGTATCTTCACTTCATATAACAAACTTTCTCGTTATCGAGGTAGCTTTGGTGATGGGAAACGAACTCAGTTTTTTAGCTCCTGTTTTTTATTTTTTGCCGCTTAAAACAACAGTTATTAAAATAGTTATATAGATAACTAGTTAAAAAAGCAGAGGTTTAGTAACGGGATGCTCAAGTTCTACGAGCAGCGAGTTAACGTGTTGTGTACAATATTTTATCTACGTTAAGGGAATTTTAGTATATGTTGTATATTTAGTATATTTAATTAAATTTATTTATTGTGGAAACGATCTGTTTAGGGAAAGAGTAATGAGGGCTTTTTTAAAAAAATACGATAAATCAACAAAGATTGTTTTTATATTCTTCAATTTTGGGTGCTAGTGTCATATGTTACTAAACCTAATTTTGTAACGCGTTGTTTACAATATTTTATCTACGTTCAGAGTATTTTAGTATATGTTGTATATTTGCTATATTTAGTGAAATTTATTTATTGCGGAAACGTTATATTTAGAGAAAGAGTAATTTGAGCTTTGGAGAAGAGAAGAAAAATGAAAGACACGATAATCAACAAATGTTAGATAGAAAGATTTCCAAAACAATTTGCCTGAAAAACTTATTCTCTAGCGAATTGTTATTACATTCTTCAATTTTAGCTGCTAGTTTCATATGTGAATTAGAGTAAAAAAATGAGCGGAAAAGATGATTTTCACGGTTCATCACAAAAAAATTAAAAGCAGTCAAAGATGAAACTATTAACATAGAAACTCAAGGATAGTTTATTTATTTATTTTAGAGTAGTTATACGAAATCGTCATTTTAGTACATTTTATGTTTTGTTGAACCTGTGTTTTATTTTGATAGCGTGTTTTTTGTTTTGTTAGAATACGAAGTACAGATTTTTGTTGCCTAGCAACAACCAACTGAAGTGTCAACTGATTGTTATGATCTAATATATAAAAATGAATGTTTGTTTGTTCGTATTTTATGCGCTGCCATACCGTTCATCCGATTGTGATAGACATTTTTGTAAAATGTTCAGGAGTTTCCGACGAAGGTAATAGGCTATAAGAGAGTTTTAATACTCAAACCCTTCATCCTAAAAACATTCCACAAAAAAAGTCCGCGACAGCATATGTCTACCTTTTACGGATAACTCTCAGTAACTATATTTGTCTTTCAGCTCATTTATGCCAATATCAGCACGGGTATCTAAAAGTATCTAAGATATAAATTTATAACTTTTTTCTTATTCAACTGAACATAAAAAAAAGTATGCACACGCCGGATTTTAGCTAGTATCCTTCTTCTTAATCATAATTTGTAGGATTTTGATCCTGTTTATTTCCAAAATCACTCCTCGGAGGAAGACATATTGGATGTGCATTCACTTATCTATCCATTCTTGGCTGGTCTTCCTCTTGTTTTTCTCCCGTCCATTGGTCTATCTTCTTTAGCTCTTTTTGCAAGTCGGTTTTCATCCATTCTTTCTATATGACCCTTCGTCTATCTACAATAAATTTGGTTATGTCTTGAATATGAAATTTGTCCTTAATTCTGTGTTGTGTATTTTAACAAATAATGTTTTCCCCTGAATAGTTCTTAAGATTTTCATTTCACATGTGCTTATTATTTGTTTAGTTTTTGTTGTATCAACCCTAGTTTCTGCTCCATATACGGTAACTGGCCGAACTATGGTTTTGTACATGCGAGTTTTGCTATCTATTGACATATGTTTCTAGCACCAAATTAAATAAGTTAGTAGTAGCAGTAGGACTTTATTAGACAAAAAGTAAGATATTTACAATATTATTTACAAATATGGGTCGCACGGCCAGTAAGTCGTACGTGCTGTTGACAGTCCGTTACAATAAAGTAATAATTGGTAATAGTATAAAGAAAAACAAAAAAACAATAACATTACAATTACATAAAGAAAACACAATAATATTACAATTAAATAACAATACAATAGCATTAGACATTAATTAAGTTATGTATAATTATTAAGAATTAATGGTATTGCATTTTGATAACATATTTATTTATTCATGAATGAGTGTTGTTCTTATTTTCCGCGTTTTATCCAATTTTCTGGATTTACCATTAACTCGTAGCATGCCAATCGTTCCCGATTTGAATTTAGAAATCTTTCCGGTAAAACTGACGTCTCAAGTTAATAATCAATAAACAAAAATTGCCGACATGATCCTTTTCTGTTCATCCAAGCCCAATATCGCAAATCAAACTCTGAGAGAAAGAACCCATGCAATCTGACTCCTACTGACCAGAAATCCCGGTGCACATTAATTACCCACCAATAATTCTGTAACAAATGTCATTCAAATTTAGGGGTAAATAACCCTAGACGGGAATCGCGCTTCAACTTTTATATTGTAGTAATTTATTATTCCTCCGCTACGAAACCAAACAAAGGGCGCCGAATTAAAAATAACGAATGTTTGATTTAGTCCCTTCCATTATCCATATCTGTTACGAATATTACGTCATCTATTTCAGACACCTTTTATGAAAATAAATAATTATGAACTTTTGTAGTGTATTTCAGAAATAATCATCATCATCTACCGTCACGGTTTAGACCATTTCTTATCTGTTCTGGATCCATATTATAGTTCTCGCTCCATCTTTTAAATGGTCGTCCACGACTTCTATGTCCTTGTGGATTGTAATTTAACATCTTATAAGGTATCCTCTCTTCACTCATTCTACCAACATGTTCAAACCATTTATTTCTATATTCTTCTATTTTTGTTATCTCGCTAGTTATTTGTAATTCCTCACGAATATCTTAACTCCTCCGTTTGTCCAAAAGAGTACATCCTGTCACATATCGTAGGAATTTCATTTCGGCTGTTTCTAGTACGAGGGCGGATCGGAAAGTAACGCACAATAATTTTTTTTTAAAAGTTTAATAGTAAAAAAAAGGAAAAAAATCACAAATGAACTTACATCTTTTACCTACTTTTCGACATAGTCACCAACTTTCTCAACACATTTTTCCCATCGTGTTACCAGTTTCAATATGCCCTGTTCGTTGAAGTCCGTTTGGTTGGAGTGTAGCCATCTGCGCACTGCTGATTTCACTTCCACATCTGTCTCAAAGCGTTTGCCGGCCAGGAATTTCTTCATGGGACCAAACAGATGAAAGTCCGATGGTGCAAGATTCGGACTGTATGGTGGATGCTGGAGCACCTCCCAACCAAATTCGGCGATTTTCTGACGAACGACAGCAGCAACATGGGGGCGAGCATTGTCATGAAGAAGTTTAACGTTAATGTTGTGACGTTTGTCACGAATGGCACGACGCAACTTCACCAAAGTTTTAATGTAGGCCGCAGCATTCACAGTGGTCCCGTGTTCAGCAAAGTCCACCAATAAAACACCATGCATATCCCAGAACACTGTCACAAGCACTTTCCTGGCAGATTGAGTCACTTTGAATTTTTTCTTTACTGGGGAACCAGCATGTTTCCACTCCATTGATGCCTGCTTTGTTTCGGGCGTGTAGTGGTACGCCCACGACTCATCACCTGTGACGATTCCTTCCAGAAAGTCATGTTCTTGTGCGGTGTACCGCGTTAAGTGGTCCAAGCTTGCCATCATTCGCTGGCCCTTGTGGTCGTCTGTCAGGTTCTTAGGCACCCAGCGAGCACTAACTTTACGGAATTTCAAATTTTCATGAACAATATCGTACACCACACCAAAGGAAATGTTGAACTTCTGCGATAAGGCTCGCAGTTGCAGAAAGATTAAAAAGATAACTGCAATTAAGAAGAATCGCAGGGAAAATGGTAGGCGTGCAGAGGTTTTAGGATCAAACCCGCATTCAAATGGAGAATTGCCGCCTCAATGCCTCTGACATTCTGCGGGATTGCTGCTGTTGTTGGTCGGCCGGAGCGTGGCGAATCACTATGGTTCACGCGTCCCTCTTGGAAGAATGTGCACCACCTGGAGACATTGCTACGGTCCATACAATCATCCCCATACACGCCACGCAAGTCCCTTTGAATTTCACTGGGTTTATGCCCTTTGGCCCACAAAAATCGAACAACACTTCTCTGTTCCTCACAGGTGGACGACTGTAGCATGCGCGCCATCTTTGTTGCATAGTTCAAGCTTCTCTCGCAAGAGGTGCACCTGAGAAAAAAATATCATCTGTAGTGAAAACTTCAAATTATATCTCTGTGAAATTTCAACATTCTAGCTGCAATACCAAGGCAGAAAAAAATTATTGTGCGTTACTTTCCGATCCGCCCTCGTATTTTTATTAAACTTTTGGTGAGAGTCCAACATTCCGAGCCATAAAACAGAAGAGGAATAACTAAAACCTCGTAAAAGTTTATGAGTGTCTCTTTACGAACTTTCTTTACTAATGTATTGAATTAGGCTTTCACGGCAGTTGCTACGATGATCTTGAAGAAGATTTCCGGGCTGTAGGCCGTGGTCTCGAGGCTTGAAGTTCCCCGACAACCCTTGAGGATGCCAGACGCAGACTCTGGCGAAACGTCGGGGAACTTTGAGCCTCGAGACCACGGCCCACAGCCCGGAAATCTTCTTCAAGATCATCATTACTTTGCTAATGTTCTTCTAATTGTACCGCAAATATGTTAAACATATGAAGCTTTCTATTAATATCTCTTGTCCGATCATTGCCTAGGAAAACTCCTAAATAATTTAAATCCATTACTATAAAACACTAGCTCTTCCAACTCTTTTGTATGGTAGCGAAGTATGGACGTTGAAACAGGAGGATATGCAGAGACTTAGATCTGCTGAAATGAGATATCTTCGGAGGACTGCAGGATACACACTACTAGATCACAAAAAATGAAGACATCTTAGAAGAATTACACATGGAATCTTTAGAAAACAAAATTTCTGATTATAAGTCAAGATGGATACAACATGTTCATCGAATGGAAGATCACAGAATACCCAAACTAATGTTAAGATATCAACCTGCAGGAAGAAGAAGACCAGGACGTCCACTCAAAAGACTTCTGGATGGTGTTTCTCTTGAGGCCGAAACAGGTCAACAAATGGCCTAAATTCGTGAATGTACTATGATGATGATGATACTTGTTCTATTACAAAATCATTTACTATTATTTTGGCACTTATTGGATTTTTCCCATGAATTCATAAATAAAGTGTAAAATATGACCGAGTTCTTTTTTCTTTTCGCAACAACTATAAACAATTGAAACATAGCGGACGTGCTTTAGATCTTGTGGAATCCACTCTTTGTCCCACAGCACAATTTATATAAATATCACATTTTCTCTAATGTCCGCAGTAGTGGTGGTAGCATGCCTGCTTCCTGACTAAAGAGTCCGGATTTAATACTTGCCGGGGTTGAATATTTTAATAACCAACTAACTCACGGCACTATCGAACCACGTAGATTCATTGCTGCGTGAAAATAAGCTATCCACACATTTCTATCCTCAGATAATGTATTCCAAATATCTCCTTTATAATCTACTTCCCTCAAACCATGGTTAATAACATTCTTGTACCTCATTCTAAGTAACTTCCATTTCTTATTTAATTACAACAAAAAAGGTAGATGGACCTACCTATTCAGACGTTTGTTCTTTTTCCACGATGTCGATAGATACATTTTACTTACATTTTTCATTACGAGCGGAATTCTGTAAATTCTGTTATATTTTCACCACTTCCTCATTGGCTAATGTAGGATATTTTTCTCTGAACTATTTTAAGGTAAGACGGTAGGCCAAAATTACAATTTTTCATAATTAAAATTCTTATTTTGATAAAATTGAATTTAATTATTGAGTAAGAAAGCTTAAATAATTTTATGGGACGATAAGACCCTATAGAGTTTTATAATTTTATAAATTAAATTGGTTGGGTTATTATCTTAATTTTTGCCAAAGAAAACATAAAGAAATATGTCATAATGTCATACATAGGCCTACTTTCAAGTAAAATATCTAAACACTTTAAAAAGTTGAACATTAATGTGGCATTTAAAACTAATAAAACTCTACAAAATATAATAAAAAACAATAAAACCAAAACAAAAAAAGAAAAATTATCAGGTTATATAAATTGAAGTGTGGCACATGTGACAATGTCTATATAGGAGAAACTGGTAGACCTTTTATCTCTCGGATAAAGGAACACATGAGAGCAACCTGGTTGAGTGGTAGACAAGGCCTTAAGGCCTTAACTCTGCCAGGTAAAATAAAGCTATTATTATTATTATTATTATTATCATATAACAGAAATTTAGAAAATTCAAAATATGCTAACCACCTATTCCAATTTAATCATTGTTTCGATCCAAATTTTGAAATTTTACATATTTGTGATAAGGGTAAGAAGTTAGATCTTTTGGGGGCTGTAGAAATTAATAAATTTAAAAGTAGTAAAAAACTGTTAAATTTTCAACTTGATTTGAATGAATCCCCTTTGTTAAATTAAAAAAATTAAATAAATATTGTTGTATTGTTGCTTAGATCAGTTGGAACACAATTCATAATTTGTTAACATGTCTGAAGAAGGTACAGTGTACCGAAACAGCTGTCACTGAATTATATAATAAATATGAAAATCAAATAAAACTACGTTTTATTTTTATTTAATTAATTAAATAGTCTATTCTTTTCTGAACATTTATGTATATGATTTTCTACTGAACGCCATTTATAAGTGCGTTTTTTAAACAATTGACAGTTGTCAGTCTGAAATACTTTAAATCTTGTTTTCTCGAGAGTGAAAATTTTCGAACATTTTCCCCATTATCTCAGCAATTATTAGAGATATTTACATGGCATTTTTACAGGCAGTAAACCTGGTTATACTAAAGCTGTGGAACCACAATCACGATAATCTCTTATACAGATCCTCAATTATGATTTTTAGAAGTATTTTTTAAATATAAAATGAGTCTAGTGACAAAAAATTTATATAGGACATCAATATTTAGATGCAAGTTTGACTGAAGTGTTACAAACCTCATTTAATATTCTGTAAAATGTCATTACAATCCACCTAGTAGTTCCTGAGGAAATGGGTCTCGAATTCCCATGTTTTAACATTGATGGAATAGGGCCTACCGTCTCACTGTAAAGCGTTAAAAATAATTAGTTTCTCCCCGCTTTTCAAATACTTTCCATTCATTGTTTTATAATTGTACACAAGCAGCCATTTTTAAACAACTGAAATTTCAATGTATCCTACGTTATGCGTGCATAAGAATATAACAATGTTTACTTAATGTATTAAAATTGTAATTATATATTTTAAAAGTCATGGCTTTCCTAGGAAAAAACCCAGTTCATAGTAAAATTATTATTAATAATAAAATATTAGAACAAACTAATACATTTAACTACCTCGGATACCAAGTTACATACGGAGAGGAAAAATATTTTAGTCAAAAAATTTTTTAATTTGACAGAATAATAGGAATTATAAATAATATTTTCAAGCCAAATACTGTACAGCAACACACACAAACTAGAATTTATAAAACACTGGTCAGACCCATATTATGTTACGGCAGTGAGACCTGGACAATTCGCTGTGTAGATGAACAAAGACTAACTGCGGCAGAAATGAAATTTATGAGACGTACTGCAGGTTACTCAAGAACAGACCATAAAAGGAATTCTGAGATTCTCAAATAATTACAAACAGAAACAACCATGGAACATGTGCAAAAATTCAGAAAAACTGGAAATCTCACGTACGAAGAATGAGCAGAACAAGAATACCACTTTAAAACTTAGATTACCAGCCACCAGGCAAGAGATCTTTGGGCAGACCCATCAAACGTTGGATTGAGACCGTAACAGACCGCTAGGTCTATCACATGAAAGGAAGAAGAAGAAGAAGAATATTCATAAGTAACGCCACGAGTGATTTCCAATTTATCTAGAGAATATGGAAATCAAGAGTGGCATTTGTTAGGACTATTTAACGAATAAAATTAAGCTGTTTACTCACAAATCATTATTTAAATATAGTTATTTTAAAATATTTGTATATTTAATGTAAACGGCGATGTTTGAAAACAAATGAGAAACGATTGGTACGCTTCGTTTGCTTCTTTTGTTCATCACTGCAACCAGATCATATTATTTACTGCCAAAGGAACGCAATATTGTAAGAATGCACTCTAGTGGAGAAAAAATGAAACACATCAAGCTGTATATTAATTCATTTCTGATGTCCTATGATGTAAATATGACAATTATATTTTTCTGGGAAAAATACATTTAAGAAAATGCGAACAATGGTTTCTTTTTCTGGTGGTATAATCAATTGCTACAAATGTTTTTATGTTAACTGCCGCATGCGGTATGTGTTGACATTCATGCACTATATATACAATCTGGTAGCCGTATTTCTTAGGGTTAGTCACTGCAAAATAATGCTATGACCTATTCAGAATATTAAAAATAAAGTGCTTTCTTTATTATGATAAACTTTAGTTGGTAAATTCTAGGCGAAACACAACTGTGATTGGTTGTAAATAAAAAATCATTGTAACGTGATTGGTCATTGACTCCCATTTGGGGCATGAGTTAAATAGTCTCCCAAATGACTTACATAGACATGTGCTAGATAATATCTATTTTAATATTTTTTTTTGTTTTCTTTATATCAAGTTTTAGAGAGGGAACTATATTTCCTTACATGCTCAAAAGTAAAATCGTTATACGACCAATGAAAATGCAGTCATACATCTGCTTGTTTACATTAGAACTGAAAATTAACTCGGAATTCGTACTGTTCGGATTTTCTTCCCATTTTTCTTAAATGGAGGACACAAAGTTTATGTAATACTAAAGATATATGTATGTTATTTATCATATATCAGTCACTGTGAATGACCTCTTAGAATGTTCTAGATATAGGACGAAGATTAATGACGAGATTTCAAAAATAGCGAATCTGGTTCAGTTCACATTCTCCAATTATAACGTACAGTAGGTTTCATCTTCACAGGCTATAATTTCTTGAAGAATGTGCGATGGTTTGGAAGACGTCTTGTCACTAAGACTGACATTTCTTGACTTTAAAAAATGATGATCTCTGCTCTTCTGAAAACATGACTTACCTTCAGAAATGATAAAGTGAGAAATAATACAGATTCCTATCCACTCCCTGAAATAATCAATTCTGCATTGAAACTTCGGTTTTTACACTTCAAGCCTCTCTGGAGGTTCACAGCGGCATGGACATAAGTTCTCCATACATCCTTATCCTGAGCTAATGTTTTTTTAATCATCCCTGTATAAGGTCCCACAAATCATGGTTAACTTCATTCTCCCATTTCATTCTTGGTCTATCAACTGGGCATTTTTCCTCTCTTCTCCTGTTTGTCTCTTCCTGTCTGTTCATCTCTCTATGCTCCAAAAATTTTCTTAAATCCTTCTTCTTCTTCTTGTATCTTGTAAGCCTATGTTTCTCTTAACAGAGATTTAGGCGCTCTCCCCCAACAGGGAAGAATATGAACCATACTAATTTAGTTACACTTGTTTTCGTACAGATGTCATTTGAGTGGTCCGTGGTCAGCGTTCCGCCTCATACTGATATCTAGGAAACCAAGGTAGTACTAGGACAGGAAAATTCTATAAATTTTGCTTAGAGGCCTTTTCATTCAGGCTTAAGGATCTTTTACGAGCCTGAAAATCTTCAGACTCGGGACCCACGGCTTAAAGTCCCTCCCTGAGGACTTGCTCCTTGGATTTTTCCATCCTAAAAAAATCCATCGACCCCGGCCGTGTTTGAACCCGCGACCCTCGGGACCAGAGGCAAGGAGCATAACCACTAGTCCACCGCGGCCGATACTTCAAGCCTCTCTGCGGATAAATAAAACAAACTAACTCACTGGCACATAGGTTCATGGCCGCGTGGATATACGCTCTCCATACATCCTTATCCTGAGCTAATGTTTTCTAATCGTCCCCTGTATAAGGTCCCAAACCATGGTTAACTTCATTCTCCCATGTCATTCTTGGTCTACCAACTGGGCATTTTCCCTCTGGTTTTCTTACAAGAAGTTTCCATGCACTTCTTTCATTCCCCAGTCGTGTCACATGTCCTGCGTACTGCAGTCTACGAGACTAACTGTTCTTATTATATCTGGTTTCCTATAAAGATCATGTAGCTCATTGTCTTATCCTGTTCATCTCTCTTTGGTCCAAAAAATTTTCCTAAAAACCTTTTTATCAAAAACACGCAGTCTCCTTTCCCACCTTAAAGTAAGAGTCCATGTTTCGCATCCATATAAAATAAGTGGGAGAATAACAGTTATATATATTAAGGATTGTTTCTGTTATATACACAGGTATCCACAATCAAAACCTACAATTTTGTCTTCCACATTTCCCGGTCTTGCGTGTTTGCTTCTGTTATATCTCTCTTCTTCATATTATCACGCATTCCCTTCATCCACGTTAGCTCTGGTCTACCACTTTTCCCTTTTCCAGGAGGAATCCATTTCAATACTTATTTGTTTCTGTGTCCCTTCTTCTCATTATAAGTCCATGCCATCATCCTAGTTGGATTTCTTCAATCTCTTGTACAATATCCTTTTCTACATTCATAATTTCTCTTATTGTATTATTTTTTTTATTTTGTCTAATATATATATATATATATATATATATATATATATGTGTGTGTGTGTGTGTGTGTGTGTGTGTGTGTGATCGAGGCAATTGAATTCAGAAATTTGTTCTATGATTTTCTTCCATTTAATTCTATTTCAACTCTTCGTAAGTGTTTCCATACAAACACGTCGCTTTTGTTAACATTTGTTTATCAAAATTTCTTCTTACACGCTTTATATTCGCTGGACCTGTAACGGAATCTTTCTACACGATTTTCACCCACTTAAAAACATTGGATCGGTTGAAACTTTGTACATTTGTAAAGGACCAATGACAATACAATAATGTCATAAATAATATATAATAGGTTGCGGACTTATTGACTTTTCAGTCCATCGTTGTAAGAAATTAATATTATGTCCTCTGGTAGCTCAGTTGGTAGAGTGGTGGACTGTAGTGGTATATAATTTCAGTAAGATAATCCGTAGGTCGTTGATTCAAATCCGACCGGAGGATATTTTTAGGAGAGTATTAGTTTTAGCTCATACTACATAATAGTTTAACAAAAATAAAAAACACACTATATTGGAACACCAAACTAAAAAATGAAAAATAAATAATAGTTAAAAAACTAAAACAACACGCTTTATTAGAAAACCGAACTAAAACATGAAAAATAATTTTAATTTACAACACGCTTGGGATAAAATTAATGTGGTCAACAAAAAAATCATCTCCAACACATCTAGAATAAAACTAGAGTTATCTACAAAAAAAAATTACCATCAAAAGCGTGGGATGCTTTTTATGGTTTTTACGTTTTCTTCTTAAAGACTTTACTTTTACCAATATCTGTTTATTATCAAATATATTAATTGATGTAGAACACCCCATGCTTTTCATGGTATTTTTTTGTAGATAACTCTAGTTTTATTCTAGATGTGTTGGAGATGATTTTTTTTTATCCCAAGCGTGTTGGAAATTAAAATTATTTTTCATTTTTTAGTTCGGTTTTCTAACAAAGCGTGTTGTTTTAGATTTTTTAAACTATTATTTATTTTTTAGTTTGGTTTTCTAATATAGCATGTTGTTTTATTTATTTCTTTATTTTTTAGTTCGGCTTTCTAATATAACCTGTTGTTTTAGTTTTTTAAAACTATTATTTATTTTTTATTTTTTAAGTTTGGTTTCCTAATATAGCGTGCTGTTTTAGTTTTTTATTTATTATGACTCGATTTATTGCATTGTATTTCTGTAGGTCTAATCTATGTAGTTTTTTTATTCGCGATATTGGGTGATCGAGGTAAATAAATTGAGAAACTTGTTCTATGATTTCTCCATCTAATTCTACTTTATCTCTTCGAAAATGTACTACACACACACACACACACATGCGCGTTGATTTTGTTTTCTGAGAAGAAATTTTCAAATCAAACTGTTTGTCAATTATTATTCAATTGTTTCCCCATTTGTAATTCATCCTCTGAGGATTGCCCTCTTAGATTAATTTTTTTACAAACTTTAGAAGCAGAAGGTGCACTTGGGTATTGTGACGTAATTGTACATGCAGGCAGCATCGTATCCAGTTTGTTGAATACAGTTAAATTCGCAATCAGCTGTGTTCCGACTTGCAATCACTCGTGGGCAGACACGGGGAATCTATGCAAATGCGTAACTTCATTCCCCCGATATGTGGATAACAGTATCCAATCCCTAGAACCTACATCACGTCACCAAACGGGGGATTCACAGTTTTTGGTTTTCATTTGTTATTACGTTGTTCACCAAGATATGATGGAATTAGCAATCGAGTAATCGATTTATGAAAACCGATATCTGCTTAAAACAATCCATGCCATAAACTCAACGCAGTAAAGAGAATCAGAGAGAGAAAAAAACTGTTGCGCTTTAGATTTTTAGATATATATTATTTATGAATGTTGCTAAAGTAGGTTACATTTCCTTTCTATTTTTATTTTCACTCTATGGCTTTTGCAAGTCGTAGGTTCAATGCCACGTTCATTATGGCCCACATCGATAACTTCTCTAAATATAAATCAAACTGAAGTTCAATTTTAACCTTCCGTGAAAAATCTTGGTGTATATTTGGTTCAAAATCTTAGTTGGCAGGTACATTTAAGAGAAACTTGAAAAAAAAATCCAATCTTTCATTTCTTAAACTTACTTACTTACTCACTGGCACTATCGAACCCGCAGATTCATGGCCGCACGGACATAAGCTCTCCATACATCCCTATCCTGAGATAATGCTTTCCAAACATTCCCTGTATAATCTACTTCCCTCAAATCATAGTTAATATTGTTCTCCCACCTCATTTTTGGTCTACCAACTGGGCGTTTTCCCTCTGGCTTTCCTACAAGAAGCTTCCATGCATGTCTTTCATTCCCCATTCGTGCAACATGGCCTGCCCATCGCAGTCTACGAGACTTAACTGTTCTTATTATATCTGGCTTCCTATAAAGACCATGTAGTTCAATGTTATGTAGTCTTTACAGGGAAAACATTTAAAAAATGCCCTTCCTGCTTCTTTGAAAAAAGTGCTTGTCCCAACTTTGATTCTGCCGCATTTCGATTATTGTGACTTACTCTTAACTGACAGAGTATCACATTCGGACAAAGACTGCAACGAGTCCATAATGCTGTGCATGTTATATATATGCAACCTCCGTAAATCAGATCACATAACTTCAGTATTTGAAATGTTGTTCTTGGCTCCGGTTGGAAGACAGGCGAAAGATACATTGCCTCTGCTTCTTATACAACACTTTGTCCACCATCACCCCATTATATTTCTTCTCGCTTCCATTCGCTATCCTCCCACCATAACTTAAACACACGATCGAGAGAAGTTTAACTCTATCTGTTCCTCTACATCGAACATCTCACTATTCCTCATCCTTCCTTGTTTCAGCCACCCGACTCTGGAATTCCCTCCCCTCGTATATCAAGGACTGCCCGACTCAAAAACAGTTTTAAAAAAACTCACTTCATATTTCCTTAGACAATATAATATATAACCGTGTTCCATGTATACTTTTATTGTTCCTTTATATTTTAAACTTTCTTTACGAAGCCATTTACTTAATCTAATTATAAGTTATTAATATTGTTATTATTATTAATATTATTACAATTACAATTTTTATTTATTTTCATTTTCTACTTTAAATTGTGCAGCCTGCATATATATGTATGTATATATATATATATATATATATATATGATATGAAAAGAAAAATGAATGCTTGAGTCGGGATTTGAACCCGAGTCTCTAAACTCTGTACGTTTAGCGCTCTAACCAACTGTTATCGTGGCCACTAGATGTCATTTGGAACGACTTCCCGCTACCGTGTGAATTGAGAATACTACAAGAAAAATGTATGTTAGTGTTGGAATACTAGAGTAGCTCAGTTGGTTAGAACGGTAAACGTACAGAATTTAGAGTCTCGGATTCAAATCCCGACTCAAGTAGTCATTTCTCTTTTCATATCATATTTGCCTTCATTGCCAAATGTAAAAAATATAGTTATAACATATATATATATATATATATATATATATATATATATAAGCTTTAAGCTCAATTTATCACTTTATTTTAAAGCATATTTTCCTTTTTTTAAATCGATATATATATTTTTTTTTCTCAGGTAAATATCCATATATTGTCTTTTTTTTGTGTTTGAATTTATGTTGGTGTCATGGTGGCATATAATGCCAAAGTTTCTATAAATATCGTGAATACCATCTCAGTTTGCTCCTTATTGTCATTCTGAAAACCTGACGAATCTAGTTGGTAAACAGGAAGTGGAAGATTAGAATTTTCATTGAAAACATGAACCGTTTAATTGAATAGACGATAGCATTTGTTGCTGCAAACGTAAGTATTAAGGTAATTGAATTACCCAGTGAACACAACACTTTTCTGCGTCATCAAAATCCTGGATCGATCTAATGGAATTTAAACGTCTGTCTGTAAATTACTGTTATGTCGTGCCATATTATTCTCCCATCTGTCTCGCCGCAACCTTCATTCCGACACTTTTCTAGATTGATTTCATTCCTTTTATTGAATTATTATCGGCTACCAAAACAACTACAAATCCTAAGAAGAATAAAAGGATGTAAATGCAAAAATATCAATTTTTTAAGAATTTTAGGGTTAATAAATTCTATCTTCGAGCCACAGTTAGTCCAAAAACATTCAAGACTAAAAGTGGCTCTTCCAACTCTTTTGTATGGTAGCGAAGTATGGACGTTGAAACAGAAGGATATACAGAGACTTAGATCTGCTGAAATGAGATACCTTCGGAGGACTGCAGGATACACACTACTAGATCACAAAAAAATTAAGACATCTTAGAAGAATTACACATGGAACCTTTAGAAAACAAAATTTCTGATTATAAGTCAAGATGGATGCAACATGTTCATCGAATGGAAGATCACAGGATACCCAAACAAATGTTTAAGATATCAACCTGCAGGAAGAAGAAGACCAGGACGTCCACTCAAAACACTTCTGGATGGTGTTTCTCTTGAGGCTGAAACAGGTCTATAAATGACCTAAATTCGTGAATGTACTACGATGATGATGATGAAAATTTTACCCCTGATAATTAAAATTGCTCACCTGTTCTGAATCTACTACAATGGCGTAGCACAATACCGAATCTTAGTCTCTCTTTTGTTAGGAGTTACTAGACCAAGTTAATTTAGTTACGCATATTTGCCCACAGATGTCATGAATGGTATGCGGTCAACATACCGATTCAATGAGATATCTGGCAGGGAACTAAGGTATTAATATGATTATGAGGTCGGTATATTTTGACTAGGTGCCTTTTTATTTAGGCTTAAGTACCTTTTACGAGCCTGAAAACCTCCAGACTCGGGACTCACGACTTAAAGTCACTCTCGGAGGATTGCTCATTTGATTTTTCCTTTCTAAAAATCTATCTAACCTGACCAAGTTTGAACCCGCGCCCTCGAGACCAGAGAAAAGGAGCATAACAACTAGTTCACCGCGGCAGACCCTAATTAATTAGACTTGTTGAAGATTTCGATTAGTTTACGCTATTCCTGAGCGACGGAATTTTATTTATGAAGAACTAGCTAATACGCGGCGTGTGCTGCTACGCCTAAATACATGAAAATTATTATACTTTCGTGTTTAGCTGATCAAGTGAGAGGGAAAATGCTTATACATCTATATTCTTTAGATACCCCGTGCTGATTACCCGGCGTTGCCCGGGAATCTACTTATCCCAATCTTCTTGATATAAATGAGCTGAAATACGAAAATGAATGTGTTTTATGTTTGGTTAAATAAATGAAAGGAAACATTTATATCGTAATTATTTTTAGATACCCCGTGCTGTTTACCCGGCGTTGTCCGGGAATCTACTCCTGCCGATCTTCTTGACATAAATGAACTGAAAGACAAAAAAATGAATGTACTTCTTATGATTAGTTGAATAAGTAAAATGAAAAATAATTATAAATGTATATCGTAATTATTTTAAAATTCCCGTGCTGATTACCCGGTGTTGCCCAGGAACCTACTTATCTCGATCTTCTTGGCATAAATGAGCTAAAAGACAAAATTCGTCATTGTGAGTTATCGGTAAAAGAATACCCGTCATGTGCTGCTATGCTTGCACAGGAATCTACGTACTTGTCTCGATCTTCTTGACATCAATGAAAGGCAAAGATGGTTATTGTGAGTTATCCGTAAGAGACAAACACATGATGTCGCGGACATTTTTGTACAGCTTTTAGAGATATTCAATTCTGTGTACATTAATTTTGTGTATTTGTTATGGTTTAGGCAGCGTAAGCCATTTAAGCGTCCAAAGAGCTATTTTTTTCACGTTTTCCACTACAAAAGGCAATTTTTAAGGGTATAAAAGTTGAGTATCACAATTCTCTTATAGCCTATGTTCATCCCGGGAATCTCCTGAACATTTTACAAAAAGCCCCATCACTATCGCATCAACGGTATGCCCGCGCATAAAGTACAAACAAACAAACAAACAAACCAACAAACAAACATTCATTTTTACATATTAGATAAATATTTTTGTGAGTTTGTAAATTTTTTGTTAAATGATTTTATCTGTTGCTTATTTTTGGTTGTTCATCGAATGACATTCACTTTGCCACAAAGTCAACACTTGATATTAAATACCTTCATATTTATATTTACTCGAAATGCAGTGCTTGACATCATTGCAATGCCAACAGCACATTTATGAAAATACACCAGAAGCTATTTCAAAAACACACATTTCTAATATCAACTTGAAGGTAGTCGGAAAACCTACATGCATCAAATCATATACTTATCAGACCATTTTACGCCGTATTATTTGAAATTTGTAACAGGATATTTTCGGCCCTACGTTCAGGAAATAGCTATAACTAGGGTAGGATATTCATGACCTAAAACCCACCGAAATATGCAAAAAACGTATATGCATTATGACCTAAAATTTACAAAAATATGCACTGTAACACAAAAAATATGACGTAATAATTGTGTAATCATTTCAATTTTGAAATCTAGTAGTAAATCAGTTTTTGACAATTAACTAATTATATAAAACAATGGCTGTTCCTCTGGAAGTGAAAATTCGATAATGAAATCAAAGGATAAAAGCAGGATACAGACTACCAATAGATATAATTGTAAAATATCAATAAATAAGTCAAAAGTAATGGCATTTATTGGTAAATGTGGAATTAGATAAAAAAAATGTACTGGATAACAAAATAATAGAACAAATATCACATTTCCAATATTTAGGATGTGATATAATTTATAGAGAAAATAAAGATATAGAAAAAAAAGTAAATAAATTTCAGGCTATTTGTGGAACCATAAAAAGAATTTAGGTAGGAAAACAAGGAAAGATACGAAGCTTAAATTATATAAAACAATGGCTGTTCCCTTGTTGTTGTATGGAAGTGAAAATTGGATAATGAAATCAAGGGATAAAAGCAGGATACAGACTGCGGAAATGCTGTTTTTACGTAATGTGAAGGGATGCACAAGAGCGGATAGAATAAGGAATGAAACTATACGAGAAGAATTAAATATATATATATATATATATATATATATAAAATTGAAGATAAAATCAGCGAAAATAATAAGAAATGGACAGAACACTTAATGAGAATGAACAACGAAAGAATACCAAAAATAACCTTCCTGTATAATCCCAGAGGAACAAGAGATGTTGACCGACCACATAGTAGATGGACTCCACTTTTAACTTCGCCGGAAGAGGCTGTATAGCCTAAACCTTGTAGTAGAAGAAGAAGAAGAAGACTATTTATTTAAGAATAAAATATAAATGAGAAGCAAACTGAGGTAGTCTATAGCATTTTATATTATAGCATGTTTTTATATTATTAAAATTATCAGTAGCTACCTGTTTGTCGCGAGACAATACATAAATATTTGCTGCGATATATACTTAAGGGAAAAAATCCAAACTTACTCTTATTCGTATTAATTTCCATATTGTATTTTCTGACAGTTATATTAAATTGATGTAAAGATCAAAATTTTAGAGCAGGTGAACAGTTTTAGATATCTAGGTTTCAATCTATCATATGTTAAAATTGAAGATATTAATGATAAAAATAAATTTAATCTAATATATGGCACTATTAAAAGAATCCTTAAAACACAAGAAAAGAAACAAAAATTAAATTTTATAAAGTATTGGCTGTTCCTGTATTGATGTATGGATCAGAATGTTGAACGATCACTAAAAGACAAGAACAAAGATTGGAAGCAGCTGAGATGCGATTTTTAATACATAGCAGGATATACTCTGCTGGATAAGAAAAGAAATGAAGATGTAAGAAAGGAGCTAAATATTTTCAAACTTACAGACCGAATAATTAAATATAGGAACGACTGGAAAGAACATGTTGATAGACTGCCAGAAGGAACATTTCCAAAATGATTGCTAAATTATAAACCGCACGGCAGGAGAAATATTGGACCCCCAGACAGAAGATGACCTGAACAATTTTAACAATTCTAGCTTTCATGAAACCGGAACCAGCCAACAGGCTTAATCCCTGGTTGATGATGATGATGATGATGACGATGATCAGTGTAAATTATCTTCATGATTCTGAAAGGAGAACGACATAATCTGTGTAACATATTAAGTGAAATCTAGTGTTTCCCATTTTATACCCCAAACATGATGGTACGTTTTCAATAATTTTATTCATTATAATATTAAGGTGACCGACTGGCGAAAGTGTTGACAAAATGGCAAAAAATATATTTTTTTGTTTATTTGATTTTGAATAACTCTAATTATTTAGGATCGTTTTCATGTAAACTTTTTTATTGTAGGAGAAAAATTGAGTCCGTGACGTAAGAGTTTAAATACCGATGGACGTGTGGCCAGCATTACTACTTAAAACTGAATATGCGTTTTTTTCTGTTTCCATATTTTTTATACTTTCCAAAACTTAATAAGCTCTTTACGATGCAATTTTTTTCTATCAAACTGAAATTTTGTGGTTGACTCTCCAATATATGATAATTCACCACTTCTATTTAATGTATGCATTTGCTATTATCAGACACTGGAGATTGACAGTTCACGGTAATATTCCTCTCTCAAGACACACAATTTTAGACACACTCTTATATGCAGATGATCAGGTTCTTTTCGGCAATAATGAAGATGAATTACAATATTCCACTCATCATCTTAATATAATAGCCCAAAGATTTAACATAGAAATATCAACAACAAAATCTAAAGTTATGGCCTTTCAAGGGAAATTCCCAGTAAGAAGTAAAATTTGTATTCAGAATTCAATATTAGAGCAAGTTAATTCATTTAAATACTTAGGATATAATCTAACTTATAATGAGGAATGTGATATATCCTTTAAAATACAAAACTATAATAAAGCTTTAAGAATTATCAACCAAGTTTTTAACCATCAAAAGTGCAGAGACACACAAGAATGAAAATCTATAAAATTCTCGCTACACCCATAATCTGTTATGGCAGTGAAGCTTGGACCATCAGAACTCAGGATGATCGTCATATTACAGCCACGGAGATGAAATTTCTGCTACGAACTGCAGGTTATAGCCTTCTAGACCACCAAAGAAATTCAACAATAGCCAGAGAGTTAAACATCGTCTGAATACCTTCAAGAATATAGAAACAACTGGCTAGCCCATATTCAGCGCATGGATCGTCACAGAATACCAAAACAAATTCTTCACTACATTCCTCGAGGCAGAAGATCTGTGGGTCGACCTTTTCGGAGATGGCGGGAGACCGTAACAGGCCACTGGGCCTAATACTTGAAAGGACGATGATGATGATATATGATAATTCAAATTCGCTATGCAGTTACTTTTGTAATATGGCTTAACTTAGCAAAGAGAGAGATAGAGATATAAGGGTAGATCCTTGACGGCTTTAGTCCAGTTTTCGTCTTCCCCGTTACCCCTATTAATATCTGGTGAAGAAATTCCGAAAACACTGGTGCGAGTGAGAGAGGTGATCATAGCTGTCTCTTTCTACAAATTTCTTGCAAAGTTAAGCCAGACGAAGTATAGTCTAAGACACGTGTGTTCTTTTAAATTGAGATGGAAAAAATAATGAGAGATAAAATATAATTTTCTTTAATCAATTCAGTTGGTGTTTACTTGATGAAAATCCATATCTATTAATTAAATAAAAATAAAACGTAGTTTTATTTGATTTTCATATTTATTATATAATTCAGTGACAGCTGTTTCGGTACACTGTACCTTCTCCAGACATGTTAACAAATTATGAATTATGTTCCAACTGATCTAAGCAACAATACAACAATATTTATTTAAATTTTTAAATTTAACAAAGGGGATTCATTCAAATCAAGTTGAGAATTTAACAGTTTTTACTACTTTTAAATTTATTAATTTCTACAGCCTCCAAAAGATCTAACTTCTTACCCTTATCACAAATATGTAAAATTTCAAAATCTAATCATTGTTTTGATCCAAATTTTGAAATTTTACATATTTGTGATAAGGGTAAGAAGTTAGATGTTTTGGAGGCTGTAGAAATTAATAAATTTAAAAGTAGTAAAAAACTGTTAAATTCTCAACTTGATTTGAATGAATCCCCT
Organism: Diploptera punctata; assembly: GCA_030220185.1. Classification (NCBI taxonomy): domain Eukaryota; kingdom Metazoa; phylum Arthropoda; class Insecta; order Blattodea; family Blaberidae; genus Diploptera; species Diploptera punctata. The sequence continues at coordinate 570,335 of JASPKZ010004543.1, forward strand.
TTGTTAAATTTAAAAATTTAAATAAATATTGTTGTATTGTTGCTTAGATCAGTTGGAACACAATTCATAATTTGTTAACATGTCTGAAGAAGGTAGAGTGTACCGAAACAGCTGTCACTGAATTATATAATAAATATGAAAATCAAATAAAACTATGTTTTATTTTTATTTAAGTAATGATTTTATTTTTTTTAATGAAAAATAAGCAGTATCCTCCCTTTATGACTATATTTTGCATAACACATGTGTTTAGTGGAATCACAAAGACTATGAATCTCAAGTTTCATCATAAAATATTTAAAATTGCATCGTAAGGAGAATTTTTTATAAAATATTTAAAAATAGTTTTAAAAATAATAATTCTAAAACTATTCTACTCATAAACACCAAACGTCACAGAAACGCTTCTATAAGCACATAATGTGTCATCATCATCATCGTCGTTTCAAGTATTAGGCCCAGTGGCCCGTTACGGTCTCCCGCCATCTCCGAAAAGGTCGACCCACAGATCTTCTGCCTCGAGGAATGTAGTGAAGAATTTGTTTTGGTATTCTGTGACGATCCATGCGCTGAATATGGGCTAGCCAGTTGTTTCTATATTCTTGGAGGTATTCAGGCGATGTTTAACTCTCTGGCTATTGTTGAATTTCTTTGGTGGTCTAGAAGGCTATAACCTGCAGTTCGTAGCAGAAATTTCATCTCCGTGGCTGTAATATGACGATCATCCTGAGTTCTGATGGTCCAAGCTTCACTGCCATAACAGATTATGGGTGTAGCGAGAATTTTATAGATTTTCATTCTTGTGTGTCTCTGCACTTTTGATGGTTTAAAAACTTGGTTGATAATTCTTAAAGCTTTATTATAGTTTTGTATTTTAAAGGATATATCACATTCCTCATTATAAGTTAGATTATATCCTAAGTATTTAAGTGAATTAACTTGCTCTAATATTGAATTCTGAATACAAATTTTACTTCTTACTGGGAATTTCCCTTGAAAGGCCATAACTTTAGATTTTGTTGTTGATATTTCCATGTTAAATCGTTGGGCTATTATATTAAGATGATGAGTGGAATATTGTAATTCATCTTCATTATTGCCGAAAAGAGCCTGATCATCTGCATATAAGCACATAATGGGTGTGATAATTTCAAAACAATCTGATGAAAACTAGAAAAATTGAAATTCACCAGTCGGTCTCCTTAAATAAGAATGGACTTGAAGAGTCACCTTGTACATATATTCTGTTAAACTGAATGTATTTAATGTGAGATAAGAGCTGATTAGAGCTACACGTATCCTTGTATTAAGGCATTAGCAGCTGGGTTACTAAAGGTTACTTGCTTTGGGAGACTTCAGTGAATGTATGTGATGTCCGGCTGCTAGATAAAACCAACAATTCTCAGAAGGCCGTGTGGGAGTACAGCATGTTACAAATAACAACATGGCTCCGTTCCCTAGAGCAGGTTTTATTGCTAAGTTGTAAGCCCTAACACACATCTAAAATTGATTTTCGTAAGGATTCTACTAACAATTTTTAGTTCGAGAGTAAAATAGATAACAAATTAGTTATTTTTCATATATTAATTCGTTGATACTTCTTCGAATTAGTTTTTTTAGTAACAAGAAGTGCCATCATCATCATCATCAACAAGGATTAAGCCCAATGGCCTGTTTCGATCTCATTATAGGTCGAATTGGTTCTTCCATCTCTTCATTGGTCTTCCCAACATTCTTCTCCCTTTTGGTTTATAATTATACATTCTTCTTGGTATACGCTGTTCATTCATTCGTAATACGTGCTGAAGATAAGCATGTTGAAAATATTTTATTCTTTCCGATCGGATTGAGGGTCTTTCCACTTTTCAGCAGTTGCCCTTTTACCAGCCGGCTGCTGGCCCTTCACATCCACATGTGTCAATCACAGAGGTAGATGATCAACAGCCAGTGTAGGGGTGACATGTGGTTAGCATGTCGAGTCCCCCAGCCGTTATAGCTGGTTCCTCAACCTGGAGCCGCTACTTATTGTAGCTACAAAATTGTCTCACGATGCTGGGTGGGTACCGGTCCCATACTGGCCGAAATACGATGAGAAAATTTCTTCCCCCATGGAGACTCGAACCAGCGCAAGTCCCGTAGCTCTGCGCCAAGGCTTCCTACCTTAACCGCTCGGTTACGGTGCGGGACATTTTATTCTTTCACAGAGATTAAATATATTAAGTTCTGTTCTTATATCTTCGTTTTTCTTTTTATCGGTCCTTTGGTATCCTGCTATTGCTCTCAACATCTTCATTTCAGCAGCCTCTATTTGTTTACTATCTGCCTTTGTTAATGTCCAGGTTTCACATCCATAGATAAGAGATGAAACTGCCAATACTTTGTAAAACTTAAAAGTGGTTTCTTTTTTAGCCTTCTTCTTCTTCCTTTCATGTGATAGACCCAGTGGTCTGTTACGGTCTCAATCCAACGTTTGAAGGGTCTGCCCAAAGATCTCTTGCCTGGTGGCTGGCAATTTAAGATCTGACGTGGTATTCGTGTTCTGCTCATTCTTCGTAGTTGAGATTTCCAGTTGTTTTCTAGTCTTATTCAATAAAGTGCGTTTAATTGTGCCACGTAGATAATTGAAACGTTGTGTGGGCGCCCAGTACTCAATGAACCAGACGACCACATCGGGGAAGTTTAGCTTTGCTAACTTGCCGATAGGTTAGAGGTGAGAGGAGACTAAGAATTGTCCGCAAAGTGGGAGACGACTGCCAGAAGGTTGACATCGACCAAGAAGTCTGCAACGGTCTACGAGGCGTCGTGGTACCGGGCGATCATCACAACGGCTCAAGCAGCAACCCTCTCTAAAGGGGTTAATACTCGTGCGGTGTGTATATGTGTGGGGGTGTGTGGGTGTATGCGTGTGTGTTTTTTCTAATTTGTTTTCTAGCATTTTTTTTAATATTAATGTACGTAATGTGGATGAATGTAGATATGTATTATTATGATGTAGTGTAGACATAGATTTTACTTATATGTAGCCTGTTATTGTTTTTTGATACACGTGTATTTGTAGGTATTTGTTTATATTATTAGTTTTATTTTTTATTCATGGAAAAATAATGCACGTACGGCCAAGCAGGCCCGTGCGCAATGTAAATGCATATGTATTTTTTCTTTCTTCTGAAAAAAAAGGCAATAAATTCCATTATCTACTACGTTAGTCTGATAGTGTATTTGAGGTCTGCAGGGACGGGAGCAGGGGGGTATGAGCATGCGGTGTGTATAAGTGTGGGTGTATGTGTGTTTTTTTTCTAATTTGTTTCCTAGCATTTTTTTAATATTAATGTACGGAATGGGACTTATTTATTTATTTATTTATTTATTTATACACATGGTCTTTTCATGGATGAATGTAGATATGTATTATTGTGATTTAGTGTAGACATATTAGATATGCTGAAATGAGATACCTTCGGAGGACTGCAGAATACACACTACTAGATCACAAAAAAAATGAAGACATCTTAGAAGAATTACACATGGAATCTTTAGAAAACAAAATTTCTGATTATAAGTCAAGATGGATGCAACATGTTCATCGAATGAAAGATCACAGAATACCCAAACAAATGTTAAGATATCAACCTGCAGGAAGAAGAAGACCAGGACGTCCACTCAAAAGACTTCTGGATGGTGTTTCTCTTGAGGCCGAAACAGGTCAACAAGTGGCCTAAATTCGTGAATGTACTATGATGATGATGATGATGATGATATATTTTACTTACATGTAGCCTGTTATTGTTTTTTTGATACAGGTGTATTTCTAGGTATTTGTTTATATTATTAGTTTTATTTTTTATTCATGGAAAAATAATGCACGTACGGCCAAGCAGGCCCGTGCGCAATGTAAATGCATATGTATTTTCTTTCTTCTGAAAAAAAGGCAATAAATTCCATTATCTATCTATCTATCTAGAGGAGCATGGATAGATGCTCTGAGACAGCAACCCTGTCATTATCCTTACCCCGCACAGCGGTCGTAACGCGGTCAGGGGACATTTATTACTACTGATTCATCTCAAAGCAAGAAGTACCCTGGATTGGAAATAGTTAAATCGTTAATAATATACAATAGTTAAACAATATTTTTAATACCTGGTCCTTTCTTACTAAAATATTACACAATTTAATAGATAGAAACCATCCTGGCTCGCGCCGGTCTGAACTCAGATCATGTATGAATTTAAAGGTCGAACAGACCTATTATTTAAGTTGCTACACCTAATAATGTTCTTAATCCAACATCGAGGTCGCAATCTTTACTGTCGATATCCAGCCATCCACAGAGCAAGACCAGTGATAGGGTTTCTAACTTATAGCCTCTAGTCAGGTGTTCAGAATATGGAATTTCCTCTTTATTTGATGAAATGCTTATATACAGAAATAAGACAGCAACTAAAAGTAGAGGAATTATACACAGCAATAGTTAAATACAGAACAAACTGGAAAGAACACTTAGCAATGATGACTGAGAAAAGAATACCAAAATCAGCAAATAACTTTTCACCAACAGGAAAAAGAAGTTTGAGAAGACCAAAGTAAAGATGGAAAGAGCAGCAATTTGGAGCCGGAATAGGCTAACAAAAGGCCTAAACCGTGACGAAGAAGAAGAAGGTTATATTTCAATAAAGTGAATGCGGTAATAAGACATTTTGGTAAACAGATGAGGACAGATACAAAACTAAGATTTACGTATCATCAAAACTGCTCCAAAACACAGAAGTGAAATTTGGATTTTTAATAAAATAAATTCTCATAAACTTAGAGTAAGCCAAATGCATTTCTTACGTTCACTGTTAGGAATTAATAGACTGGATCACCAAACAAACACTATTATCGAGGAAAACTTGGAGAACCAAGTTTAAATGAAGATGTAGAAAGATACCAACAAGAATGGAAAACTATCTGAGAAGAATGGCAAGAAATATACTTCCAAAATTGGCATTCCAATATACTCCAACTGAACATAGGGACCAAGGTAGACCAAAACATCGGTGGAAAGATGGAGATCATCTCCGTTAGATTTACCGTCACAGGTCACATGACCTAAAACAGATTTGTTCATAATGATGATTTGTTCGAAAACAAGAATGCACGGAGAACTACACCTTGCCCCGTAACAGTATTACCAATAATAAATTGTTAGGCCTAATAATAACGTCGCTGTGGCCTAGTCGGTAGAGTCCCTATCTTCCACTCCGGCGACCGGGATTCGATTCCCGGCGGGGTAAGGGATTTTTAAAATCTCAACCTTTGGACTGTCTGTGTGTTGTGTCCTAGTTGTGCCCACTGGGTTTAATTCCTCTAAAAATAATTACTTATTTATTTTACCTGATGGAGTTAAGACCTAAGGTCTTCTCTTCCACTTCACCAGGGTTAAATTATACGTACAATAAGAATTATGATTTATCTACAGGTTGATTACTTTGTCAATTTAAAGGTTAATTAAATTGTATTATATGTCCAACGCTGTGGTCTCGAGGTAGCGTGCTGCCTTGTCACGCAGCGGGCCCGGGTTCGATCCCAGGTCGGGACAGTTTTTCTGGGTGAGGTTTTTATCGGGGTTTTTCCTCACATGTAAGACAAATATCAGGAAAACTTTAAGGCCCAAACGTTCCCCAAATTAATATGGCCATCATCACCATCATCCTTCACCGGTGTGGAAAACAAAGGGAAGCTACCACACCTACAATTCCCTAGTAAAGCTGCAAAGCATAGCATGAAAATGCTATGATTACAGTGAAAGACCTGCCCTCGGGCAGAATTACTATGGATATATATATATATATATATATATATATATATATATATATATATATATACACAGACACACATATATGTATGAAAGCTAAGTAGAGGAAAGAGTGGAGAATGCTGAGTTTGTAGTGAAAGACCTGCTCTTGGGCAGAACACTGCATATATATATTACGATGTAAACATGATGGCTGATACCTTTTTGTTTTTACGTGTTTCAAATAAACCCTCATTTATAAAGGTCGGAATTTGCTGACTTTTCGAGAATATCTTTCTCGTTTTATTTCAATATCAGATATTGAGTTCCGTTGTGAAACATCGAAAATTCCGACCATTAGAGCGATTTTAATATATATATATATATATATATATATATATATATATACACACATTTTGGTAATGGTCATTTTCAGTGTATATTAGACAGGATAGGTTAATATCCGTAAAAAAAGATAAATAAATAATCTTCAGAACGAACTTAATAGCTTCAATTCTTCAGAAATGACTAAAGAACTTAAGTTTTGTATTCCTCTCAATAAAAAAAACTTCAAATATCGTAAATAGGATAAATAAAAGCTAAAATGAATCTGATAAAACTACATGTGCCTGTTCTTATTAGCGTGGTCCCAGACATAATTTGTTCTACAAAATCAAACAGCATCTATTCCATACCACGCATATTCCTCAGAATTGGAAAGAATATAACACAATTCCCTTCTCAATGAGAACCATCTCTAGGGGCATCTCCCTCTGATCCACTGAATTGACTTGGAGATTTTATTCATCGGAATCCAAGACGTCTGTTTTCTCAGAAGTCGGTTCAATATCCTCAACTTCAATATTCATTCCTCTGCAAAATGTAGTAAAACCAACTAAACTACTTTTGTAAATTAATTCACTGTATAGCAGACATAAGCTTTCCATACATCCCTATCCTGTGTTAATGTTTATCCGTTGTTTCCTTATAATTCATTTCCCTAAATGAGGGTTAATAATATTCTCCCATCTCATTATTGGTCTACCAACTGGGAGCTTTCCTTTTGGCTTCTGGTTTAAATACCACTCTTGTTTTACCCGACCATCGCAGTCTACAAGACTAAAAACTGTTCTTGTAACCAATACTAGTAAAATTCATATCAAATTCCGTTGAGGTGAAGTCATATGATGATTATACAAAATATAATAAAAAACAATAAAACCAAAACAAAAAAAGAAAAATTATCAGGTGTATATAAATTGAAGTGTGGCACATGTGACAATGTCTATATAGGACAAACTGGTAGACCTTTTTTCTCTCTCGGATAAAGGAACACATGAGAGCATATAACAGAAATTTAGAAAATTCAAAATATGCTAACCACATATTCCAATTTAATCATTGTTTCGATCCAAATTTTGAAATTTTACATATTTGTGATAAGGGTAAGAAGTTAGATCTTTTGGAGGCTGTAGAAATTAATAAATTTAAAAGTAGTAAAAAACTGTTAAATTCTCAACTTGATTTGAATGAATCCCCTTTGTTAAATTTAAAAATTAAATAAATATTGTTGTATTGTTGCTTAGATCAGTTGGAACACAATTCATAATTTGTTAACATGTCTGAAGAAGGTACAGTGTACCGAAACAGCTGTCGCTGAATTATGTAATAAATATGAAAATCGAATAAAACTACGTTTTATTTTTATTTAATTCATCATATGATGAAAGTTAAATATTAAATTGTACCTTTGGTAGGTGCCGTCGTCCTCAACTTTGTTAAAATATTGTATATAAAAATAACTGGAGCGCTTTCGGAAGTTATCTTCCATCTTCTACAGGTTGAGTTTCCGCTACTTATTGTTGTTATGCACGGTGACGTCAAAAACAAGTCAGTTGCTGCTACAAACAGTTGGAGTATACATCACCGTACACAACAACAACAAGTAACGGAAACTCAACCTACAGAAGATGGAAGATAACTTCCGAAAGCGCTCCAGTTAATTTTATATACAATATTTCAACAAATTTGAGGACGACGGCACCAACCAACAGGTACAATTTAATTTTAAACTTTCATCATATGTTCTTGTAATATCTGGCTTCTCTCTGTTCATCTCTTTAGCCCAAAACTTCCCCTGAGTAACTACTCCTCTTATTTTATAAACTCTTAACCCAACAACTACCAAGCATGAGCAAAAATTGCCCATAAGCCTTTATTTTCTTGAAAAGTATTAAATTACACTGAGCAACAAAAAAGAAACTTTGTTTTTGTCTCAGAAAGAAAAATATGTGATTCTGATAGTATTTTTTCTCCTGAATTCAAATATGATGTAGGTTTTTCTCCATCACGCAAAGTTTCCGAGAGACAGGCATTTATAATTTTCAAACATTTTAATATTTTTTACATTCGAAACTACACAATACTCGAACATTCGGTCTCACCTAGAAAGTAAGAAATTACGATTTTCTGCTATATTTCGCCTGTGGAGCATCCCTCTTGATGGTCCAACAATAATCGGCCAGCATATTAGGATTCCATTTGCCTTCATATCTCTTTTCCATAGCTGAAATCTCCTGATGAAAGTGTTCCCCGTGCTCACTGCGCCAAGATTTTCCGGACGAAAAAACGTTTATTAAAAAATAATTATTTAAATCCATTAATTGAAATTGAAATAAAAAAACTGTGGGTGATGGAGAAATTCCGAATTCATATTTTCAAAACTCGATAAAAACTGCATTAAGTACAACTATTGGTACTCATGAGACAAAAATCATGTTGACCAGTGTAATATTCTCCTATGTTAATGGGCGTTTCTCTATTTGTCGTCCATCTTATATACCACATCATTCTATATTAATCTATATAAAAGTTTGAATATTTTTTAAAAAATCCAGTTTTATGCTACGGGCAGATTTTGCCCTGCGTTGGTACTATCTGTGACTATAATTCTAATAGTTTCTGAAATACATTTTGGCGATCTTGTATTACATTTTCTTGTGCATTGTAAGAATACAAAATTATAATATATAAATTTTCATTGTATATATAAAAACCATTTCATCTGCAGGAGAAAAATGTTCTCCATTTGAAACTAATAGCGATCTCTCTGAATGACGTCATTCAAAGTGTGTTTTTAATACAAACTATAATTGTTTAAGCGTTCGATTTTTCTTTTACTTTTTACTTACAAAAAAAATTAATATCTGGTTATTTAGACCAAATATTATGTAGAAATGTTGGACATTCTGTATATTCAAGTACAAGTATTTTCTAATGTATACCAACTTCATTTGTTCAAGAGTTAGCATTTTTCGTTAATTTCACAAGGGAAAAATTTAGTACATGGTCATTTAGATCTAATAGTGTATACAAATTTTGGACACCCTGTATATTCTTGCACTATATTAACATTATTACTAATGTATAACTGTTTCCTTTGTCTACTATTGGGCATTATTGCTTGTTATATTTCACCAGTGATATAAAAATAATAATACAGTAAGTTATACAATTTTCGACACTCTTTATATTCAAAATATTACTTTTCTAGTAGTATGTAATTTGTTCTCCTTCTTCTTCTTCCTTTCCAGGATTTGGTCAATGCGACCTGTTCCGGTCTCAGGTCCATCGTTTCCTTGGCCGTCCCAAATATCTTTTTCCATGTGGTTTGTAGGTGTTGATCTTTTTGGGTAATCTTGTATTGTCCATTCTGTCTAAATATTCTTTCCATTGGTATTTGTGCTCTTCTAGTTTATCGACTATTGAAAATATCTCCAGTTCTTTTCTTATTGATTCAATGTGTAATCTATCCATGCGTGTACATCCTTTTACGGATCTTAAACATATCATTTCAGTGGCTTGAATGTGTGAGATATCTTTTTTTTTGTAAGTACCCAAGATTCAGATCCATACAAAAGAACAGGAACTGCCTTAATTTTGAAAAACCTGAACTGAGTTTCTCTTCGAGTCTTTCGGAGGGTTCTTCTTATGGTGCCACACACCATTTGATATCGGTTTAATCTATTATGTATATCCCAATCATAGCTATATGTTATATCTGAACCAAGATAGTTGAAGTGTGCTATCTGTTCTATTATTTCATTATTGATTACTATTTTTGCTCTGACTGGCACTTTGCCCTGAAAAGCCATAATTTTAGTTTTTGAAGTTGAGACTTTGAGATTATAGAGTCCTAATTGATTCAACGTATAAATGGCTTTTTGTAAATCATCCTCTGACTTCTGTATAATTACCAGATCGTCTGCATACATTATACTATTCATATACATCTCCTTATTATTTGCATTCCTATTTGACTAGTATGTAATTTAGCACGTTTATCAATAAACTAATGCCAAAAAAATTAACTTAGTTACATACTATAAACATAGATTTATAGCAATATATAACATGGGCAAAATTTGCCCTGGGTAGGTGCTCGGGGTAACCTTAAATACCTTGGTGTTCCTATAGTTTGTAGTGGCGGTGCGTCCTAAATGTTCAATGGTTCATTGAAGCGCTTGGGAAAATTTGCTTAATTAAAAATAATTAATTATCACTGTTGCAACTAGACGGGGCGCCTCCTCACTTCAATGTTGAGGTCCGTTAACACCTTGACCATATACAGGGCAATTCAGAAAGAAGGAACAGACTTCAAACATATATTTATTCCAAACTACAAAAAAATAAAAACACAATTCGAACGTTCCTGGAAAGAGAAAAGTTCAAATTTCACTATTTTATGCATTCAACATGAGCACCATGTGTTATTGACAAAGTATCAAAATGCTGGTTCATTTCTTGCCACATACGAATCAGCTGGTCTCTAGTTATCGAATTCACAGCTTCAACAATTCGATGTAGCAGATTTTCAAATGTTTGCAGTCTGTTCCTTCTTTCTGAATAGCCCAATATTTCAGCTTAGTATTTCTTTAGAAGAAATCGTATGACAACTGAACACTGTAATGTATATTAACACATGTTTTCAGAGGTGAACCTATGTTTAATTTATTCCTGCACCCTCTTGATGTTTGTAATTATTGGCCTAACTAGAATAACATCAATCATATTTTGAGGGAGTTGAATTATAAAGGGAATGGAAAATATCAGAATATGATAATGATGAATGGAAAGTTAATATCGGGCGACATGAAATTCAAATATCGATAGTGCAAATTACTTTCGTCTACAGGTCAAGCATAGGTTTCTAACGAATGACCTTGATCATCAATCCAGTGGGAGAGCCTAGACAGACTGCTGAGTAATGTATATTCCCTGCCACACACGTGATATTAATCTGATTACGTCAGAGTACAGTCAATAATAAATTATAGTAGTAAATTAGGTAAACGTAAAAAAGTCTTAATATTAATAAAGGAAATTCAATGCCACCATGTCACCTACATAAATTCAAATAGAAAACCGAAAACACACACAATGTATTGTCGCAGTATGTGAATAATGACCTAAGACTATTTAACTCATGCTCCAAACGGGAATAAATGACCAATCACGTTTCAATCAATTTTGTTTTACAACCAATCACAGTCGTGTTTCACCTCGATAATTATCGAATTTTGGTTATCTAAATAAAGAAAGCTCTTCCTTTTTAATATTCTGAACAGGTCAGAGCATTATTTTGCAGTGACTGACTAACAAATAGGTTGAATATAGCAAATAATGAACAGATTCCTTCGACCTATACATTTGATAATTTTGTGTTCAATAATTGTGTTTTTAAATTCGGATTTTACTGAGTTGCTTCCGAAATAAATGGATTAATAACCTATAATGCTGGTTAAAATACACAATTTAATGTGTTTCATTTTTTCTCCACTAGGGTGATTCTTACTATATTGCGATCCTATCTGGTAATAAATAATATAAAATAAAATAAAGTTAAAATAGGCCTATGCACCTTCTTAGGTTAGTGCCTTCGTCCTCAACTTTAAAAAAATATATGCATGTTTTTTTATCTGAAGGCCTTTCAGAATCTCTATTCCATCATCAGCAGGTTACGGGCAACACTACACCAAGACCAGCATCGAGAACATCAATGCAGTGAAGAATGATCTGCTGATGATGAAATAGAGATTCTGAAAGGGCTTCAGACAAAAAAGCATACGTATATTTTTTTAAAGTTGAGGACGACGGCACTAACCTAAGAAGGTTCGTACAACGCACGTTTGTGAAGTGTTTCACAGAATCTCTGAAATTAAAAACCTCGCTGTCGTTTGGTTTTTGAACATTTCCTGGCTTCTGTAAAAGCCACTTGCCAACCTCGCATCGTAATATACTAATAAACTTACCAAATACGGAAATTGAGCCTGCGATAGAGCATTGAAAATATTGTTAATACAAAGCACGTAATTTTCTGGCCTATGTTAAATATTTTTCTCTCTGTGAAACATATAACGTAGGCTTTATTACATGTGTATTCGTATCATAGCAATTACATATCAAAACATCCTCTTAAAGATTGTATCTTCCACGTCTATGAACGTGACTCGAGCGTTTGAGAGTAACTCGGATAGGTAAATCGGTTTTTTGAAAAATAAAGAAATAGTTTGCCATTTTACAACGACTGCGTATCTTGATATCCGATATCAATGTTTTATTTCTTCCAAGCTTCTTGAATAAATAGAGCAGAAGATAAGTAGAAAACATCCGGATGTACAATAAAACATTTGCATACGGGAATACTGTTCTTTATACGCAATAAACTCTTCCCAGTGTCACCTTCGTGATTTAACTTGGTAACTTCATATTCAGAAAATCTTACGCAAAACATTTTTCACGATTTTTGGTGGTTCTGAAGGAATAAAGCTATTGCGGTTGTTCCCATTAATACGATTTTTGAGAAATGTTTCCACGTCTTCATACCTTCTACCTAATAACTAACGAACTCGTTGGTTCATGGTCGCAGGTACATTAGCTCTCCATACATCTCTATCCTGAGTTTAATGTTTTCAAAACACCCCCTGTATAATTTGCTTCCCTCAAAAGAAAGTTAATCTTATTATCCCACCTCATTCTTGGTCTAGCTACCGGGCGTTTTCTCTCTACTTTTCCTACAAGGTGCTCCCATTATCCTTTTTCTTTCCCCATTCGTTACACATGTCTTGTCCATAGCAGTCTAAGAGACTTAACTGTTCTTATTATATCTGGTTTCCTATAAAGACCATGTAGCTCACTGTTATGTAGTCGCCTATCTGTTCATCTATATTTGGTGGAAAATTTTTCCTAAGGACCTGTAAAGATGTGTTTCATTTGTTCTCCACTAGGGTGCATTCTTGTAATAAGCTATTGCGATTATATTTGGCAATAAATATTATGATGTGGTTGCAGTGATGAACAAATGAAGCATAACAAACGATTCTCATTAGTTTTCAAACATCGCCGTTTGCATTAAATATATAAATATTTTTAAATAACTATATTTAAATAATGATTTGTGAGTAAGCAGCTTAATTTTATTTGTTAAATAGTGCTAACTCCCTCAGGGGTCCTCATCTAGGGGATATGTGGATGGCGACCACAAGGTTCCCAAGCTGAGCAAAACATTTCTTCCACTTACTTGTGTTTTGCACTCTTTTAACTTTACTATCTAACCTCTCTTGGTTAACTCTTGTTTTTTTCGACTCCGACGCTATTAGGGCATCCGAGGGCTAGGGAAAGGGAAGTCTTTCCTTTCTTCAATTTCTTCTTTCCTTTATTTTCTTTTCTTCTCAGAAAAAAAAGCCTGACCAGAGGCTATAAGATGGCAGCCACATCCACTGGTATTGCCTTCCTTTGGCCAGCAACCAATCCGAAACGGCGAATAATTTTTTATTATGCTTTCAAGTCTTATATACGAGAATTTCCCGGGGGGAAGGATCAAAACGGCTGGCGGGAGAAAGAAAATTTTTATAGGATAGTAACAGGCCTTGGCCTAATACTTGGAAGGAAGAAGAAGAAGAAGAAGAAAATCGTGCTAACAAATGCTACTCTTGTTTTCCAAATTCTCTAGATAAATTCATTCCTCACTTCGTGAGTCGTGAATTTGTCGCTAACACTGGTCAACATGATTTTTGTATCATGAGTACCAATAGTTGTACCCCTTTTTTTGATGCAGTTTTTTATCGTGTTTTCAAATATTGATTCGAAAAATTTATCCATCGGCCCACACCTTTTGTATTTCAATTTCAATTAATGGATTGTAAATCAATTATTTTTTTTAAATAAACCTAGATTTCTTTCCCGAAAATCATGGTGGCAGTGAGCGCTGAAGAGATAGCACGGGGGAACAACTTCATCAGGGAGATTTCAGCTATGGGAAAAAAGAGGATATACCAGAAGGGGCAAATGGGAATCCTAATATGCTGGCCGCCTTATTGTCGGACCATCAAGACGTATTCTGCACAAATCCGAAATATAGTCAGAAAATCGTCATTTCTTACTTTCTAGGCGAGTCCCGAATGTTCGAATATTGTTGGAGTTACGAATGTAGAAAAAATATTAAAATGTTTGACAGTATAAATGACTGTCTCTCAGAAATCTTGCGTTGATGGAGAGGAAAACCTGATATCATATTTGAATTAGAGGAGAAAAAGTACTATTCCGAATCACATATTTGTCTTTCTGAGACAAAACAAAAAGTTTATTTATGGTAACAGCATTAACACATTTGTACTCAACCAGCATTTGTTATTTCCAAATTTGATTGAAGAAAACGGTCTTTAATATTCAACAATATCAGAACCTGAAAAGTATTAAAACAGGAATGAAGGCAGCTAATTTTAAATTGGCATTACAGTTCAAATTTTCTACTTTTTCATTAGTCAAAGGATATGTAATATTGGTAATCCGTATTTTCTATTTATGCATAGCTCACTCGTACCATTGCCAAGAAATTCAATGCTAGCTATTTAAAACCAAACAAGGAAATCTCTTTATTCTAAGATTTGAAATTATAGCATTTCATAATTTCTCTAATTTGTGGTAACTTAATACTTTTCTTCATTTTTGTATAATTTACCACTGGGAATTTTCTTGGATATACTGATGTACCTCATTCTCCTGTTTCATAGTTTTAGTGTTTCTTACGTAATAAATATGAGAAACCCAATGCTAATCAAAATCAGACATTTTATTTCCAAATATAAACTATAATTTTTCTTTTTCTTTTTGTTACAGAATTAATAAATGCACTTCTTTTACTAGAATACAATTACCGCAGTATAATAAATCTGATTAACTTTAATGAATTCTGAAGAAATGAAGCAATTTTGGTTGTTTTCAAGAAAAAGTAATAATTTTTGCAGATCTCTGCTGATCCTATCTAATAGACACCGAAATTACATTGTCAAAAAGTATAAATATATGTTAGGGTTATAACTTTTTAGACTTTGTTAATAAAATATTTCCTGTGCAATGGATGGATGAACGTTTACTTAAAATCATTGAAAAAAGGCCTTCATTTCACTGAGCTTCAAGAAAAGGTCACCCCAAATATATTTATTTATCAATATTTGATATTGATTTTGGGGTGACCTTTTCTTGAAGCTCAGTGAAATGAAGGCGTTTTTCAATGGTTTTAAATAAAAGTTCACTCACAGGAAATATTTTATTTCAACAAACAGTCCAAAAAGTTATAACCCTAGAAGGTGAAATAAAATATTTCCTGTGCAATGAATGGGTGAACTTTTAGTTAAATCCATTGAAAAAGGCTTTCATTTCACCGAGTTTGAAGAAAAGGTCACCCCAAATATATTTATAGGCACTATATCAATATTTAATATTAATTTAGGGGTGACCTTTTCTTCAACCGTAGTGAAATGAAGGCCTTTCTCAATAGTTTTAAGTAAACGTTCACCCATTCGTTACACAGGAAATATTTTATTTCATAAAAGTCCAAAAAGTTATAACCCTAATAATATATATATATATATATATATATATATATATATATATATATATATATAGTCCACCTCTGTGGTCTCGAGGTAGCGTGCTGCCTTGTCACGCATCGGGCCCGGGTTCGATCTCCGGTGGGACAGTTTTTCTGGGTGAGGTTTTTCTCGGGGTTTTTCCTCACCTGTAAGACAAATGTCAGGAAAACTTTAAGGCCCAAACGGTCCTCGAAATCATATGGCCATCATCATCATCCTTATCATTATCATCATCTCATCATCCTTCACCGGTGTGGAAAGCAACGGGAAGCTACCACACCTACAATTCCCTAGTAAAGCTGCAAAGCAAAACATGAAAATGGTATGATTGCAGTGAAAGACCTGCCCTCGGGCAGAATTACTATGGATGAATATATATAAATTGGTGTGTGTTGTATGTTGTTTTTGTTGTTGTTGTTGTTGTGTGTGTGTGTGTGTGTGTGTGTGTGTGTGTGTGAGTGAGTGTGAATTAACTCTTTAGCAGCCATGATTTTTTTCGTAACCGAACTCGTCATATAGTAATGAATTTAAAAAGTAAGGTCCATCTTATAAATAACAAAATCGGACCATTAATTCATCTGTAACAAAATTAATGCCAGAGTTATCTCCGACGTTGACATTCCAAAATTCCCTTTAAGTGCATACAAAAACCTTGACAAACCATACATTCAAGATGTGGCTTACCAGTTTGTCCCTTTTCACTAAGGTATAGAGAAAGTTGATATGCCACATAAAAATTAAAAAAATAAATGATCCTGGAGAAGATTTCCGGGCTGTTGGCCGTGGTCTTGACGCTAGAAGCTCTAGTCTCAAGACCACGGCCAACAGCCCGGAAATCTTCTTCAAGATCATCATAGTAACTCCGGTCGTACAACAAGCTTTTAATAAATGAAAGCACTCCCAGACTAAATAACCCACTATACGATATCGTCAGGAAGAAGATTTAGTCACGACAACAGCACATTAGGACCAGCAGCATCAACCATCATACTAGATATTGTAGCGAAGAAAGACCTGCTGAAGATGGAACGGATGTTCTGAAAGGCCTACAGGCATAAACAATACATATTTTATAAGTTGAGGACGACGGATTTTACCTAAGAAGGTATATTTTAACTTATTTTATTTTATACATAGTTTATTTTAGAATTGCATTAAGGTATTCATTGGGTTATCCTTGGACAATAGGTAGAGATAGATTGGAAGATAAATGAGAGGGAAACAAGGAGGGTAACATGAAGTGATACTCTGACACGACCTCCATCAATCACATGGTTACAGCTTTTCAATCATGGAAATACCCGGCAATCAAACCGTTTGTTACACACCACTAATACGCTGCTCTAATAACAGTCAATAATAATAGTAAATAACTATTGGCACTATCGAACCCCGAGGTTCATGGCCGCAGACATAAGCTCTCCATACACCTCTATTCTGAGCTAATATTTTCCATTCATTCCCTGTATTATTCACCTATCTGATTTTTAGTAAACCTACTGCGTGTTTTTCCTCTGGTTTTCCCACATTAAGTTTAAATGCCCACTTCCATTCTACCAGTTCTGCCCATCGAATAATAATAATAATAATAATAATTACATTAATAATAATAATAATAATTACATTAATAATAATAATAATAATAATAATAATAACAACTCTAATTCCCTGACACTATTAAACCCGTAGGTTCATGACCACGTGGACATGAGCTCTCCATACAAACCTATCCTGAGTTAATGTTTTCCAATCATCCCCTGTATAATCTACTTCCCTTAAATCATGGTTAATGCTATTCTCCCACCTCATTCCTGGTCAACCAACTCGGCGTTTTCCCTCTGATTTTCCTACAAGAAGCTTCCATGCACGTCTTTCATTTCCCATTCGTGTCACATGTCCTGTCCATCGCAGTCTATGAGACTTAACTTTCTAATTTTATCTGGCTTCCTATAAAGACCGTGTAGTTCACTGTTCAGTAATATTCTCCATTCACCTGCCTCATCATCTCTCTTTAATAATAATAATAATTTTAATAATGATAATAATAATAATAATAATACTAATAATAATAATCTTGTAAGCCCATGTTTCCCTTAACAGAGATTTAGGCGCTCTCCCCCTACAGGGAAGAATTTGAACCATACTAATTTAATTACACTTGTTTTCGTATAGATGTCATTTTGAGTTGTCCGTGGTCAGCGTTCCGCCTCATACTGACATCTAGGAAACCAAGGTACTACTAGGACGGGAAATTTCGGTAAATTTTGCTTAGAGGCCTTTTCATTCAGGCTTAAGGATTTTTTACGAGCCTGAAAATCTTCAGACTCGGGACCCACGGCTTAAAGTCCCTCCCGGAGGACTTGCTCCTTGGATTTTTCCATCCTAAAAAAAATCCATCGACCCCGGCCGGGTTTGAACCCGCGACCCTCGGGACCAGAGGCAAGGAGTATAATCACTAGTCCACCGCGGCCGATAATAATAATAATAATAATAATAATAATAATAATAATAATAATAATAATAATAATAATAAATAATTAAATCAAGAGGGGGTCGTGCAGTCTTTGCCAGATTCAGCATTTCGATTGCCTTCTGTTCATCATACCCATATGATAATATGGGTTCCACTTAGCTAACAGTTTTATTTTCTTTAAGTTTTTCTTCAGTATCTGGATATAGCGATACTTTCTCAACATGATGGATCCCTGTATCATCTAATAATAAATACTGGAAAGAAAATCATAGTCAACATTAATAAGGTTCATGATAAGTTCCGTTGAGGACAAAATATGTTGGATATTGATAACAGCCTAACATTACTGCAAAGAGAAAATAATCCAGCTAAGATAAACGTACACGAGGAGATGGAAATTTTTAAGGCAGTTAACAACAACGACCATCCTTAACATTAAACTTAAAATAATATATTTTTATAAACAAATTCAGGAACCCCCTCTACCAGATTTTCAGTTAAACACCAGTTTTGAATCCTGCTGATGATGGGACTAGTCCCGAAAGCGCTACAGATAAATAACTATAAACTTGAACAGACGGACCTTTTAGGTAAATATTTAATATGTTTATATTTTAATTAAGAAATCCTCCATCAAGCAAATAATGCAAACAAAATATCGGGATGTTGAAATAATACTGTTTGGAAAAATAAAAATTTAAGAATAGATACAAAAGTAAGAATTTACAAATCTGTCATAAGACCAGTTCTAACATTTGGTTGTGAATGCCGAACAGAAACTCAAAAAAACAAAACGAATCAATAAAACAACCAAAATGAAAGTTTTAAGGAAAATCGTAAAAAAATCACTGAGAGAGAAAATTCGCAGCTCTGTTATTAGACAAGAATGTAAAATTGAACCTATAAACCTCTGGATAAATGATAGAAGACTAAATTGGAACGATCACATAGATAGAATGGAGAACAGTAGATTAGTGAAGAAAGTACGTGACTGGACACCTCAGCAGAAAAGGCCATTAGGACGACCACAACTACGATGGAAGGAGGTCACCACACCCCGGACCTGCAGTGAATGAACACGCAACAAGCTGCCAGCTTTCATGCGTAGAGGAAGAAGAAAAGAAGAAGAAAGAATTAAGAAAATAATAGAATACAAATTGTGCATTATTAAAGAATGTATGCATTCAGGATCATAATAGGCACAGACCTATCTCTTGCACCCTTTGCTGATGATGTGAGTGGTCCAGAAACGCTTACAGGTAATCAACAGTTTACAAAGTTGAGGAGACGGACTTAAAAGGTACAATTTTATAGGTTTAAATTATAGGATTAATTTTAATTTTCTTCTTCTACTACAAAGTTTAGGCTATGCAGCCTGTTCCGGCGAAGTTAAAAGTAGAGTCCATCGTCTGCGTGGTCGGCCAACATCTCTTGTTCCTCTGGGATTATACAGGAAGGTTCTTTTTGGTATTCTTTCGTTGTTCATTCTCATTAAGTGTTCTGTCCATTTCTTATTATTTTCGCTGATTTTATCTTCAATTTTACATATATTTTAATTTTGCAACCAGTTATTTTATTATAAACACATGTTTCTACTGATTAGGTTAACAAAATATTTTTGTCAAAATTTCCCCCTTTACGTCACACTGTGAGCTGAGAACTGGTGCAGAGGAAAAGTAAAATGAAACACAGAGTATGTACGAATAATGCCGTATAAAGGATTTAGAACGGCGCATATAGGGTAGGAATAAAGCGGATTTGAAATAGTGTACTGACAGATATGGAAAACAGAAATACGTTGAGACAATGCATTATGGATAACAGATTTTGCCTCGTAATGTGTATCTCTCTGATAAAAGCTAGATTACAAAATTTAGCTGGTTATGTACGCAACAAACAAGGTGAGCGATACATACCGATAACTGAACAAATAATTTCAATAGGTTTATTACAGACAATAGTATGACTTCCGGAATCATAAAACAAAAACAAACACAGTATACATAACACTCAAAAGTAACAAATTCTAACGCAGTGTCTTCACCAAAATGCAGCCAATATAACTTCAATAAAATGCCATCAAAGCTTGAATTTTTCTCCTGCTGGTGCCCTGATATTTTAGCGAATTACGAAGGAATGAATACGATTTGGAATAAAATTATTTTATATATATGACAAGATAAGAAAAATGAATGCCTGGACGGGATTTGAACCCGGACCTCTGAGTTGATATCTCAGTGCGCTACCATTTACGCTACCAGACGAATCCAGAATAAACATTTATTTTTCTTATACATATTATTATTATTATTATTATTATTATTATTATTATTATTATTATTATTATTATCGTAAGTGTTATTATTGTTATTATCGTATAAAATGTTGTTTGCACATGAAATTTACATTGCTACATTTAATGTATCTTTAACTGTTTATAATTAGTATAGTGTATATCTATATTTGTCAAATATTTATTTGTATTTGTACTGGTTGAATGGAAGAGAAGGCATTATGGCTTTAAATCTGCCAGAATAAATAAAACATTAATTGTTAATAATAATAATAATAATAATAATAATATTATTATTATTATTATTATTATTATTATTATTATTATTGCTGAGTCCAGGAAAGAGTGGAGAATGCTGAGTTTGCAGTGAAAGACCTGCTCTTGAGCAGAACACAATGAATTAATTATTATATTATTATTATTATTATTATTATTATTATTATTAATTGGGGCACGCCGTAGCGTAGTTGTTAAGGCACTGAGCTATAAGCTGGAGGGTCGAGGGTTCAAGTCCCGTTGGGGTCAGGATTTTTAAACTGACCCAAACCCTCTGGCGGCACTATGGCCCTGGGGTCGACTCAGCCTCTAACGGAAATGAGTACCAGACGCTTGTTCTGGGGTAAAGGCGGCCATCACGCAGGGCTGACAACCCGGCTGACATAAAGTGCCGATTGTCTAGAAAAAGTGAGAGCCTAAACCTCCTACTACCCCAAGGACCTCCGGGTCTGTTATGGATCACTTTACTTTACTATTATTATTATTATTATTATTATTATTATTATTATTATTATTAAATCGGCCGCGGTGGGCTAGTGGTTATGCTACTTGCCTCTGGTCCCGAGGGTCGCGAGTTCAAACCCGGCCGGGGTCGATGGATTTTTTTAGGGTGGAAAAATCCAAGGAGCTAGTCCTCCAGGAGGGACTTTAAGCCGTGGGTCCCGAGTCTGAATATTTTCAGGCTCGTAAAAGATCCTTAGGCCTGAATGAAAAGGCCTCTAAGCAAAATTTACCGAATTTTCCCGTCCTAGTACTACCTTGGTTTCCTAGATATCAGTATGAGGCGGAATGCTGACCACGGACCACTCAAATGGCATCTATATGAAAACAAGTGTAACTAAATTAGTATGGTTCAAATTCTTCCCTGTAGGGGGAGAGCGCCTAAATCTCTGTTAAGAGAAACATGGGCTTACAAGATCATTATTATTATTATTATTATTATTATTATTATTATTATTATTATTATCTTCTTCTTCCGAATGCAGTATTGGGTGATGATGACCGTTCTGCGACTACAAAAAAAACTGATCCTTCCATCGGTTGAAGGGTTTTATTATTATTATTATTATTATTATTATTATTATTATTATTATTATTATTATTATTATTATTATTATTATTATTATTAAGTACCTTTTGGCAACGGAAATGCATTTTATACGAAGGGCCGCAATAATTTCAAGAAGAGAAAAAATTAGAAACTCAGTTATAAGGGAGAAAATGAAGATTGAAGACACTATTTTAGATTATATTAAAACTCAGCAATTAAGATGGTACGGACATGTCCAGCGAATGGAAGAGGATCGACTACCAAAATCTCTTTTGGAATGGAAACCTGAGGGAAGACGAAGCAGAGGAAGACCTAAAACCTCCTGGAGTCAGGGAATATGTTTATATATGAAGGAGAAACATCTACAACCAGGAGATTGGATGGACCGACAAAATTGGCTATTAGGAATCGGACGATGTCAAAGACATTAATCAACCGATGATCTATCTATCTATTATTATTATTATTATTATTATTATTATTATTAATATTAAATGTGATACATTTTTTTTTTGTTAGGGGTGCGTATAACAAGTAGATACTTTGCAGGTGAAACTGGAGCGCTTCATGAATATTGATTAATAATGAAACGACAAAGTTAATTTGAAGGCTTTGTAACAGCGCACCTGTTGCACATATTGTGGCTCGCAGTGCCATGCACACATATTTTGTTTATTATCCCAGTTTGTGCAATGTTCTATGAGATTACCTGCGTATAATTTGCTTAATTTCTTCGCCGCATCAAATGGGAATGTTGCTTCCACTGTCCTAATACCAACCTAATGGCTTCACGTTATAGTTGTGATGTTCCAAAAGGAACTTTGATGTGTTTAGATAATGTTCACAACTATGTTTAATACAAGGAAAACGACATTAAGCTTTGAAAGTTAGCGCACTGTGAGATTATTATCATAACGATATTATCGTGAAAATTCCCTGAGTAAATTAGCTATGGAGTTTCGCAGTTAAAATTTTTAACCAAATCAGCATGGCAAATAATATTACTTTTACACGTTTTATATTAGCTTGACCTGTATCTATCTATATAACGGAATCTATAGCACGATTTACACCCACTTAAAAACATTAGATCGACTTGAAACTATGTATACTCGTAAAGGACCAATGACAATAAAATAATCTTCTTCCTGGTTTAGGCAAGAGTTGCCTGTTCCGTCTTCACTAATAGATCTAAGACCATCTCTTGCGAGGACGTCCGACATCTCTTCTTCCTCTTGGAAAATAATGGAAGATTTTATTTGGTAATCTACTTTCTTCTATTCTTTCTACATGTTCTTTCCACTGTATCTTGTTGTTAAATATATTTTCTTTTATGGAGTAGATCTGTAGTTCTTCACGGATATCCTAGTTTCTTATTTGGTCCATTCAAGTGCAGCCTTTTACTCTTCTTAAAAATTTCATCTCGGCTGCTTGGATTTTACTTTCTTGTTTGGTAGTGGTAATCCAAGATTCACTCCCATACAATAAAATAATTTTATATATAATAAATAATAGTTTTAAAAAAACTAAAACAACACGCTTTATTAGAAATCCGAACTAAAAAAGTGAAAAATAATTTGAATTTCCAACACGCTTGGGATAAATAATTTTACCATCAAAAGCGTGGGGTGCTCTTTATCAATTAATATTTGATAATAAACAGATATTGGTAAAAGTAAAGTCTCTAAGAAAAAAATGTAAAAATCATAAAAAGCACCCCACGCTTTTGATGGTAAAATTATATATCCCAAGCGTGTTGGAAATTAAAATTATTTTTCACTTTTTTAGTTCGGATTTCTAATAAAGCGTGTTGTTTTAGTTTTTTAAAACTATTATTTATTTTTTAGTTTTTAGTTTTAATATTTTACAGAATAAGATAAAAATGTAAATATCTTTAAATTCGATACTATTGTAGTATGAGCTAAAAGTAATACTCTTCTAAAAAAAACCTCCCAGCCGCATTTGAACCAGCGACCTACGGATTACTGAAATTATATACCATTAGAGTTCACCGCTCTACCAACAGAGCTCTTACAACGATTGACTAAAAAGTCGACAAGTCCGCAACCTATTATACCAGTTTTCATTTTTTTGATTTTCTGATGATTCTGGCCAGGATTTTAGAAACAAAATATGAAATTATTATACTGTCACGGGTATTTTACAAGTATACAAAGATTCAAGTCAATCCAATGTTTTTAGGTGCGTGAAAATCGTGTTCCAAGATTCCGTTACATAGATACAAAGACACTTTTTTTTATTTTCTGGCGATTCTAGCCATGATTTTAGAAACAAAATATGAAATTATTGTATTGTCACGGATTTTTACAAGTGAACAAAGTTTCAAGTCGATTCAACGATTTTAAGTGGGTGAAAATCGCGTTGAAAGATTCCGTTACATAGATAGATAGATACAGGTCAAGCAAATATAAAGCATGTAATAAATAGGCTAATGTATAATAGGTTGCGGACTTATCAACTTTTTAGTCCATCGTTGTAAGAAATTAATAGTATATCCTCTGGTAGCTGAGTTGGTAGAGCGGTGGACTGTAGTGGTATATAATTTCAGTAATGCATAGGTCGCTGGTACAAATCCGGCCCGGAGGATTTTTTTAGAAGAGTATTACTTTTAGCTCATACTACAATAGTATCGAATTTAAAGATATTTACATTTTTAGGAAACCAAGATGGCCAAAAATATATACCAATGGTCACGCCCTGGAAGAAATAAACGTGGCAGACCAAGATGGAAATGGAAGACCTACGTCAGAACTATAATGGATGATAGGAATTTGGAAGAGGTAGATTGGAATGATAGAGATAAATGGAAACTGAAGACGGCAAACCTATAAAGCCGAAGAAGTAGGAAACCAAACTAAAAAATAAAAAATAAATAATAGTTTAAAAAAACTAAAATAACACGCTTTATTATAAAACCGAACTAAATAATGGTAAATAATTTTTATTTCCAACACGCTTGGGATAAAATTAAAGTGGTCAATAAAAAATCATATCCAACACATCTAGAATAAAACTAGAGTTATCTACAAAAAAAATATTTTACCATCAAAAGCGTGGGGTGCTCTATATCAATTAATATATTTGATAATAAACAGATATTGGTAAAAGTAAAGTCTGTAAGAAGAAAACGTAAAAACAATAAAAAAGAAATCGACGCTTTTGATGGTAAAATTGCTTATTTTTTTTGTAGATAACTCTAGTTTTATTCTAGATGTGATGGAGATGATTTTTTTGCTGACTGCTTTAATTTTATCCCAAGCGTGTTGGAAATTAAAATTATTTTTCATTTTTTAGTTCAGTTTTCTAATAAAGCGTGTTGTTTCAGTTTTTTAAAATTATTATTTATTAATATATAATTATTGCAAAGATCATTGGAAACATTGAATTAAAACCACGTGGCACCATTTTTAACCGATCCTGACAGATTCTGGGATTCCCCAATGATGTTCTCCTAGCAAGGAACACAAAATATATTGAAGAATCTTTCAAATACATGCAAGAGATAGTAATTCAAGCAGATCTTTAAATTAATAATGATAATAAAATAATAATAATAATAACAATCCATCCATAGTAATTCTGCCCGAAG
This sequence comes from Diploptera punctata, assembly GCA_030220185.1. Classification (NCBI taxonomy): domain Eukaryota; kingdom Metazoa; phylum Arthropoda; class Insecta; order Blattodea; family Blaberidae; genus Diploptera; species Diploptera punctata. The sequence continues at coordinate 595,746 of JASPKZ010004543.1, forward strand.
GCAAGTCTTTCACAGCAATCATAGCATTTTCATGCTATGTTTTGGAGCTTTACTAGTGAATTATAGGTGAGGTAGCTTACGGTTGCTTTCCACACCGGTGATGGATGATGGTGATGGTGGGATGATTTACGGGGAAAGTTGGGCCCTAAGCTTCCTGACAGGTGAGGAAAAACCCCGGAAAAACCTCACCCAGGAGCCTTTCCTAGTGGGAATCGAACCCGGGCCCGCTGCGTGATAAGGCAGCACGTTACCTCGACACCACAGCGGTGGACTTATTTAAATATAATTATTTTAAAATATTTATATAATTAATGTACTATTTAAATATCCATCCATCCATAGTAATTCTGCCCGAATGCAGGTCCTTCACTGCAATCATAGCATTTTCATGCTATGCTTGCAGCTTTACTAGGGAATTGTGTAGGTGTGGTAGCTTCCCGTTGCTTTCCACACCTGTGAAGGATGATGATGATAATGATAATAGTAAGGATGATGACCATATGATTTCGGGGACCGTTTGGGCCTTAAAGTTTTCCTGACATTTGTCTTACAGGTGAGGAAAAACCCCGATGAAAACCTCACCCAGAAAAACTGCCCCGACCGGGGATCGAACCCGGGCCCGCTGTGTGACAAGGCAGCACGTTACCTCGAGACCACAGCGGTGAACTATTTAAATATAATTATTTTAAAATATTTATATAATTAATGTAAACGGCGATGTTTGAAAACAAATGAGAAACGTTTATTATGTTTCATTTGTTCATCACTGCAACCAGATCATATTATTTATTGCCAAATAGAATCGCAATATTGTAAGAGTGCACCCTAGCGTAGAAAAAACTAAACATATCACTACAGGTTATTAATTAATTTCTGATGTCCTATGATGTAAATGTGTGAATTATATTTTTGTAATGTTAATTCCTGGGAAATAATACGTTTAAGAATGTGCAAATAGTGGGTTCTTTTTTTATGGTATAATTAATTGCTACAAATGTTTTTTTTTTTCATTATATCTCGCAAACAGAATCTGGTTACATTCGCGCTCTATATATCAATACTAGTAAAATTCATTTTATATTCTGTTAAGGTGAAGTCATATGATGAAAGTTAAACATTAAATTGTACCTGTTGGTAGGTGCCGTCGTCCTCAACTTTGTTAATATATTGTATGTAAAATTAACATTAGATAAAACACACTACTTGAAAACATTATTATACGCTGATGACCAGGTAATAATAGCAAAATACAGAAGACGAACTTCAAAGGAATATTTTTAAACTACATAATGTATGTGAACAACATAATCTCAAAATATCCATAGAAAAAACTAAGGTAATGGCATTCCAAGAGAAAAATCAAATCAGATCCAAAATAGTAATAGGTAACAAAATCATAAAACAGGTGAACCATCTCAATTATCTAGGATGTGACATTTCATTTAATTATGATAATGACATAAATAATAAAATAGCAAAATTCCAGGGAATATGTGGTACGATAAAACGATCACTAAATAACAAAACAACAAGAGAGACCCAATTGAAATTTTATAAAATGTTGGCAGTACCGGTACTGCTCTATGGATCAGAAGCCTGGATACATAAAAAACAAGATCTAAGTAGGATAACGGCGGCAGAAAATGAAATGTTTGAGATCTGTTAAAGGGTGCACTAAGGAAGACAGAATCAAGAACACAGAAATAAGACAGGAACTTGAAATATTTGCAATAACTGATAAAATAGATATATTTAGACAAAAATGGAAGTAACACATAGACAGAATGAATGAAGATAGATATCCAAAACAAATAACAAAATACAAACCTAAAGGCACCCGAGATGTGGGCAGACCTAGAAAGAGATGGGCTGAAGTCGGAACGGGTCAACAGATCTAATCCATGAATGCAGATGATGATGATGATGATGATGATGATATAAAATTAACTGGAGCGTTTTCGGAATTTATCTTCCATCATCTGCAGGTTGAGTTTCCGCTATGTGTTGTTATTGTGTACGATGATGTACATTCCAACTGATTGTAGCAGCAACCGACTTGATTTTGACGAGCTCGTATAACGGATTTTACATTATATTCTGACATATACCGTAGTTAGGTAGTATGATGAGTAGGTATAATAAAAGACTCTTCTTCTTGTTTTCTTCTTCTTCTTCTTCTTCTTCACCACTTCACGGGCTAGGCAAATTGCCTGTTCCGCCTCGCAGTTGTTCTGTCCATCTTTTCACTGGTCTTCCTACATTCCTTGAACCTCTTGGCTTGTTGTTAATGCTGCTTTTTGGTAATCTTGTTACATTCATTCTTTCTACATGTCTAAACCATTTTTTCTATATTCTTTGATTTTCTCATTCAATGGATATATATTAATCTCTGTTCTTATACATTCATTCTTTATCCGGTCCATTCTCGTGCAGCCTTCTGTCCTTCTGACAAAGTTCATTTCTACGCTTTGTATAATACTTTGTAATCTTTTGGTTATTACCCAAGTTTCACTCCCATAAACTGCCAATGTTTTATACAACTTCAATCTAGTATCTCTTCTTGTTTTGTTCTTCAATATATTATGTATAGTTCCACATATCAACACTTTTGAGTCAATACTAATAAAATTCATTGTTAAAACCGTTGAGGTGGAGAGTCATAAAATAAAATAAGTTAAAATACCTTCTTAGGTAAAATCCGTCGTCCTCAACTTTTAAAATATGTAATCTTTATGCCTGTTATAACACTTTTGAATTTCATATTAAAGCACCGATGCGGTTATGTAATAAGATGGTAATTATAATTTTTTTACCTGCTAAGTCAGTCGTCCTCGTTGAGAACATACCCGCAGACATAAATCCGTTATACAAGCTATACAATACCATCAGTTCCGTTAAAATGCAGGAGATGAAACATTGTTTTCGAAAGGCCTCCATATTGGAATAACTTGAATAAGTTTAATAATTTAGTTGAGGACAACTGATTTACCAGATAAAAATATATAATCAATTGAGTAGGTGTTTACTTGATGAAAATCCGTATTCATTAATTAAATAAAAATAAAACGTAGTTTTATTTGATTTTCATATTTATTATATGTATAATTCAGTGACAGATGTTTCGGTACACTGTACCTTCTTCAGACATGTTAACAAATTATGAATTGTGTTCCAACTGATCTAAGCAACAATACAACAATATTTGTATTATAAATTTAAAAATTTAAATAAGTATTGTTGTATTGTTGCTTAGATCAGTTGGAACACAATTCATAATTTGTTAACATGTCTGAAGAAGGTACAGTGTACCGAAACAGCTGTCACTGAATTATATAATAAATATGAAAATCAAATAAAACTACGTTTTATTTTTATTTAATTAATAAGAAAAAGTATAATTAACATCCAAATATCATTTGAAATCTCGACAGTTTCATATTTACGTCTCTTTAAGTTTTAGTGTTTATAGTAAAATTACAACCCAAATAATTAAAATTTGTTACTTTTTTCCAGAGGTTTGTTGTCTATTACGATTTTTGAACTTATATGTTTAGCCTCTATAGAAACATTTGTTTCCATACATGTAATAAAATTATATATAGAATGATATAGTAATACAGTATCATAGCTGTGTTTGTATGGTTGTATTGACGAGCTGTGAAGTAAATTGGATTGATCATTTGTCCCCCCATTGTCAGTCTTATAATAAACCCACGTTTTGAATTACAAATATTCGTTAGTGGAGAACATAACTAAATGTCATGCGTATTTTTAAATTAATATCCCATGTTTTATAAACTGATGAAGCCCTTCAACATTTTTTCGTGTACGTCTATTATTAGAATTTTCATATCGAGGGACGGGTTTTTTTTTAATAAAACGAGTTGAATCAAAAACCAAATAATCATATTGGTCTGTGTTCAATTAAAATATAAACATATCCCATGTATCACGTTACTTAATATATATTTTTTTAACGTGCGCAATGTGACAATAAAATATTGTCTGACCGACGGATCTGTGTCCCTCCCTGCATTCCTATCTCTCCCTTTTCTTTCGCCCCCCCCTACTACTAACAATTTTGAGCCTTGTTGGGGGACAGATTATTTTCACTTGCAGCCCATTGTCATTACAGGATCTCTTAATATCCCTACTCCTTTCAAAAAACGTTAAACTGAAAATATATAAAATTGTTAATCTACCAGCTATATGGATGCGAAAGATGGACTCATACTTTAAGAGAGGAAAGGAGATTACGACTATTTGAGAATAAAGTTCTTAGGGAAATTTTTGGACCAAAGATCGGCCGCGGTAGACATGTGATTATGCTCCATGCCTCTGGTCCCGAGAGTCGCAGGTTCAAAACCGACTGGGGTCGAAGGATTTTTTAGGACCGAAAAATCCAAGGCGCAAGCCCTCCGGGAGGGACTTTAAGCCGTGGGTCCCGAGTCTGAAGATTTTCAGGCTCCTAAAAGATCTTTAAGCCTGAATAAAAAGGCCTCTAAGGAAAAATTTCCGAATTTTTCCGTCCTAGTACTACCTTGCTTTCCTAGATGTCATTATGAGGCGGAATGCTGACCACGGGCCTCTCCAATGACATCTATGCGAAAAAGTAACTAAATTAGTATGCTTCAATTTCTTCCCTATAGCGGAAGAGCGCCTAAATCTCGTTGAGGGAAATAAGGGCTTACAAGAAGAAGAAGAAGAAGAAGAGATCAACAGACAGGTGAATGGAGAAGGCTACATAACAGTGAACTACATGATCTTTATAGGAAGCCAGATATAATAAGATCAGTTAAGTCTCGTAGACTGCGATGAGCAGGACATGCGGCATGCATGGGGAGTGGAAGACGTTCATGGAAGCTTCTTTTAGGAAAACCAGAGGAAAACGCCCAGTTGGTAGACCAAGAATGAGGTGGGAGAATGACATTAAACATGATTTGAGGGAAGTAGATTATGCAGGGAATGATTGGAAAACATTAGCCCATGATAGGGATGTATGTAGAACTTATGTCCGCGCGGCCATGAACCTACGGGTTCGATAGTGCCAGTGACTTAGTTGTCAATTCAACATGAACACTGTAACACGGAGTGATGAAAGAAATACTATTAAGCAAGTAACAGAAGACAATCAGCGTCATTAGACCTAATTAAATATGAAATAATAATTAATCATGCATGAATAAATATTCAAGATTCTTGATACTGTTTGGGGGAAGTTTGGCAATATAACTACTCGGAAAATTATCCTGGCTGCTGTTTGACGTGGTGGGAGGAAAGCTCGTGGAATGAAGTGAGTGCAGGCGTTAACTTTTCTAAGAACGATTGCAACGCTGAAGTGGCACAGATCCGTTGGTTAGAAAATAATTTGATACTATTAATTTAGCTTAACCTCTCAAATTAATAGTATGTTACGATGCGAGGTTGGGCAATTGGTTTTACAGAAGCGAGGAAATGTTTAAAATTCGAGCGGTAGCGAGATTTTTAATTTCCGAGATTCTGTAAAACACTTCACAAACGTGCGCTGTACATTATTTTTTTGCGCGATGGTGTTTTCAAAATAATAAATATTAGTAAAATAATAACATCTATGTTGGAAATATATGCCTTCATTATAAACAACTGACTAACGTTAAGAGTATGGGCAATGTTTAGTTGAGAAAACAGCAGGCCGTGACACCAATCAGTCATAAAATGGCCGCCAGTTCGTATTTATTGTTTTATATTGTTTCAAATAAAATTCAGTTCATTTAAAACGTAGTGATTAGTTTCGTATAATGTATATTAACACTTCCTTTAATATATTTTTGTATATATATTGTACGTAGTATACATAAAGGGCAGTGGTTTTACTTCCCGCACGTGGTTTGTAATATGAAATATTACAGTATAGTTATTTAGGTTGAAACCCCCAAAATGTAAGAAGTTGAACTTTCAATCGTGGGCGCCATTGCTGTAAGTACGATAAAACGCACTCTCGCGCAAAATTGTACATTTTACTTGCCACACGCCAACCAGATCTTACAGTGTCACGATCTTTCGGGAGAGAGATTCTCCATTCTTCTCTATCTTCCCATTTCAATTCTTTTAGGCCAATCTCCCTCATACCCCTCCTTATACCATCCATTCATTTAAATCGGGTCGACCTCTCTTTCCTTTCCCAGGTGGAATTCATGGAGAATGAGTCCATCGGACAGGTGTACCTGGCAACTGTACATCTACTGCCTTGTAGATTGACGTTGGTTTGTTAAAGGTTACAGAAACAAGACCTCGAAGAAAAATTACCTTCAAGTTGGGGGTTGATACATTAGACCAACTCCCTATTCAATATTAAAACAAGTAATTGCTAAAAAGTCCAAAGTATTATTTTTTTTATTGCGGATGAGCCCATGTAGGACTACGCAAAGTACTTAGAGGCGTTTCCTTTGAGCCCAAATGTATTTCATTATTTTGCTATGAGCCTGTTTTCTATCATCTGTCCAAGTATTTCCAGTTTTTTTCTTCGGTTTGTCCTCTTGATCAACTTGCCACTTATTCACCTTAATTCTAAATATATATATATATATATATATATATATATATATATCTGTTTGGGATATCTTCTTTAGTAATTCCTGCCAATTTTAAGTCCTTTTTGACTTCATCAATCCACTTCATAGTATCCACTGGAGCTTTACTTCTGTTTTCGTAGAATTCCATTATCTGTTTTGTAAGCCTATTTGAGTTCATTCGTTTAATATGGCCATACAATTTTAACCTTCGTTTTCTAATATCACTATGAATGTCTGTATATATTTTTATTTCCTTTTTACTTCTGAGTCTAAATGCTTTATCTATGACTTGTGGAACTAAAACTTTTCTTATAATTTTGCATTCTTTTTCATTATATTTTCGATATATTTTTTTCTGTTCAAAATTAATATTTCTGCTCCATAGAGGCACTCTGGTTTTATTACAGTGTTATAGTGTCGTAATTTTGTATGTAAAGATATGCATTTTTTATTATAAGTGTTAAGTTATTATTATTATTATTATTATTATTATTATTATTATTATTATTATTATTATTATTATTATTATTATTATTATTACTATTATCGCGTGGTTTATGCTTGTTAGAGGAGTTGTTATGGAGGTAAAATTAACTTTGTGTGTAGAGAAACAATAATCTGATAACACAAGCTATGAAATGGAATTATCGCTATCATTGAAACGAGCGCAAAGTGATGGTGTTAGTGCAGAGGCCATTTAGCACACCTGATTAATATGCATGAGATTCCTCCGCATGAGAGAAAAGTGCCTCTTCACTCAATATTCAACACCACAAAAACAGGGATCTCTGATTTATATCGCCTATTGTTTATCTAACACAACTATTCCAATTTCACTTCCTATTCTCTATGTGAAACCCGCAGGGATATGCTATTAATATATCAGATACATTGGAGAACAGAATATCCATAAAACTTTCAATTAATAAACAACATTTTCTTTGTTTTTTAATACTCTGAATGGCTTTAATTTTGTTTATTCAAAAAAGTCTCATAAGTACAGACAAAAGACATAACTGCTGTACCGAAATCACGTTTTCGGTACGTAAAATTACGTAATACTACACGACTATACGTCATCATGTCCTCCTTCTTCAGTGATCTTATGCTGTGGTTTATCTACGACGCAACGCGCCAGCGCAAAAATTGCTCCCCATGTATTTAAATGGAGGTGGTTTATCTACAACGCAAATTGCTGGCGCAAAAAAATTTGCGCTCACATGTCGCGTCGTGTTTTGGAATCTCTTGAATCCAGGACGCAATTTGCCAGCGCAAACAAAGAATATAGAAGATATTACCCGTACTCATTGGTGTAATTGCTAAAAACAAACTAAGATTTTATAACAAAATGTCGGAAATACAGTACTTGTTTTATAACTTTCCAATTTAACGACGAAAGTTAGATAGTTTTGTTGCAAATCATCGAGTTCTATATATGTTTTATACAATATGAGCATGAAGGAGTACAGAGATGTACAGAAAAAAGTTATTGTGGCTTGAACATAGTCAAGAGATAAATAAAAGCTGTTACTTTTTCTGTCTTTACTAATATTTCGAACTATTTTAATCGTTTTACAACGACACTTGAAACTTTTTAAATGAAGAATTTTAATATGTTTATCTATGTACACAAATTATGATTTTTCCTCTCAATTTATTTTCAAAGTTCTTTATTAGAATTGAAGTTGGCATACGTGAACGCTCATAAAATTAAATCCACCAGATGGCAGGACATATGTGTGATTGACCAACATTTGCATTTAATTCCAAACCATATTTTAAGAAATAAATGTTCAATCACTTCATTTTGTTAGATTCCGATGGGTCAGTTTAGTGTACATCAGATTAATTTATAGTTTACTAAATAGTATGTATGTAATTTATTTTATTAGGTTATGCATGGACAGGTTTGTATACATTAGTTTTTGTAAACACATTTGGAAATTTATTATGAACGTTGGTCATTTTGATTTTCCATATATGTGGTGCCATCTGGCGACAATTCCATAAACATATGCGCTGTAACGTATGCGCTCCATGCTGAACCAGCATCACGCCGAGCGAAACGCGAATTTGCGTCACGTCGGGCGCGACACGCTGTATAATAAACCGTAGCATTATAGAACAGTGCCAAATTCCCGTCTCCTATTACCTGCCCCTTCCTTCTTTATGCGCTGCGTATTACTGCGCATCTTCCCCTTGCATACGAAGTCCTCAAATAACTGTGTAAGTGAATATCAGTGTCATCATCAATTTTGGTTTCGTCGGAGTCAGGTCGACTGTAGCTCGAAGGAGCTGTTTGGTTTAACCAGTCCCATAAGCCAGGGTAGGGCAACTAGGACTTATAGCCCTAACCTTGGATGGACTGGATTGAGTGTATGTATGTATGTATGTATGTTTATTATTATTATTGTTATTGATTTTTCTTTGGATGACCGATTAATATTATTATTTCTTTCATAACTTATCTTTCAATGGTCAAGAAGATGATACTTTGTTATATTATTTTTATTTCATTTATCTGACTTATGACTCTAATTAAAGTTACATTATTTTAGTTAACTTCTCCTTCTTCTTCTACTACAAGGTTTAGGCTATGCAGCCTGTTCCGGCGAAGTTAAAAGTGGAGTCCATCTTCTGCGTGGTCGGCCAACATCTCTTGTTCCTCTGGGATTATACAGGAAGGTTCTTTCTGGTATTCTTTCGTTGTTCATTCTCATTAAGTGTTCTGTCCATTTCTTATTGTTTTTTGCTGATTTTATCTTCAATTTTATATATATTTAATTCTTCTCTTATAGTTTCATTCCTTATTCTATCCGCTCTTGTGCATCCTTTCACTTTACGTAAAAACAGCATTTCCGCAGTCTGTATCCTGTTTTTATCCCTTGATTTCATTATCCAATTTTCACTTCCATACAACAACAAAGGAACAGCCATTGTTATATATAATTTAAGTTTCGTATCTTTCCTTGTTTTCCGACCTAAGGTTCTTTTTATGGTTCCACAAATAGCCTGAAATTTATTTACTTTATTTTCTATATCTTTATTTTCTCTATAAGTTATATCACATCCTAAATATTGGAAATGTGATACTTGTTCTATTATTTTGTTATCCAGTACAATTTTTGATCTAATTCCATATTTACCAATAAATGCCATTACTTTTGACTTATTTATAGGTATTTTACAATTATATCTATTGGCTATTAATTTAAATTTATATGCTAACATTTGGAGCTCATTTTCAGATTCTGCTAAAAGTACAACTTATGTTTACTAATTGCGTAGCTAGTCATGTTAGGTGTTGATATGAACTCCAAAGCTTTCTCAAGCGAATTTAATCCCCCTTTTTCCTTCGAGCTTCCACGATTATAATACTGTTTAGCATTCAGTACTATATTTTAAATACTTTACTATGGAAAGGTGGATTAATATTTGCCTTCTATGGGCTCGGGCAAAGGAATGTTGATTTAGGCACTCAATACTTTCAAACTCAAGGTATTTATAAAATGGTTGGTACGATCACGCACCACGCACACGCGAGAGGTTGCAAAAATGTTAGCAGACCGTGCCATGCACTGTAATTTGGGTAAGATGATATAAGGGATATAAATTTCGTCATTTTCACAGTAATTTGTCGAGGCAATTTTTAATTTCGGATTTTCAAGTAAACTTATACATACAGAATTAAAAAAGTACATACAACATAGAGTCAAAACTTGATAGTTTTCTTCTTCTTCTTCTTCTTCTCTTCGAGGTTTAGGCGATTCGCCTGTTCCGAATTCAGAATGATTCTACACCTTCCTAGGTCTTCCTACATCCCTTAATCCTTTTGGATATGCTATCTTGGGCAATGTAGTTTTTTTTTTCATTCTCTGAACATGCTCTTCCCAGACGACGCGGTGTTGTTGAATTCTATCATTTATTGAATATATTTCTAATTCATTTCTTATTTATTTTTTCTTATGTGGTCCAATTTTGTGCATCCTTTGATCCTGCGTAGAAAAGTCATTTCTGCATTTTGTATTCTACTCGAAATCCTCTTGTTTGTTACCCAGGACTCACTACCGTATAAAAGTACCGGTGCCGCCATTGTTTTGTAGAACTTCAATCTTGTATATTTTCTTGCTTTATGTTTTAGTGTTCTATGAATGGTGCCACGTATTATTTGAAATGTTGATAATTTATTGCCTGTATCATTTCTTGCTCCATATTCAGAGGACAATTCACAACCTGGATAATTAAAATTTAACACTTGTAATAGAGGTTTATTTTCTATTATTATTTTCAACCTTTTGGGCAACTTTCCTGAAAAGGCCATTATGTTCTACTTCTCTATAGATATTTTGAAATCGTGCTATTATTTCATTTAAACAGTGAACGGAGATGTATTCACGTAGACTTTCACGGCCGGAGTTGCTATGATGATCTCGATGAAGATTTTCGGGCTGTAGACCGTGGTCGTGAGGCTTGTAGTTCCCCGACGTTTCGCCAGAGACTGCGTCCGGCAACCCTTGAGGATGCCAGACGCAGTCTCTGGCGAAACGTCGGGGAACTACAAGCCTCACGACCACGGCCTACAGCCCGAAAATCTTCATCGAGATCATCATAGTGTAGGGAGAATTGTAAAAATTGTTCTGTATTTTGCATTATAACAACATCGTCAGCATATAGTCTTGATAGTTTTTTTTTCAGAAAAAAAAGTATTCTATATCAACATAAATTCGAATAAAAAGAAAAGAAACACGATTTATTGTTGCAGTATAAGAATAATTACTTGAGAGAAATATATATCTTGATTTTTTCCAAAAAAAGTGAAAATTGTCATAAAATTAATTTTATGAGACGAAGATATCAACATCACTTATGAACAGCATATTTGTAACGTAAAACATGTATTAGTCATTGCTCAGACAGTGTAGCCAACTCATAGTGAAAACAATTTAAAAACAAGTGAACGCTAAAGTAGTCTGGTGTACTAATTCGCCCATTTTCTAAACCAACTATTGTCAAATACTCGTAATATTTTGTCCTTTAAAGTATATATTTCTGCATCTAGTAAGTAGGGTCAATGGCGATATGTAATTTTTTCAAAATTATTCGAATGTGAAAGTAAAATATTTAATTTATCTAGGCGTATCTTTAGGTTGTAATAGAGAAAAAGGACATAAATAATAAATTACAAATATGTCAACATTTATGTGGCACCCTTAAAACAACACTGGGAAAGAAATTAAGAAAAAACACATTTAAACTTTTATAAAGTATTAGCTGTACCTGCAATATTGTACGGCTCACAAACATGGACTCTGAATCATCATCATCACCCGGTATCATGGCAGCTGCCGCCGTCTTCCGGAAACCAAACGCCATTCCTCTCTGTCCATCCATTGATCTTCCTCCATTCCTCTGATATTCATAGCTGCTTGTATCCCTTCTATCCAAGTTTTCTTCGGTCTTCCTCTCTTCCTGCTTTCCATTGGAATCAATTCCATAACAATTTTAGGCAATCATTGTTCTGGCATTCTTTTGGCATGACCATACCACTGTAATCTTTTCTTTTCTATAATGTCTATGATGTCCGGATCCTCTTCTACACCCATAATTTCCCTTATTTCTTTATTTCGTATCTTATCCATTCTAGATTTTCCAGCTGATCTTCTTAAAACATCCATTTCTGTACTTAAAATTATTTTCATTTCCCTGGTAGGAATTTTCCAGACTTCAGCACCATATGTTAAAATGCTCTGAATTATGGTTTGATATATTTGCAATATTCTATTTTTTGTAATATTTTTGCTCCACCGGACTCTGAATAAACGGTCAATTAAAAGAATAGAAGTAACAGAAATTAAATATTTACGATTTGTGGCTGGATATATTTTAATGGATAAAAAAACGGAGTGAAGATATCCGTAAAGAACGACAAATATTTAGTCAGACAGATAAAATAGAAGAGTATAGGAGAAAATGGTATGAACATGTGTACAGAATGAATATCAACAGATTACCTAGGAAAAGTCTGAATTATCAACCAAGAGGAGGTAAAAGAGATCGGGGACGCCCACGAAAGAGATGGACACAGCAGCTATAATACTTGGAGCAACAAAGAACCAAAAAGGTTCAATCCTTGCAAGAAGAAGAAGAACAACAAGATTTTAATAGCTTAATTCCCTCGGAATTCGCTAAAAGAATTGAAAAAGTAAATTAATTTAAATGTGACGGTGATAACAACACAAAATATGCTCCTAACGTTAAAAGATAAACAATGGTTTAACAATATAACGAACGAATATTAGATTTACAGAAAACGCCGTTAAAAAATGTCCAGGCAAATTCTCTAACGCTGGAGTTTTGAGTGTTGCAAACTCATAAGGCGAAATAAGTACACATCTAACATGGAAGCAATTCCAGCTTCTTACAAAATATAATAGTACAGTGTAATTGTAATGGAATATTAATTTCGCTTTAACTGTAAATAAGCCAGCTTCTAACTTTGCAGGTAATGAATATTTACATAAATCCAATGCAATGCATTTATAAAACTTTTCATTAATTTCGCTATCTGTGGCCAATGTTTTAAACTCTTATCAGCTTCCTCCAAATCTTTCCTTCTTCTCAATACCGGTCTTGCAATCCTTTTTCATTCACCGCTTTCTTTATGTTCTGCAACGTAAAAGGCGTAATTACATTATTATTTCGACATTTCTGGTGTTCTCTTCTGGCATTGGTTTAACTTCAGAAGTGGGTTACAATTAAACCAATGCCAGAAGAGAACACCAGAAATGTCGAAACAACAACCTTGGAAATTGAAAAAAAAAATTCCTGAAAGTTTGTATCATCACCACAAGAAACATTCTGTATTTGTGGAGGCGAAATTACAAGAGATCTCAGATCTAGAAAACTGAACATTATTATTTCGACATTTCTGGTGTTCTCTTCTGGCATTGGTTTAACTTCAGAAATGGGTTACAATTAAACCAATGCCAGAAGAGAACACCAGAAATGTCGAAACAACAACCTTGGAAATTGAAAAAAAAAATTCCTGAAAGTTTGTATCATCACCACAAGAAACATTCTGTATTTGTGGAGGCGAAATTACAAGAGATCTCAGATCTAGAAAACTGAACATTATTATTTCGACATTTCTGGTGTTCTCTTCTGGCATTGGTTTAACTTCAGAAATGGGTTACAATTAAACCAATGCCAGAAGAGAACACCAGAAATGTCGAAACAACAACCTTGGAAAAATTGAAAAAAACAAAATCCTGAAAGTTTGTATCATACCACAAAGAACATTCTGTATTCTGTGAGAGCGAAATTACAAGAGATCTCAGATCTAGAAAACTGAACATTATTATTTCGACATTTCTGGTGTTCTCTTCTGGCATTGGTTTAACTTCAGAAATGGGGGTTACAATTAAACCAATGCCAGAAGAGAACACCAGAAATGTCGAAACAACAACCTTGGAAATTGAAAAAAAAAATTCCTGAAGTTTGTATCCTCCCACAAGAAACATTCTGTATTTGTGGAGGCGAAATTACAAGAGATCTCAGATCTAGAAAACTGAACATTATTATTTCGACATTTCTGGTGTTCTCTTCTGGCATTGGTTTAACTTCAGAAATGGGTTACAATTAAACCAATGCCAGAAGAGAACACCAGAAATGTCGAAACAACAACCTTGGAAATTGAAAAAAAAAATTCCTGAAAGTTTGTATCATCACCACAAGAAACATTCTGTATTTGTGGAGGCGAAATTACAAGAGATCTCAGATCCTAGAAAACTGAAACATTATTATTTCGACATTTCTGGTGTTCTCTTCTGGCATTGGTTTAACTTCAGAAATGGGTTACAATTAAACCAATGCCAGAAGAGAACACCAGAAATGTCGAAACAACAACCTTGGGCACTGAAAAAAAAATTCCTGAAAGTTTGTATCATCACCACAAGAAACACCCTGTATTTGTGGAGGCGAAATTACAAGAGATCTGAGATCTAGAAAACTGAACTTATTATTTCGACTTCCGGTGTTCTCTTCTGGCATGGTTAAACTCAGAATGGTTACAATTAACCATCCAGAAGAACACCAGAAATGCGAAACAACACCTTGAACTGAAAAAAAATCCTGAAGTTGTATCATCACCACAGAAACACCTGTATTTGTGGAGGCGAAACAGCAAGAATCTAAGATCTAGAAAACTGAACATTATATTCGACATTTCGGTGTTCTCTTCTGGCTTGGTTTAACTCAGAATGGGTTACAATTAAACCAATGCCAAAAGAACCCAGAAATGTCGAAACAACAAACCTTGGGCACTGAAAAAAAAATTCCTGAAAGTTTGTATCATCACCACAAGAAACACCCTGTATTTGTGGAGGCGAAATTACAAGAGATCTGAGATCTAGAAAACTGAACATTATTATTTCGACATTTCTGGTGTTCTCTTCTGGCATTGGTTTAACTTCAGAAATGGGTTACAATTAAACCAATGCCAGAAGAGAACACCAGAAATGTCGAAACAACAACCTTGGGCACTGAAAAAAAAAATCCTGAAAGTTTGTATCATCACCACAAGAAACACCCTGTATTTGTGGAGGCGAAATTACAAGAGATCTCAGATCTAGAAAACTGAAAGGGATCAAAAGAGCGATATTTAAACGGACGGTTCAGTGAATTCTGAAAACTGCAATACCTTCAAACCATGTTAGAGTAATTAACGTTTATCTTTTGTTTGTTTTCAAGTCTATAATCGCACCAGGTATGTTACTGCAGCTTATGCAACACAAAATACTTTCTATAGTATCACGTGATGTAATTACTCTACTTCTCTTTGCATTTGGAATGTATTAACAGCACATCTATAACACAAGTCTGCATTTTAAAACTTTTTCTCAGATGATTTATTTAAAATAGGTGTTTTGACACCAATTTTTATACTGATTCCAGAAATTATTTCCATTTTTGTCTATCACATCAGGTTTTTGCACAAAATAAGCATTTGTATTTCACGTTTTAGCTACTACTAGCACAAATATATTCATAATTCATACTTACTTACTCACTGGCACTATCGAACCCGTAGATTCATGACCGCGCGGACATAAGCTCTCCATACATCCCTATCCTGAGCTAATGCTTTCCAATCATTCCCTGTATAATCTACTTCCCTCAAATCATAGTTAATGTTATACTTCCACCTCATTCGTGGTCTACCAACAGGGCGCCTTCCCTCTGGCTTTCCTACAAGAAGCTTCCATGCAAGTCTTTCATTCCCCATACGTGCAACATGTCCTGCTCATCGCAGTCTACGAGACTTAATTGTTCTTATTATATCTGGCTTCCTATAAAGACCATGTAGTTCATTGTTATGTAGTCTTCTTCATTCACCTATCTGTTCATCTCGTTTTGGTCCAAAAATGTTCCTAAGTACTTTATTCTCAAATACTTGTAATCTTCTTTCCTCCCTTAAAGTAAGAGTCCATGTTTCGCACCCATATAATATAACTGGTAGGATAATAGTTTTATATATTTTCAGTTTAACGTTTTTTGAAAGGAGTTGGGACATCAAGATTCTCTGCAATGCATAATAGCACGCATTTCCAGAATTGAGGCTATGTTTAATTTCTTTGTGCATTTCATTCCCATTAGTGATTATTGTTCCTAGGTATATGAATTCAGTCACTTCCTCAAAATTTACCTAATTTGTCATTAACTGTCCATTTCCATTATATACTGAATTTGTACGTGTGACCATATATTTAGATTAATATTTCATTTCACACAAAATATTTTTTTTGTTAAAATACTGTAAAGAACTGTCCTAATAATTTCTTGACTACCTTGTAACAAAACAGAAAATAAATGGTGTTCCATTAATTTTGAAATCTTCTCAACTTTGACTTCCAGCTTTCAATTTTTCTTGTGTGATGGACGAAAATTTCTTACAAAGGTACTTGAAGCAAGACCCATCCTTTGGTAGAGTTTTTAAAAACTGCTTCATCAAGCCCAATTTGATGTGTAGTGGTGTAAGCAGGACTTTTTGAGAGTCTACAAGTGGATAATGTAGGATGGTTTTAGTTCCAGGCACATTTCCCCGCTCTGGCCAAACTTTCACACCTCAATGTTTTTTCTTTTCCCGACTGTCCCATTCACATACAAAGCATGGCATTTTTGTAAAACTTTCCTTTTTTGTAAAAAACTTTCCTAATAATTTCATGACTACCTTGTAACAAAACAGAAAATAAATGGTGTTCCATTTTGAAACCTTCTCTTCTTTGACTTCCAGCTTTCAATTTTTCTTGTGTGATGGACGGAAATTTCTTACAAATGTACTTGAAGCAAGACCTATCGTTTGGTAGAGTTTTTAAAAACTGCTTCATCAAGCCCAATTTGATGTGTAGTGGTGTAAGCAGGACTTTTTGAGAGTCTACAAGTGGATAATGTAGGATGGTTTTAGTTCCCCGCTCTGACCAAACGTTCACACCTCAATGTTTTTTTCTTTTCCCGACTGTCCCATTCACATACAAAGCATGGCATTTTTGTAAAACCAGCTTGTTGCCCTAATAATAACCGCAGATTAGCCACCTGCATTCCTCATACTGGATACTTGTTAATAGCAACTTCATGTTCTCGAATGTCTCCTTCATCTGAACTGAATGGGCAATAGGAATGGACCCATACACATTCCCATTATGCAGTGACACACCTTTGAGACTTCTCTTTGATGACTCTATAAAAAGTGTCCACTGAGCAAAATCATGCTCAATGTCATAGAAGTGCATTAACTCGTTCATGTTATTGCAGTAAACCAAGCAATCATTCTGTGAGAATAAAGGAACTAGTTCTTTTTCCCTGTGTCTGTACCATGAGTAATGTGTTCCTGGTTCCAGAAGATTCTTGTATTTAAGCCGTGAGCCAAGTAGTTCTGCTGATTCGTTTGGCAAATTCAGATCACGAACTAGATCATTAAGGTCACTTTGAGAGAACCGTTATGGAGTAAAGCCGTATTCTGGTTGATACACATCATCAATGGTTGCATCAAGTTCACTTTGAACATCATCGTCTGTCAGGTTCTCTAAAACAGCTCCACTTGTAATTGGCCTAATGGCTGAAGGGATGCTTGGATGTAAAATTTGTTTCTTTTCTTTTTTAATTACACCTTGAACATTAAGCAAACAGTAGTAACAGTCATTAAGGTGGTCTTTAGGCTGCTTCCACACCATAGGAATCGCAAATGGCATGCACGTTTTCTTCCCTTTTGTCGACAATCCTAACTTCTCAACGCATAACGGCACACTTTCTTTTACGCCCACGCCTTATCCTGGCCATTAAGTTTCACTTTAAAGTAAGCATAGTAATCTTTCTTCACAAAGTCTGTAATATCCGTTCTTTGCTTAATCATTGTATAATTTCCACAAATATAGCAGAAACGTTATTATTGTTTACACACTTGCGTGTTGACATTGCCATACTTGCTGCCACACTAGAGAAATAAAATAAGAACAGAGTTCATAATGCAAGTTTCTGAGATGAACAACACTTCAAAGGTCACCCAATAACAACCTCAGCAGCAGTTATGCCAACCTAAAGGATTAGAGGCTTGAATTGACAAATTTCCCTCCAATAATACTCATTACCGTCTGGCACATATCATGCTTTCAGCAATAAATATATAAGTCCACCGCTGTGGTCTCGGGATAGCGTGCTGCCTTGTCACGCAGAGGGTCTGGGTTCGATCCTCGGTCGGGACAGTTTTTCTAGGTGAGGTTTTTATCGGGGTTTTTCCTCACCTGTAAGACAAATGTCAAGAAAACTTTAAGGCCAAAGGGTCCCCGAAATCATATGGCCACCGCAATCATCATCATTCATATTCATCTTAGATTAAGCTTAGGATTAGGGACTCTCCTGGCGCAACACTATCATCACCCATCATATCATCGGGGCCCCAACCTCAGAAGTGGGTTACAAGTACGTCATGCCAAGAGAGAAACCAGGAATGTCGAGAGACAAACCTGGGGCATTTGAAAAAATAAATAAATAAATGATAACAGATTAGGTCCATTGTGAAAAAGCTGTACGTGATTGAAGAAAATTAAGAACAGTTCTGGAATCAGCATAAAAAAGTGAACTGATAAAAC
Source organism: Diploptera punctata (assembly GCA_030220185.1). Lineage (NCBI taxonomy): Eukaryota > Metazoa > Arthropoda > Insecta > Blattodea > Blaberidae > Diploptera > Diploptera punctata. The sequence goes on from JASPKZ010004543.1 coordinate 614,440, forward strand.
ATATTAGTTTTCAGTCATCTGATATCATGCAGACCAGTGTAATATATCGTACTAAATAGAAACACTAATCCATTGGAATTGGTACGACGAATGGTTGTGCAGACATAAGTTTGCCACACATCCCTATCCTAAGCTGCTGCTTTCCAATCGTCTCCTGTATATAAAATTGAAGGTTTCACGGCCGGTGTATTGATTCTTGTGTGTATTCGTCTTCTGGGATAAATGGCTGTGGTTCAGTTTTTCTTGATATCTCCCGAAGATGTTTATCGCAGTAGTAGTCGAAACATTGAGTTTCAAAGAAACTATACCACGACCATTTAGCGTGAAGACGAAACAAACAGGAATCGTCCCCTGTATGTTTCAAAATCTGATGAATTCAACCATCAGAAATGTGGGTTTACCTGAAGCCATAAATTAAAAATTCCTCTAGCAACCGTCATGTTTGGTTGGTCATCAAGTATACTAAAAATTAATTAGCCCTAGGGTGGCAATGTATCATATAAGAGGATATATTACTTTAATTTATTTAATATTTGTTTATGGGCCCCGAGTCGGAAGATTTTCAGGCTCGTAAAAGATCCTTAAGCCTGAACAAAAAGGCCTCTAAGAAAATTTTACCAAGTTTTCCTGTCTTAGTACCATCTTGTTTTCCTAGATGTCAGTATGAGGCGGAACGCTGACCACGGGCCACTCCAACGACATCTATACGAAAACTAGATTAGTATGGTTCAATTTCTTCTCTGTAGGGGGAGAGCGCATAAATCTCGTTGAGGGAAACAATGGCTTACAAAATAAAAGTGTCGGTAATTCGACCGCAGTGGGCTGGTGGTTATGATTCTTGCCTCTGGTCCCGATAGTCGCCAGTTCAAACCCGGACGGGGTCAATGGATTTTTTAGGAAGAAAAAATCAAAGGAGAAAGTCCTCCGGGAGGGACTTTAAGCCGTGGTTCCCGAGTCAACAGATTTTCAAGCTCGTAAAAGACCCTTAAGCCTGAATAAAAATAACTCTAAGCAAAATTTGCCGATATCAACTTCTTCTGCTGCTTCTTCTTCTTCGTCTCGGTTTAGGCTTCTTTACTAGCTTGTTCCGGCTCCAAATTGCTGCTGTTTCAATTTTTTCTTTGGTTTTCCCAAACTTCTTCTTCCTCATGGTGAATAGTTGTATGCTGCTTTTTGCCGATCTCAACATCCTAGTAATACCTTAGTAGCCTGCTAGATGTCTCATTGAGTCGGTATCATGACCGAATGCCATTCATGACATCAATGGGCAAATAAGGTAACTAAATGAACTTGGTCTAGTAACTCCTTACAAAGGAGAGACTAAGGATCAACAATGGGCTACACATTATATATATATATATATATATATATATATATATAGATAGATAGATAGATAGATAGATAGATAGATAGATAGATAGATAGATAGAATTGAATTGAAAAATAAGTCAGTAAACGTTATTTAAATGTTTGTCGAATTATATAATATGATTTGTTTTCAATCTGACACTTTTAAAAAACTGGCATTAGAAATCGAGTTTCTCCAATTTAACGAAAAAAATATATATATTCTGTAAACCAAACAAACAAACTGTCTAAATTTAAAATGTTATGCGGAACTGTACATAAAACATTAGAGAACAAAAAAAGGAAATATACTAGATTGAAGTTTTATAAAACATTGGCAGTTCCTGCATTACTTTATGGGAGTGAAACTTGGTAATGACCAAAAAATTACAAAGTAGAATACAAAGCGTAGAAATTAACTTCCTTAGATGAACAAAAGGCTGCACAAGATTGGATCGGGATAAAGAATGAAGATATACGAACAGAGTTAAATATATATATATATATATATATATATATATATATATATATATATATATATCCACTGAATGATTAAATCAAAGAATACAGAGATAAATGGTTTAGACATGTAGAAAGAATGATTAACTTCAAAGGCTAAGGGAGCGTCCCCTACAGAAAAGCATGCCTGTCCAAGAGGCATTGAGGTGGCAACCCCACCACTGGACTTACCCAACTATAGGCTGGTAACCTATAATGGGGAAAACTTTAAATACTCGAAAGACTACAAGATCAGTTTTTGTAGTCGCAGAACGGGCATCATCACCCAATACTGCATTCGGAAGAAGAAGAAGAAAAAGAAGAAAGAATTATTGTAACAAGGTTACCAAAAGCAGCATTTAACTACAAGCCAAGAGGTTCGAGGAATGTAGGAAGGCCAGTGAAAAGATGGACTGGACAACTGTGAGGCGGAACAGGCAATTTGCCTAGTCCGTGAAGTGAAGAAGAAGAAGAAAAACCAGCAAAATTGGACATTAAATTAGATTTTCTGAAGAATTTGTTTAGTTTACACATTCCTGCGTGACGGACTAGAGTCGTTTTGAAAACTAGGAGTAGTAGAAGTAGTAGTCGGACTCTTTATTAGACAAAAGTTAAGATATTTACAATATATTTTACAAATATGGGTCGCACGGGCAGTAAGCCGTACGTGCTGTTGACAGTCCGTTACAATAAAGTAATAATTGGTACTAGTGTAAAGAAAAAATAAGCCAACAAAAACAGCAATAACATTACAATTACATAAAGAAAACACAATAATAAATTTTACAATTAAATAATAACACAATAGCATATACACTAGAAAAAAAAACAAACTAAACGTACACGACAAATAAGAAAACGTGGCAAAAAGAAATAGCATTCTCACAGTATTGTAACATCGGAGAATATTTCCCTGAAAAGAAATGAAATTCATTTTATAAAGTGTTTCAAAAGAGAGATTATATGGCGGCATGAAGGCATTGTGTTGAGAGAAACAGATACATGGCATGTCCCACATCTCGGATGTCAAGCATAGCATCAACTACTCTAATGTAAACTTTATTATGTTTGGATTAACTTTTACGTGCGGGTTGCAGCGGTATAAAAAGTCAGTTACAGCAAAATTCTGATGTCTTTCAAAATGTCACAAGCTATCCCTCGCATATCACGTTTATAGTAATAATAATAATAATAATAATAATAATAATAAATAATAATAATAATAATAATAATAATAATAATAATAATAATAATACTAATATAATAATTTTCTTGGTTATTATTCAAGAAAATGAAAATAATTTACAGTACTCTTTACATCAATTAAATTAGTTATGTAAAGTAAAAGTAAAGTGATCCCACAAGAGACCCGGAGGCCATTGGGGTAGTAGGAGGTTAGGGCTCCCACTTTTTCTAGACAATCGGTACTTTATGTCAGCCGGGTTGTCAGCCCTGCGTGACAGCCGCCTTTACTCCCAGAACAAGCGTCTGGCATTGTGTTGAGAGAAGCAGATACATGGCATGTCCCACATCTCGGATGTCAAGCATAGCATCAACTACTCTAATGTAACTTTATTATGTTTGGATTAACTTTTACGTGCGGGTTGCAGCGGTATAAAAAGTCAGTTACAGCAAAATTCTGATGTCTTTCAAAATGTCACAAGCTATCTCTCGCATATCACTGTTATAATAATCACAATAATAATCATAATCACAATAATAATAATATTAATAATAATAATAATAATAATAATAATTTTCTTGGTTATTATTCAAGAAAATGAAAATAATTTACCTACTCTTTACATCAATTAAATTAGTTATGTAAAGTAAAAGTAAAGTGATCCCACAACAGACCCGGAGGCCCTTGGGGTAACAGGAGGTTAGGCTCCCACTTTTTCTAAACAATCGGTACTTTATGTCAGCCGGGTTGTCAGCCATGCGTGACGGCCGCCTTTACCCCCAGAACAAGCGTCTGGTACTAATTTCCGTTAGAGGCTGAGTCGACCCCAGGGCCACAGTGCCGCCAGAGGGTTTGGGTCAGTTTAAAAGTCCTGACCCCTACGGGACTTGAAAAATTAGTTGTCAAGAATATAATTTCAAAATATCAAAAGAAAAAACAAAAATAATGGCATTTTGGGGAAACGATCATATAGGATCAAAAATCGTAATAGACAACAAACCTCTAAAACAAGTAAGAAATTTTAATTATTTGGGTTGTAATTTTACTATAAACACAAAAAACTGAAAGAGATATACATATGAAACTGTCGACATTTCAAATGATATGCGGAACTATACATAAAACATTAAAGAATAAAACAAGAAGAGATGCTACATTGAAGTTTATAAAACAATGCAGTTCCTGCATTACTTTATGGGAGCGAAACTTGGGTAATGACCAAAAGATTGCAACAGTAGAATACAAAGCGCAGAATGAAATGAACTTCCTTAGAAGAACAAAAGGCTGCACAAGATTGGATCGGATAAGGAATAAAGATATAAGAACAGAATTAAATATATATCCATTTGATGAGAATATCAGAGAATATAGAGAGAAATGGTTTACACATGTGGAAAGAATGAATGTAACAAGATTATCAATAGCAGCTTTCAACTACCAAGCCAAGAGGTTCAAGGAAAGTAGGAAGGTCAGTGAAAAGATGGACAGAAGAACTGTGAGGCGGAACAGGCAATTTACCTAGCCCGTGAAGTGAGAAGAAGAATATAATAATAATAATAATAATAATAATAATAATAATAACAATATTCTTAATAATAATTTGTAGCATTTTTATCCTGTTTATTTCCAAAATCACTCCTCGGAGGAAGACATATTGGATGTGCATTCACTGTCTATCCATCTCTTGGCTGGTCTTCCTCTTGTTCTTCTCCCGTCCATTGGTCTATCTTCTTTAGCTCTTTTTTGCAAGTCGGTTGTCTTCCATTCTCTCTATATGACTCTTCCAATATTTTCGTCTATCTATAATAAATTTGGTTATGTCTTGAATATGACATTTGTGCCTAGTTTCTGTGTTGTGTATTTTATCAAATAATGTTTTCCCCTGAATAGTCCTTAAAATTTTAATTTCGCATGTGTTTATTATTTGTTCAGTTTTTGTTGTATCAGCCCTAGTTTCTGCTCCATATACGATAACTGGTCGAACTATCGTTTTGTATATGCGGGTTTTGCTTTCTATTGACATATGTTTGTTGCGCCAAATTAAATCCTTCATATATCCTGATATTTGTGTTGATATTTTTGGGTAATCTTCTATTGTCCATTCTGTCTAAATGTTCTTTTCATCGGTATTTGTACTCTTCTAGTTTATCGAGTATTGAAAATATCTCCAGTTCATTTCTTATTGATTTATTGTAATCTATCCATGCGTGTACATCCTTTTATGGATCTTAATTTAATTTCAGTGGCTTGTATGTGTGAGATATCTTTTTTTTCTAAGTACCCAAGATTCAGATCCATATAAAAGAACAGGAACAGCCATAATTTTATAAAACCTTGGCTGAGTTTCTCTTCGGGTCCTTAATTATTACTCTTATGGGAACAAAGAAAGTTATCTATAAGGCCATTGTTACGCTGAAAAGAGAAATTGACAATTAAAAGATGCAAAGCAAACACTCTAATAGCAACAGATATTGATTACTGAAGAAGATCAGGCTAAATCCAGATTAGAAGACATACTAACGTTGAAATTGGAAAAATTATGAAAGTTGAAAGAAATGTGTTGCAAGAAATTGAATAGAAAACGATTGAGATGGTGTGGCTATCTCAAGAGGATGACATCTGATAGAATTCCTAATAAGATGTTGGAGTGGAGAATATATGGGAAAATAAGAAGGGGAGAACCTAAAGTAGGTTGGATGAACGGTGTGGGAAGAATTAAAAAATAATGAGATAAAGATAAATGTTCTTCCTTGTTAATATTCTTATATACAATTCATCATCATCATCATCTGCATTCATGGATTAGGTCTGTTGACCCGTTCCGACTTCAGCCCATCTCTTTCTAGGTCTGCCCACATCTCGGGTGCCTTTAGGTTTGTATTTTGTTATTCATTCTGTCTATGTGTTGCTTCCATTTTTGTCTTTATGTATCTATTTTATCAGTTATTGTAAATATTTCAAGTTCCTGTCTTATTTCTGTGTTCTTGATTCTGTCTTCCTTAGTGCACCCTTTAACAGATCTCAAAAATTTCATTTCTGCCGCCGTTATCCTACTTAGATCTTGTTTTTTTATGTATCCAGGCTTCTGATCCACAGAGCAGTACCGGTACTGCCAATGTTTTATAAAATTTCAATTGGGTCTCTCTTGTTTTATTATTTAGTGATCGTTTTATCGTATCACATATTCCCTGGAATTTTGCCATTTTATTAGTTATCTTATATGCAATTAATGTTTTAAATTATTCAATTTATCACAAGTAATGCCACGAGTGGTTTCCAAATTATCGATAAATTCACGACTCACGAAGTGAGAGTGAATTTACCTAGAGAATTTGGATATCAAGAGTGGCATTTGTTAGGACTATTTAACGAATAAAATTAAGCTGTTTACTCACAAATCATTATTTAACTATAGCTAAATTAAAATATTTATATATTTAATAGTCCACCGCTGTGGTCTCACGCAGCAGGCCCAGGTTCGATCCCCGCACGGGACAGTTTTTCTGGATGAGGTTTTTATCGGAGTTTTTCCTCGCCTGTAAGACAAATGTCAGGAAAACTTTAAGGCCCAAACTGTCCCCGAAATCATATGGCCATCGCAATCATCATCTTTCATATTCATCTTATCATCATCATCCTTCATCGGTGTGGAAAGCAATGGGAAGCTACCATACCTATACGTCCCTTGTAAAGCTGCAAAGCATAACATGAAAATGCTATGATTGCAGTGAAAGACCTGCCTTCGGGATGAATTACTATGGATGGATGGATGGATATATTCAATGTAAACGGCAATGTTTGAAATCAAATGAGAAATGTTGGTTATGCTTAATGTTTCATCACTGCAACCAGATCATATTATTTATTGCCAAAGGATCGCAATATTGTAAGAATGCACCCTAGTGGAGAAAAAATGAAACACATCGAACAGTTTATAAGCAACATTATACGCTATTAGTTAATTTCTGATGTCCTATGATGTAAATTATATTTTTCTGGAACGTAAATTCCTGGGAAATAATACGTTTAAGAAAGTGCAAAAAATGGTTTCTTTTTATTGTGGTATAATCAATTACTACGAATGTTTTTTCTATTATATCCGATTCCGATTGAGGGTCTTTCCACTTTTCAGCGGTTGCCCTTTTACCAGCCGGCTGCTAGCCCTTCACATCCACATGTGTCAATCACAGAGGTAGATGGTCAACAGCCAGTGTAGGGGTGACATGTAGTTAGCATGTCGAGTCCCCCAGCCGTTATAGCTGGTTCCTCAACCCTGGAGCCGCTACTTATTGTAGCTACCCAATTGCCTCACGATGCTGGGTGGGCACCGGTCCCATACTGGCCGAAATACCATGAGAAAATTTCTTCCCCCATGGAGACTCGAACCAGCGCAAGTCCCGTAGCTCTGCGCCAAGGCTTCCTACCTTAACCGCTCGGCTACGCCGCGGGACTTCTATTATATCCTGCAAGCAATATCTGTTTACATTCGTGCACTATAAATAAAATCTGTTAATCGTATTTTCTTGGAGAGTCAGTCACTGCAAAATAATGCTATGACCTGTTCAGAATATTAAAAAGTAAGAGCTTTCTTTAATATGGTAAATATGATTGCTAAATATCGGGTGAAACACGACTGCGATTGGTTGTAAAACAAGATACATTGAAACGTGATTGGTCACTGACTCCCATTTGGGACATGAGTTAAACAGTCCCCATAAATATTAATAGGTTATATAAGTTTTGACCTCAAAATATTAATTTCAAATATTCATGTGTGAACTGGGACTTGCAAACGAGAATCTTCAGGACTGCTACAAATGGAAAAGATAAATTTCTTGAAGATGACACAAACCATTGTATTCGTATTGTGGATAAGTTCGAAAATAAAAGAAAAAAGTATATAATGAATAGTCGAAGTGTGGTATTTTTTGTCCAATGCCACCAGGTTTCTTTTCAAACATTTCTGTCTTTCTCCTCTGGCATTGGCCGAATTGTAATCCATTTCTTAAGTTGGGACACCTGGAAGGCGGAGTTACGTTACACCAATGATATTATTGGTGATAAATGAAAATGAAGCCCCAGGAGAGTCCTTAATCTAGACTTAACCTAAATTCTAGACCTAACTAACTCACTAGCATATCGAACCCGAAGATTCTTGGTCGCACGAACATAACTTCGCCACACATCCCGATCCTGAGCTAACGTTTTCCAATCATCTCCTGTATAAACTAATTCCCTCAAATCATGGTTAATATTATTCTCCCACCTCATTTCTGGTCTACCAACTGTGCGCTTTCCCTCTGTTTTTTCTACAAGAAGCATCCATGCCCCTGTGCCATAACCCATTAGTACCACATGTCCTGTAAGACAAATGTCAAGAAGCTTATAGCCCAACGGTCCACGAAAATCATCCGGCCATCATCATCATCATCATCCTTATTATTATCATCTTTCACATGTGTGGAAAGCAACGGGAAGCTGCCACACCTATAATTCGCTAGTAAAGCTGAAAAGCATTGCATGAAAATGCTATAATTGCTGTGAAAGACCGGCCTTCGGGTAGAATTACTATGGATGGATGGATTTATTAAATCATGTATTCGCTTCGGCAATACACTAAATTTGTAGGGGTTAATGGATTCAGTCTTCGTTTACTTGACAGATTCTCGTGAGGCTAACTGGCAATATAGTAGCAGCAATACCAGCCGCATTCTGTGTTGTCCATCTTGTTTTATTTTTTTTTTTACTTTTCGACTTGATTTATAGCCGGACGGAAACAAACGAAGGCAACAAAAGCAAATGAAAGGGACATTGGTTATATAGTGCTCACAAATCTATGAGAACATTTATTTCCCTGTGGGGACTCGAACCAACGGAATTCCCACAGCTTTTCAGCAAGGTATCATGTCTTAAGCCATTTGAATAGATCGCGGGAAGAATAATCAATCAAAAATGTTAGAAATTCACTAATATTTTACCTACACTTTTCACAACCTTCCTGAATTCTTAGAAAATACGTATCCTTTCAGCTTATTTGCGCTGAAACTGTGAGTTTGAACTGTGCTGACGTACATCCCGTGAGAAATTTTGAAAGATACATGGAAACAAGTGTCACAACAACGGAAATTTCTGTCAGGGTCACGAATATTTACCCCCACGAGATATTGAAGTCACAACGTGTCGAAAAGAGGCCACTGTTCGTGACCACCAGGCTCCATTATACTTATTAATACCATGAAATTGCCTGCTTTTATCTCACTGAATTTCACTAATTTTATTAGTTTTACGAGGAGGAACTGCTTTCATTCAAGGGTTGAGCTTTGAGGAAAGTGTGAGTCATGTTACCACATTACCGGATAAAAACGTTTATTTCTGGATATTCAACGCGTTTTTAAGTTCCACACAATGAAAATACTACCTGCATAACAACTGTATTCAACATTTTGTATATACCTATAAATATTAATCAAGGAAAGCTTATTTATTTAATTCTATTCCATTTTTTGTGAGTGTTTAGTTCATATTAGACCACATTCGCATCGGGATATTATATATATATTATATATATATATATATTATATATAGTATATATCAGTCTATATTTAATAATATTTAAAGACTGTAATATGTATTTAATTTTGTACGATTTTAGAATATGTTTATTGAGTGGAAGACAAAATCTTATGGTTTTATATTTGCCAGCTTAAATAAAGCATTATTATTATTATCATTATGTAATACCTACCCTGAATGGAATAGTATGGGATAAACATATCAAAAAAGAAACTAAAGTCAAAAATTTTTAAACAATAGTTAGAAGTATTATGACTTATGGTTCAGAGGTTTGGATTATAACTTATCAGATGAAAAGGAAAATTAATGGTAGCAGATACGGACTATTGGAGAAGATCTGCTAGGATATGAAAGAGAGAAGATAATTAGAATTGAAGTTATAAAGAGAATCATGAATGTACAACCTCATTTTAGAATTTGTACAACAAAGCACTGAGATGGTCTTATAGGAGTCTCGTGACTGCAATGGCAGGACATGTGGCACGAATGGGGATGAAACACGTGCATGGAAGCTTCTGTACGGAAACCAGAGGGAAAATCCGTCCAGTTGGTAGACCAAGAATGAGATGGGGAATAACATTACTATGATTTGAGGGAAGTAATTATGGGAAGTTAGGGGAAAGTAGATTATCAGGGGATGATTGGGAAAATATTGGATCAGGTAGGGATGTATGGAGAGCTTATTGTCTGCCGGCATGAACCTAAGTGCGATAGTGCCAGTGAGTTATTTATTTAGTTAAAGCAACTGAGATGGTTACGGACATATTAGGCGATGGAGGACGAAGATTAGGAAGAAAATGGCATGGACAGCAGCAGGAACGAGAAGGAAAGTACGAACAAATCTCACGTGGTTTCCAAGGGATTAGAAAACACTTGGAAGGAATGGGAAAGAGAGGAAGAAATGGTTGTTATACTAGAGACGAATGGAGGAAAATTATAAAGCGAAATGAAGGTGAATGATGGTGCCGGAAAATGTGATAAACATGTTAAAACCCGGAAATATATATTATTATTATTATTATTTTATTATTATTATTATTATTATTATTTTATATATTATTGTATTATTATTATTATTATTACTTAATTTAAATTTTAGAAATTCAAGCAGAGAGAAAATTAGAAATACTGAAACCGAAAATAATGGATGTTCAAAAGGATGTTCTCAAATTATTGAAATAAAGAAGACTGAAAGGGTGGTTTGGGCCTCGTACAGGATAATTGTCAGATGACAGGATACCTAAGATGACAAATTTAGAAGCGCAGGGCAACAGAATAAAGGGGAGACCAAAATAACAGTGGATTCAGGAGTGCATAGGAATATGGTTGTCGAGAGGATTTAACAAAGAGTCATGTAGAGAATAGGGCTTTTATTGAGGTGCAAATTTACAAAGTGTTGTTGGATGAAAAATGAGCGATAGCGAGATTCTGTAAACACTTCAAAAGTGTGTTGTACATCATTTTTTTGCACAATGGTGTTTTCAAATTAATAAAAATAGTAAATAACATTTTTGTTAGAAATATTTGCGTTCATTATGAACAATTGACTTCGCGTTAGCAATCTGGCCAATGTAGGCCTATAGCCTATATGGTGAATGCCGAAAATAATTTAGTTGAGACAACAGCAGGGCGTGACACGAATCAGGTATAAAATGACGACAAGTACGAATTTATTGTTTTATATTGTTTCAAATAAAGTTCAGTTAATTTAAAAAGCAGTGAATTGTTTCATATAATGTATGTTAACACTACCTTTTGGAAATATTTTTGTATATACATTATACATACTTACTTACTTACTCACTGGCACTATCGAACCCGTAGGTTAATGGCCGGACGGACATAAGCTTCCATACATCCCTATCCTGTGCTAAGTTTTCCAATTCATTCCCTGTATAATATACTTCCCAAATCATAGTTAATGTTGTCTCCCACTCATTTTGGTCTACCAACTGAGCGTTTTCCTTCGGCTTTCCTACAAGAAGTTTCCGTGCACGTCTTTCATTCCCCATACGCGCAACATGTCCTGCCCATCGCAGTCTACGGGACTTAACTGTTCTTATTATATCTGGCTTCTATAAAGACCATGTAGTTCATTGTTATGTAGTCTTCTCCATTCACCTGTCGGTTCATCTCTCTTTGGTCCAAATTTCCTAAGAACTTTATTCTCAAATACTCGTAATCTCCTTTCCTCCGTTAAAGTAAGAGTCCATGTTTCGCACCCATATAATATAACTGGTAGAATAATAGTTTTATATATTTTCAGCTTAACGTTTTTTGAAAGGAGTTGGGACATCAAAAGTCTCTGCAATGCATAATAGCATGCATTTCCAGAATTGAGCCTATGTTTAATTTCTTTGTGCATCTCATTCCTGTTTGTGATTATTGTTCCTAGGTATATACATTATACATAGCATACATAAAGGAAAGTGGTTTTATTTTTACTTCCCGCCCTAGGTAGGTAATTTTTAATATTACAGTATAGTTTTTTAGTTATTTATATGTTGGAAACGGCGACATTTAGGAAATTTAACTTTCAATCAAGGTCGCCACTCCTGTAAGTACAATAGTGCAAAAAATATTTTATTAGTTGTGTTCGTGATGGAAGCATTTTGAAGAATTATTAGAGAAGGCCAAAGCGTTTAATTAGCCTATATGTATCTGTAGCGCCAATAAGAAGTCCGAAAGTGCTTCGTTCGTGTTTACATCTTATTTTGCTACTAGCTGCAGCGAAGTGCTCATTTTATTGTGTGTACAGCAATGTAGGGGACGCGAAACTTTGTAAGAAACTGTAGAAGGCGTTCAATATATTTTTCCTCCCTTCTGTAATCTCTGACACCAACTTAAAGCTCTAATAAAACTATTGCAACACCACCAAGTGTGGTATACTTTAGTACTTAGAAACTTCTATTACATTTGTGTTTATAGTTTGTCACTTATTATCCTCATGTGTGTCGTTAATTGTTCAAGCAATTTTTAAAATGGGGCAAAACTCAAAAATGTTGAGTAATTAATTAATTACAGTTTTAATAGCAAAATCAGAAGACGAATTGCAAATAATTCTGTATAAACTAAACGAAATATAAAAAGATATAATATGGAAATATCATCAGAAAAATAAAAAAAATAATGATGATCTTGATGAAGATTTTCGGGCTGTAGGCCGTGGTCGTGAGGCTTGTAGTTCCCCGACGTTTCTCCAGAGACTGCGTCTGGCATCCTCAAGGGTGCCAGACGCAGTTTTGGCGAAACGTCGGGGAATTATAAGCCTCACGACCACGGCGTATAGCCCGAAAACCTTCATCATGATCATCATAGAAACTCCAGCCGTGAAAGTCTACGTGAATACAAAAAAAAACAATGGCTTTCAAGGGCGCTCATCCAGTTCGGACGAAGAAAATACTCGAAAATAAACCAATAGAACAGGTAGCAAAATATAATTTCGGAGGTTGCGAAATATCATTCACAACGGAAACAGATATAAATAACCAACTAAATAAGTTTAATTATATAACAGGAACTGCACAAAGAAATTAAACATAGGCTCAATTCTGGAAATGCGTGCTATTATGCATTGCAGAGACTTTTGATGTCCCAACTCCTTTCAAGAAACGTTAAGCTGAAAATATATAAAACTATTATTCTACCAGTTATATTATATGGGTGCGAAACATGGACTCTTACTTTAAGGGAGGAAAGGAGATTACGAGTATTTGAGAATAAAGTTCTTAGAAAAAATTTTGGACCAAAGAGAGATGAACAGACAGGTGAATGGAGAAGACTACATAACAATGAACTACATGGTCTTTATAGGAAGCCAGATATAATAAGAACAGTCAAGTCTCGTAGACTGCGATGGGCAGGACATATTGCACGTATGGGGAATGAAAGAAGTGCATGGAAGCTTCTTGTAGGAAAGCCAGAGGGAAAACGTCCAGTTGGTAGACCAAGAATGAGGTGGGAGAACAACATTAACTATGATTTGAGGGAAGTAGATTATACAGCGAATGATTGGAAAGCATTAGCTCAGGATAGGGATGTATGGAGAGCTTATGTCCGCGCGGCCATTAACCTACGGGTTCGATAGTGCCAGTGAGTAAGTAAGTAAGTATATAACAGGAACACTAGAAATAACTTTGAAAAATAAAGCCAGAAATGACTATACAATGAAATTATACAAGTAAATGGCAGTTCATATTATTACTTATGGATCCAAAACATGGGCAGTGACAACACAACAATCTGCCAGAATACAAGCTGCTGAAATGAAATTCCTCATACCAATAGCAGGATATCAAAGAACAGACAAAAGCACAACACATAAATAAGACAACAACTAAAAGTAGAGGAATTAAACACAACGATAGTGAAATACAGAACAAGGAAAGAATACTTAGCAAGGATGGCTGAGAATACCAAAAGCAGCATATAACTATTCACCAATAGGAAGAAGAAGTTTAGGAAGACGAAAGAAGAGATGGAAAGAGCAGCAATTTGGAGCCGGAACAGGCTAGAGAAAGCCAAAACCGTGACTAAGAAGAAGACAGTTCGGTTTGGGCGAGACCTACCTGGCCTCGGTTAGAGCCACTACCTCGTCTGCTTCCGTAGAGTAGTCAGTGGAGCGTTTAACTGGGAACACGAAGGCTTGGGTTCGATATATACTTCCGCCTCTCCTCTCCGCTCATAATCAAGCAGGGAGTCCACCTGCTCGGTAGAGTAGGTTGCCTTTGCTGGATTCATAGTTCGATTCCCGTGCCTTGCAGTTATAAAATTGAGATGTTTTAATGCACGGCCTTGGTACATCACAACGCTGCTATGGGAGAAATTTCAAGGAAGGTTTCGGCACGCATGGCTGACAGTTTCTTTGTAACATTGATTCTAGATATACAAACAATTACTGACATATTTAATGTCGTTAGTTTTCCTGTAAGATAATGTTTATTGATATTGATAGTTATATATTTTGATTTATTTATTACGAGGGCGGATCGGAAAGTAACGCACAATATTTTTTTAAAAAAAGTTTAATAGTAAAAAAAGGAAAAAAAATCACAAATGAACTTACATCTTTTACCTACTTTTCGACATAGTCACCAACTTTCTCAACACATTTTTCCCATCGTGTTACCAGTTTCAATATGCCCTGTTCGTAGAAGTCCGTTTGGTTGGAGTGTAGCCATCTGCGCACTGCTGATTTCACTTCCACATCTGTCTCAAAGCGTTTGCCGGCCAGGAATTTCTTCATGGGACCAAACAGATGAAAGTCCGATGGTGCAAGATCCGGACTGTATGGTGGATGCTGGAGCACCTCCCAACCAAATTCGGCGATTTTCTGACGAACGACAGCAGCAACATGGGGGCGAGCATTGTTATGAAGAAGTTTAACGTTAATGTTGTGACGTTTGTCACGAATAGCACGACGCAACTTCACCAAAGTTTTAATGTAGGCCGCAGCATTCATAGTGGTCCCGTGTTCAGCAAAGTCCACCAATAAAACACCATGAATATCCCAGAACACTGTCACAAGCACTTTCCTTTCAGATTGAGTCACTTTGAATTTTTTCTTTACTGGGGAACCAGCATGTTTCCACTCCATTGATGCCTGCTTTGTTTCGGGCGTGTAGTGGTACGCCCACGACTCATCACCTGTGACGATTCCTTCCAGAAAGTCATGTCCTTGTGCGGTGTACCGCGTTAAGTGGTCCAGCTTGCCATCATTCGCTGGCCCTTGTGGTCGTCTGTCAGGTTCTTAGGCACCCAGCGAGCACTAACTTTACGGAATTTCAAATTTTCATGAACAATATCGTACACCGACCATAGGAAATGTTGAACTTCTGCGATAAGGCTCGCAGTTGCACACGTCGGTCGTTCAGAATTGCCGCCTCAATGCCTCTGACATTCTGCGGGATTGCTGCTGTTGTCGGCCGGCCGGAGCGTGGCGAATCACTAAGGTTCACGCGTCCCTCTTGGAAGAATGTGCACCACCTGGAGACATTGCTACGGTCCATACAATCATCCCCATACACGCCACGCATGTCCCTGTGAATTTCACTGGGTTTATGCCCTTTGGCCCACAAAAATCGAACAACACTTCTCTGTTCCTCACAGGTGGACGACTGTAGCATGCGCGCCATCTTTGTTGCATAGTTCAAGCTTCTCTCGCAAGAGGTGCACCTGAGAAAAAAATATCACCTGTAGTGAAACCTTCAAACTATATCTCTGTGAAATTTCAACATTCTAGCTGCAATACCAAGGCAGAAACAAATTTGTGCGTTACTTTCCGATCCGCCCTCGTATATATTGTAATCTCCATTCAATAATTTTTGTTATTTGTCTACAGATTTTTTAATGTTTACACATATTCCTGTGCCTAAAGTTTTAATTTTCTTCTCCGCTCGTCTCTCTCCATCCACTCCATGTCCTCCAGCCCTCTTGTTCTCATTCCAGTTCTTATTTCTCGCATCCACGAGTTTCGAGGTTTTCCTTTGCTTCTTCCAGGTGGACACCATTCCAATGTTTTCCTGTGTAATCTTTCTTCTTGCATTCGTCGTACGTGTCCATAGCAATTTAATTGCTGATATATAATCTACTATTGAATATCTAATAATCATTTTATCTCGTATGACAGTATTTATTTTTTTTTCAGGCAATATGCCGGCTGTCATATTAGATAATGAACAAATTCCTTATACCGACGTCGTTAAAAACTTGGGATTTTATTTAGATTCTAATTTAAAATGGCATGAGCAAGTAAAACAAACATCTAAAAGGATCTTCTCCATAATGCATTCCCTAAAGCGACTTAAACATTTTCTTCCTACAGCTCTTAAAAGAATTTTAATCCAAACTTTAGTGATGCCGCATTTTGACTACTGTGACGTTCTACTAACTGACATAAGTGACGGATTGTCGGGCAAACTGCAGCGTGTCCATAATATGTGTATCAGATTCATATTTAATGTTCGAAAATACGATCACATTTCTCCATTATTCCACGAATTGTCATGGCTACATCTAAAAGAGAGAAGAAAATCGCACTGTCTAATTCTCCTATTTAAGATCCTACATACCTCGATTCCCAATTATTTATCATCCCGTTTCCAGTATCTATCCTCAAACCATAACTTAAACACAAGATCACAACATAGTCTCTTACTTAATATACCGCAACATAGGACATCACATCACTCCATGTCATATACCATCTCCACTTCTCGCAACTGGAATTCCCTACCACAAGAAATAAGGGGCTGCCGGACATTGGCATCTTTTTAAAAGAATCTAAATTTATATTTGCTCTAAACTCGACTTCATTATTATCCAGTGTAAGATATATATATTAATTGGTGTTTCCCGTATAATGTATCATATTTATATTACTATTATTATTATTATTATTATTATTATTATTATTATTATTATTATTATTATTATTATTATTATTATTATTATCGTATCATTATGTTATTACCCTATAAAATGTTGTTTGTACATGACATTTACATTGCTACATTTATTGTATCTTTAACTGTTTATAATTAGTATAGTGTATATCTATATTTGTCGAATATTTATTTGTATTTGTGCTGGTTGAGTGGAAGAGAGGGCCTTATGGTCTTAACTCTGCCAGAATAAATAAAGTATTATTATTATTATTATTATTATTATTATTATTATTATTATTATTATTATTATTTGAACATCTTGCTGCTCTCCTCAAGATATCCGATTCCATCGATGTAGGTTTTTGTTCTAAGTTTTTGTTGAATTTCCTAACTTCAGCTCCATTCCATTCAATAATAATAATAATAATAATAATAATAATAATAATAATAATAATAATAATAAATCCGGTATAATGGCAGCTGCTGCCGACTTCCGGAAACCAAAAGCCATTCCTCTCTGTCCATCCATTGATCTTCCTCCAATCCTCTGGTATTCATAGCCGCTTGTGCCCATTCTATCCAAGTTTTCTTCGGTCTTCGTCTCTTCCTCCTTTCCATTGGGATACATTACATAACAATTTTAGGCAATATTTTCTGTGATATTGTTTTGACATGGCCTAACCACTAATAACAACAATAATAATAATACAATTTGAAAATGTTACGTTTATCTAAAATTGAAGCTAAAACAAACCACATACGAATGCAAGAGATTAAAATAGGAAAGCAGTTTGAACATGAACTTCATTTGTGGAGTTAATAAGTTTGTTGAATGTGGTTGGAAGTGCAAGCTGTGAAATTGAAATAAGTTATGGACGACCGTCTCCGCCGCTAGATCGATTAAAAGTAACGATCTTTTCTAAGAAACTTCACCCCCGCTGTATAATCCATTTCTGTCACACCTCCCACACAAATTAACTTCGAAAAATAACTTTCTTCGGAACACCAATATAATTTGGATTAAAAAAAATCAAACATATAGCTATTATTATACTATCTGACAGCTTGGCGTGAGTAAACTTCCTATACTTCAGTCCATCTAGATCGCACTTCAAACTAAAAATCCGTAATTACACAAATTAAATGCATTTATAATTATGGTGGGAGTGTATAATAGACGAAATTTACTTTCTAAATTGAGTGCACCGCTATGGTCTCGAGGTAGGGTGCTGCCTTGTCACGCAGCGGGCCCGGGTTCGATCCCCGGTCGGGACAGATTTCTGGGTGAGGTTTTATCGGGGTTTTTCCTCACCCATAAGACAAATGTCAGGAAAACTTTAAGGCCCAAACGGTCCCTGATATCATATGGCCATCGCAATCATCATCATTCATATTCATCTTAGATTAAGCTTAGGATTAGGGACTCTCCTGGCGCACCACTATCATCATCACCCGTCATATTATTGGGGCAACGTAACCCCGCCTTCCAGGCGCCCAACCTCAGAAGTAGGTTACAAGTACGCCATGCCAGGTGAGAACAAAAAAAAGAAGGTTACTAAATTGAAGAAAATTTTAATGCATGGAACACTTGTGAACTTAATATTAATAATATTCAGGTAATAAAATCCAAGCAGCCGAGATGATTTTTTAAGAAGAGTAAAAGGATACTCTAGAATGGACCAGATACGAAACGAGGACATCCGTGAAGAACTGCAGATCTACTCCATAAAAGAAAATATATTTAACTACAAGAATCAGTGGAAGGAACATGTATAAAAGAATGGTAGAAAGTAGATTACCAAATAAAATATTACATTATTTTCCAAGAGGAAGAAGAGATGTCGGACGTCCTCGGAAGAGATGGTGTTAGATCTATTAGTGAAGCGGAACAGGCAATTAATGCCTAAACTAGGAAGTGAAGAAGAAGAAGATATTAAGGCTCGGGAAATGATTATTGTAAATATATTTTTAAATTTGTAAATAGAAAGAAGTGCAACTATTTTCCACGTTGTAACTGTCGGCCATTTGAATTTTCATAGAATAAGCACACAGGAATTTAAATGCAACGAATATTTGTTGATTTAATATAGAATTTTTTAGCCCTAAAATAACCTGAAAGCTAAACTAATGTGATTTAAGTACCCTAACGTAGAAGTATGAAATAGAATAGCATTTAAAACAACGCTCCAAAATAGATAAAATGCGGATATACTCTTTATTATCGACAGAGACGCACTGTTATCGATAGAGATATTAGAGTGGTAATCATAAGTAAAAGTTCCGTGTTGTATCATTTCAGAGATATTAGACTAGCCATAACAATAGATAGTCCTTTTTTTATATCTATAAGTAAAAACAATCACCATAGTGCATTCACGAATTTAGGCCTCAAGAGAAACACCATCCAGAAGTATTTTCAGTGGACGTCCTGGTCTCCTTCTTCCTGCAGGTTGATATCTTAACATTTGTTTGGATGTCCTGTGAGCTTCCATTCGATGAACATTTTGCATCCATCTTGACTATAATCAGAAATTTTGTTTTCTAAAGGTTCACAAATAGGAATGAGATGCACAAAGAAATTAAACATAGGCTCAATTCTGGAAATGCATGCTATTATGCATTGCAGAGACTTTTGATGTCCCAACTCCTTTCAAAAAACGTTAAGCTGAAAATATATAAAACTATTATTCTACCAGTTATATTATATGGGTGCGAAACATGGACTCTTACTTTAAGGGAGGAAAGGAGATTACGAGTATTTGAGAATAAAGTTCTTAGGAAAATTTTTGGACCAAAGAGAGATGAACAGACAGGTGAATGGAGAAGACTACATAACAATGAACTACATGCTCTTTATAGGAAGCCAGATATAATAAGAACAGTTAAGTCCCGTAGACTGCGATGGGCAGGACATGTTGCGCGTATGGGGAATGAAAGACGTGCATGAAAACTTCTTGTAGGAAAGCCAGAAGGAAAACGCCCATTTGGTAGACCAAGAATGAGATGGGAGAACAACATTAACTATGATTTGAGGGAAGTAGATTATACAGGGAATGATTGGAAAGCATTAGCTCAGGATAGGGATGTATGGAGAGTTTATGTCCGTACGGCCATGAACCTACGGGTTCGATAGTGCCAGTGAGTAAGTAAGTAAGTAAGTAAGTAAGTAAAAGGTTCCATCTGTAATTCTTGTAAGATGTCTTCATTTCTTTTATGATCTAGTAGTGTGTATCCTGCAGTCCTCTGAAGGTATCTTATTTCAGCAGATCTAAGTCTCTGTATATCCTTCTGTTTCAACGTCCATACTTCGCTACCATTTTAAAGATTATTAAATTAATGCGCTAAATACATTAAATATAACGTTTTATGAACATTTGTTGAATTAAAATAGCGTTTAAGTGGGCAACTTCATATATGTTAAGAACTTTGTGAAATGTGTGATCATATACTTCCTTTATTGACATTCACACATAGAAACACACTATATAATGGAAATGGACAGCTAATGTCAACTGAAGGAAATTTTTGAAGCAATGGCTGAATTCAAATACATAGAAACAATAATCACAAATGGGAATGAGATGCACAAAGAAATTAAACATAGGCTCAATTCTAGAAATGCGTGTTATCATGCATTACACGGACTCTTATCGTCCCAACTCCTTTATAAAAACGTTAAATTGAAGATGTTCTATTGTATAGTGTTCTGCCCTAGGGCAGGTCTTTCACTGCAATCATAGCATTTCATGTTCTGGTTTTCATCTTTACTGGGGAATTAAAAGGGTGGTAGTTTCCCGTTACTTTCCACACCGGGGATGAAATTATGATGATGATTTTCGGGTTACTTTTGGGCCTGAAAGCTACCTGACAATTTTCTTATAGACGAGGAAAAATACCGGAAAAAGAAAGCCTCACCCAGGATCGGGAATCGAACCCGTGACAAGGCAGCATGTTACCTCGAGACCACAGCAGTGGGCACTGAAAATATATAAAACTGTTATTCTACCAGTTATATTGATTCATCACGTAAGGTTAGGATTTTTTATATAATATTAACATGCAAAATATGAACATATTTATGTAATAATATTAGCCCTGTGTAAAATATGTAAGATTACATAAAAATTCCTTAAGATATGTAATATTAGATATATTAAAACTTAATTTTATATAAATTTATGTCAAAGTTAACTTTAAGGTAGATAAAATTTAAAGAAATGGGGCAGTTAAATGCTTAACAAAGTGGTAAGAAGGGTATTGCTATGTTTCTATTATAAAATGATCCCACTACAGGTCTTAGATGTATTGGGAGGTTAAGGCTCCCATCTTTCTAGACAATCGGTAAGAGATTTCAGCCTTGTGTGATAGCCGTCTTTACCCCCACAACACAGTATGGTTGAAATTTTTTGTAGGCTGAGTCTACCCCAGGGCCATAATAACGCCAGAAGATTAAGCAGTATAAAAATCCTGCCCCCATCCGGCCTCGACCCTCATTTTCCAACTTGTAGGATATTTATTTAATTACATAGAAATAAAACTTACAGTTTTATTTGATTTTCATATTTATTAAGATATAATTAAGTTACAGCTCTTTCGGTACATTGTACCTTCTTCAAACATGTTAACAAATTAATGAATTGTGTTATTACAATACATAACAACTGTATCTATGCAACAATATTTTCTTTTATAATCTGTATTATAAATTTAACAGAGGCGATTCATTCAAATCTCGTTGGGAATTTAAGAGTTTATTACTATTTTTCAATTTATTTATTTCTACAGCTTCTGAAAGGTCCAACTTCTTTCCTTTGTCACAAACATGTAAAATTTAAAAATTTGGATCAAAACAATGATTATATTGGAGTAGGTGGTTAGCATATATATATATATATATATATATATATATATATATATATCTTAAAATATAAAAATTTCGTGTCACGTTGTTTGTCCGCGATGAAATCCTAAACTACTGAACCGATTTTAATAAAATTTTGCACACTGTGTGCAGTTTGATCCAACTTGAGACTTAGGGTAGTTTATAACTAAATGTATAGTCCCATTATTTTTTATTGCAAATTATTTGTTTATTATTTGACAAAGAGTTATAATTATCTGTGAATTCCATACGATTCTAACAGATGGCGGTGTAATTATCTATGAGTTCCATACGTTTCTAACAGATGGCGGTGTAAGGTAATTTGGTAATATGATTGGTTTACTACTTAACAAAGAGAGATCCAGATGGCTGTGCTTTTTGTTGCAACCGAGAATTTCAATTGAATTACAAATATTGATTATTTCATAATTTAAGTGTGTTCAGTGTTTATTTTATTTTCAATATTATTAATTTCGTGTGTAAGTATTTGTTTTAAGTAATCTGGCTGAAAAACAACAACTTAATTTAAATTTTTAACGTATACCTTAGCCACAGCAACGCGTGGCCGGGACTTCTAGTATATATATATATATATATATATATATATATATATATATATATATATATGTAGAATATTGCCTTAATCAACTATACCAGGGTGTGCCCCCTATATATTTCTACTAGTTCATTCGTAAACAGAGTAGATCGTTCAGGTTTTAAAAGAGGCCTTGCTATGTGGAACCCTATATTCAGAGTCTTCCAGAGTCTTCCGATATCCATGTTTATCGTGTTTAGTGAATGGAATTCTTCTTTGACCGTTTCTCAGCAGCTTTTCTATAGGTTTGAAAAAACAGTTTTAATGTAGAAACAGGTATCTGAGATTTTTAATGTAAGCAAAAATTTAAATTATTTTCCTCTTATTAAAATGTTGTTTTTAATTAAGAAACATATGTAAATTCACATATAAAACTTTAAAATATGTAAAAATATGTAATTGTGATGAAATATGTAAAAATATGTAATTGTGATGAAATATGTAAAAATATGTAATTGTGATGAAATATGTAAAAATATGTAATTGTGATGAAATATGTAAAAATATGTAATTGTGATGAAATATGTAAAAATATCTAATGATACATTTTCATACGCCTATATGATGAGTTTTTAATTCGTCGACATTTATCGGTTTTACCCACGTATAACCAAAGTGAAATAATATATAATTACATACAAATTCTAGCCTTAATATTATCAGTACAGTATAACATTGTATTTACTTACATTCCTCGTTACTCGGTCGTTTCACTTTGCAGACCACTGCTTTCTTATCCCCACAGCTTGTATAAGGCCAGTCTGTAATCAGTCAATATAGAGGGTATGATAATTAAATAACCCTTAAATTATTTATGATTAAAATAATATTTTACGGTAGGAAACGTGTATAATAAATAGTGTGTTTGTGTATATATTACGAAAAAATACATTATTTTATACAAATAAAGTCCAATAATCATTAATAGATATGTATCATAAGTAATGCCACGAGTGATTTCCAAATTCGTGAGGAGTGAATTTATCTAGAGAATTTGGAAATCAAGAGTGGCATTTGTTAGGACTATTTAACGAATAAAATTAAGCTGTTTACTCACAAATCATTATTTAAATTAGTTATTTTAAAATATTTATATACTTAATGTAAACGGCGATGTTTGAAAACAAATGAGAGACGATTGGTACGCTTCATTTGCTTCTTTTGTTCATCACTGCAACCAGATCATATTAGTTTTATTGCCAAAGGAACGCAATATTTTAAGAATGCACTCGAGAGGAGAAAAAATGAAACACATCAAACTGTATATTAATTCATTTCTGATGTCCTATGATGTAAATATGACGATTACATTTTTCTCGAATGTTATTACCTGGGACAAAATACATTTAAGAAAGTGCAAACAGCGGTTTCTTTTTTTGGTGGTATAATCAATTGCTACAAATGTTTTTATATTAACTCCCGCTGCGCTGTGTGTTGACATTCATGCACTATACATACAATCTGGTAGCCGTATTTCCTAGGGAGTCAGTCGCTGCAACATAATGCTATGACCTATTCAGAATGTTAGAAAGGAGGGGCTTTCTTTATTATGATAAACTTTAGTTGGTAAATTCTAGGCGAAACACAACTGTGATTGGTTGTAAATAAAAAAATCATTGAAATACGATTGGACATCGACTCCCATTTGGGGCATGAGTTAAATAGTTGGTGTAACTTAACTCCACCTTCCATTTTCAAATATATAATTTCATGTGAAACATTCTGCCCTCTAAATTTAATTTGGATATTTGCACCAACATATTCAACCAGGCAACTGGGTAGATGTGATTTTAGATATAATGTGAAATCAAAGATTTCAAGGGAGATTAAAAAGAAGAAGTAACCCGGGGAATGAAGAAGTTAATGGAGCCGTAACATATACTTTGTAAAAGTTCACCCAGTGCTTTTTAGAAGACGCTTAATTAGATTTTTCTCAATCTTCTCACCCTACGTGTCTGTTGTTCACCGAACTTCTTAATTAAGTTGTCCGTCCATCTTTTGTCTACCTTCCACCATTTTGCGGCTAGTTATTGAGTAGCAACACGTCGGTTTTTTTCCATGTGAACCTCCATTTTCCTTTTATGCATTATCGACCCTCTTCAATTTAAATATTTTCTCGCCAAATGAGTTTTTACGATTTTCGTACATAAATAAATGTTTTTTAATAATCTAATATATAAAAATGTTTGTTTGTTTGTTTGTTTGTTCGTACTTTATGCGCAGCCATACAATTGATCCAATTGTGATGGAGCATAAAATAAAGACCATGTATGAACTCAATACAAAATATGTCTGGTGCACTAGAAAATTCCAAAACATGCACAACATTTTCGAAAATGGCTTTAAAAATCGAAAATGTTGAGCTTTATTTCTGAACATTCCCCAAATATCGTCAATCTTTTAAAATCATAATTCTAGCTAAGTCCACTGTTGTATTCTCGAGGTAGCGTGCTGCCTTGTCAAGCAGCGGGCCCAAGTTCGATTTCCGGTCAGGACAAGCATCCTGGGTGAGGTTTTAATTTGAGTTTTTCCTCGCCTCTAAGCACATGTCAGTAGCTTTGACATCTGAAAGGTCCCCGAACATCATCTGGCATCGTCATTATCATATCATCATCATCATCATCATCATCATCCACGGTGTGGAAAACAACGAGAAGCTACCACACCTACATTTCCCTAGTAAAGCTGCAAGCATAGCATGAAAATGTCATGATTGCAATGAAAGACCTGCCCTCGGGCAGAATTACTATAGAATGGAATTATTCCCAACTTTGGATTCCTAATGGTTCTCTTATCTTGATTTTTTTCTATGGTATAAATTATACTGAGTTTCATTGGGAAAAATCGAAAATTTCTGCGACTAGATAATTTTTTTAAATTTTTTAATGAACTCTCATTGTAATGATCCGGTTTTCCTAATTAACGAACTCGATCTTACGTTCTTTTTGAGTGACATATGCTGAGTTTTGTTCCAGAAATACAAAAATTGTGTCAGCTAGAGCTTAAAATAACTATTATTCTACCAGTTATATTATATGGGTGCGAAACATGGACTTTTACTTTAAGGGAGGAAAGGAGATTACGAGTTTTTGAGAATAAAGTTCTTAGGAAAGTTTTTGGACCAAAGATAGATGAACAGACAGGTGAATGGAGAAGACTACATAACAATGAACTACATGGTCTTTATAGGAAGCCACATATAATAAGAACAGTTAAGTCTCGTAGACTGCGATTGGCAGGATATGTGGCACGCATGGGTAATGAAAGACGTGCATGAAAGCTTCTAGTAGGAAAGCCAGACGGAAAACGCCCAGTTGGTAGACCAAGAATGAGGTGGGAGAACAACATTAACTATGATTTGAGTGAAGTAGATTATACAGGGAATGATTGGAAAGTATTAGCTCAGGATAGGGATGTATGGCGAGCTTATGTCCGCGCGGCCATGAACCTACGGGTTCGATAGTGCCAGTGAGTGAGTAAGTAAGTAAGTATGTAGGTAAGTAAGTAAGTAAGAGTTTAAAATACATATAAATTCTTTATTTAATTGTTTGTCAAGGTCATTTTCGTTCTAAGTAGAATCCATGAAGATTTTTAAAAATTCTCTAAAACATTTTAATGAGAACAACCTCAAGAGGTGGGTTCCTTCGGAATTCGCTACAAACTGCAAGTAGAATGTGTAGTGTCTCGTGCATGTCTGTACGTACTTCAACTGTTTAATTTTAAAACGTGTTGTGAGTAAAAAGCTCGTCATTTATTTAGTACCGCATCACGATTGTTTCTTGGTAGTCATATAGGTCACTTCTAACACAACGTGTCAAGGCCAATCAACTTTCAAGTGCATTTCGTTAAACTGTGACCGCTTCTGCATTCGTTTCAATCTTTCCGACTGTCACACATTTAGCGAACACCGAAAGAATGAAGTTAATGGAGTTTGTAGGCTTAGCCGTGGAAACATTTTGAAAACTTTTTACAAATCTTAACCCTTAAATTGGCAAAACAGAAATTTCTTCTGTTAGATATTTGAATGTTGCGGACCGCAGTGAAAACGGAATCTTGTATAACTGTTATTATTAGGTATATTGTATAATTAGACACACATTTAAGTGGTTTATATTTGTTCGTTTTCTTCTGATTTATTTAAAATATTAAATTAACTAAACCAACTGATGTATCTAAAAGGATACGTTATGAATTTAAGGGTTAATCCATCCTACTTACTATACAACAAAAATGACCTTAACGAAAAATGCTGTAGAGGCCAATATTTTTTGTAATTTTTTTGGAAGTTAATTGGATATATCGTCTTACGTACGCAAGAAACGTTTAACAAGATATATACACATTTTTGTGCTTTATAGGTATCTAGGGAATCAATTTTTTTTTAATTTGGGAGTTTAGAAAAAATGGGGGACTTTTTATGGGGGTGCTTTTTTATTTACAAATATGCTACAACCCATGTTTTACAAATGATATATCACGGGATATTTACAGTTTTATAATTAATCAACTGAGTTGGTGTTTACTTGATGAAAATCCATATTCATTAATTAAATAATTTGATTTTTATATTTATTATAAAATTCAGTGACAGCTGTTTCGGTACACTGTATCTTCTTCAGACATGTTAACAAATTATGAATTGTGTTCCAACTGATCTAAGCAACAACACAACAATATTTATTTAAATTTTTTAATTTAACAAAGGGGATTCATTCAAATCAAGTTGAGAATTTAACAGTTTGTTACTACTTTTCAATTTAATTTCTACAGCCTCCAAAAGATCTAACTTCTTACCCTTATCACAAACATGTAAAATTTCAAAATTTGGATCGAAACAATGATTAAATTGGAATAGGTGGTTAGCATATTTTGAATATTCTAAATTTCTGTTATATGCTCTCATGTGTTCCTTTATCCGAGAGATAAAAGGTCTACCAGTGTTGTCCTATATAAGGAACAGAATGGGTGTCACATGTGCCACACTTCAATTTATATACACCTGATAATTTTAATTCTTTTATTTTGGTTTTATTGTTTTTTATTATATTTTGTAAATTTTTATTAGTTTTAAATGCCACATTAATGTTAAACTTTTTGAAGTGTTTAGATATTTTATTTGAAAGCGAGCCTATGTATGACATTACGACATATTTCTTTATGTTTTCTTTGGGTAAAGGAAAAACTTTGCTAATTGCTTTTTTGTAATGAACTTTCGTAATTAAATATTCTATAATTTTAGGGTCGTAGTTATTATTAATAGCTAATTGTTTAATAATATTCAATTCATTATTATATTCCAAGGGTGAAAGAGGGATATTTAAAAGTCTATGAATGTAACTATTAAAGGCTGCCATCTTAGGAGTGTATGGGTGAAGATGGCAGCCTAAACTACGTTTTATTTTTATTTAGTTTTACAATTGTTCAACTGTTGTTCTAGTTGTTCTTGTAGTTGACGGAAGATCCTCGTAAGAAATTCTGCAACGTTGACTGTGTTAAAGTGGAACTTCAGAATATTTGGCGGTAGCAATTTGTAGTATAGCTGGTCGATCTCTGGAGAACATGTTGCATTCAGTCATCAGATGGTGGCCGTCTGCAGTGCAGTTGCAATAGGGTGAAGCAGTTTTGTTAATTTTGTGTAGGTAGGATTTAAATAGTCCATGTTGGTGAGAAATTGTGTGGTTATAGGCTATAGTTAGGCCATAGAGATAGAGAGAGAGTCTATAAGGTATGTTGGGGATGAAGATTTTGGCATGGAAAGCGTCATTTGATTTGGTGTAAGCCCATGTTTCTCTTAACAGAGATTTAGGTGCTCTCCCCCTACAGGGAAGAATTTGAACCATACTAATTTAGTTAGAGTTCACCGCTGTGGTCTCGATGTAGCGTGCTGCCTTGTCACGCAGCGGGCCCGGGGTCGATCCCCGGTCGAGACAGTTTTTGGGTGAGATTTTTATCGGGGTTTTTCCTCACCTGTAAGACAAATGTCAGGAAAACTCTAAGGCCCAAACGGTCCCCGAAATCATATGGCCATCGCAATCATCATCATTCATATTCATCTTAGATTAAGCTTAGGATTAGGGACTCTCCTGGCGCACCACTATCATCATCATCACCCATCATATCATCGGGGCAACGTAACCCCGCCTTCCAGGCGCCCCAACATCTGAAGTGGCTTACAAGTACGCCATGCCAGGAAAGAACACCAGGCATGTCGAAAGACAACCTGGGGCATTTGCAAAAAAAAAAATTAGTTACACTGGTTTTCGTATAGATGTCATTTGAGCGGTCCGTGGTCAGCGTTCCGCCTCATACTGACATCTAGGAAACCAAGGTAATAGGACGGGAAAATTCGGTAAATTTTACTTAGAGGCCTTTTGATTCAGGCTTAAGGATCTTGTACGAGCCTGAAAATCTTCAGACTCGGGACCCACGGCTTAAAGTCCCTCCCGGAGGACCTGCTCCTTGGATTTTTCCATCCTAAAAAATCCATAGGGGTCAAAATAAGTTTTCATAAGTAATTTGGAAATCAAGAGTGGCATTTGTTAGGACTATTTGACAAATAAAATTAAGTTGTTTACTCACAAATCATTATTTAACTATAGTTATTTAAAGATATTTATATATTCAATGTAAACGGCTTCATTTGCTTCTTTTGTTCATCACTGCAACCAGATCATATTATTTATTGCCAAAAGATCGAAATGTTGTAAGAATGCACCCTAGTGGATAAATGTATAACCAACATTATAGGTATTAATTAATTTCTGATGTCCTATGATGTAAATATGTCATATGTCAATTATATTTTTCTGCAATGTTATTTCCTGGGAAATAATTCGTTTAAAAAAGTGCAAACAGCGGTTTCTTTTTTTTATGATATAATCAATTGCTACAAACTTTTTTACATTATCTCCCGCAAACACTTTCAGCTGACATTCGTGCTCTATATATACAGTGTGGTAGCCGTATTTCTTAGAGAGTCACTCACTGCAAAATAATGCTATGACCTATTCAGAATGTTAAAATGGAGGAGATTTCTTTAATATGATAAACTTGTTTAATAAATTCGAGATGAAACACGACTGTGATTGGTTGTAAATCAAAAATCGTTCAAATGTGATTGGTCATTGAATCCCATTTGGGGCATGCGTTAAATAGTCAATAAAAATAATTTTAGGGGGCATTTAAACGGTTTTATGAAATGTATCACATATGATACCATTGATCTCAACCAAGTTTTCGTCCTTTATGTTATGCTGCCATCTAACGACTGCAGTTGAAAGTAAAAAGCTTGAAGCTACGGATATATCGAATATGATGTCACTGAAGAAAAAAATTAAACGCCAAAGGTATAAATATATGAAACCTAGGAATGTAGCAGGAATCAGCAATAAATTAACATAAATATCCATCCATAGTAATTCTGCCCGAGGGCAGGTCCTTCACTGCAATCATAGCATTTTCATGCTATGCTTTGCAGCTTTACTAGGGAATTATAGGTGTGGTAGCTTCCCGTTGCTTTCCATACCTGTGAAGGATGATGGTGATGATGGTGGCCGGATGATTTTCGGGGACCATTGGGCTCTAAGCGTCCTGACATTTGTCTTACAGTTGAGGAAAGACCCCGAAAAACCTCACCCAGGAGCCTGTCCCGACCGGGAATCGAACCCGGGCCCGCTGCGTGACAAGGCAATGGACAGTTAATGACAAATGAGGGAAATTTTGAAGAAGTGGCTGAATTCAAATAGGCTATCTAGGAACAATAATTAAACATAGGCTCAAATCTGGAAATGCATGCTATTATGCATAGGGACTCTTCTCGTCCCAAGTCCTTTTAAAAAAAGTTAAACTGAAAATATATAAAATTGTTATTCTGCCAGTTCTATTATATGGATGCAAAACATGGAGTCTTACTTTAAGGGAGGAGAGAAGATTACGAGTATTTAAGAATAAAGTTATCCGGAAAAATTTTGGACCTAAGAGAGATGAACAGACAGGTGAATGGAGAAAACTACCTAACAGTGAGCTACAAGATCTTTACAGAAAACCAGATATAATAAGAACAGTTAAGTCTCCTAGAATGTGATGTGCAGGACATGTGGCATGAATTGGGGAATGAAAGAGGTGCATGGAATCCTCATTAGAAAAACCAGAGGGAAAACGCCCAGTTGGTAGATCAAGAATGAGGTTTGAAAAATAACTAACTATGATTTGAGGGACGTAGATTAAACAGGACATGATTAGAATGCATTAGCTCAGGATAGAGATGTATGGAGAGCTTTCGTCCGCGCGGCCACGAACCTAAGGGTTCGATATAGCCATTCACTTAGTTAATTAAGGTCGAGCTCGTTAACCGGCAAAATCGGATCGTTAGCAGTGGGAATTCAGTTTATATATATATAATTAATTATAACATAGAAATAAACAAGCGTTATTGCTATAAAATAAAAATATTCTCTTTAAATGTCTTACTTGTTATAGGAGCAACTAGATGGCAGTGGAGACCGAGTTCCCGCTAGTTTTCGTAATAATAGGGAATATACATATAAAGAGAAATAATTTTTTGTACTAGATTTGCTTGATTGCGTAATTGGTAGCGCACTGGAGTATCAATCCAGAGATACGGGTTCAAATTCCGTCCAAGCATTTATTTTTCTTATCTGTCATATTAAGCTTGCATTGCTCAATGTAAAAAACATAATTGTAATATCGAAATAAACAAGCGTCATTCCTATAAAGTAATAATATTCTCTTTAAATTTCTTACTTGTTATAGGAGCAATTAGATGGCAGTAAACACAGAGTTCCCGCTACTTCTCGTTATAATAGAGAGTATACAGGCCTATATAAAGAAAAATAAATGTTTTTACAAGATTTGCTTAGTAGCGTAATTGGTGCCGCACTGGAGTATAATCCAGAGGTTCGGGTTAAAATCCCGTCCATACCATGTATCATGTCATACATATTAATAGCCGGTGTATTAATACGATTTATTTCGTCTTTTAGGGATTGATAAGAGAAAATATAGAAATAACTCTATCGGCCGCAATTTTCCATTTTTCTCAACGAATCTCGGCATATCCCACAGAAATGAAACAAGAAATCTATTCTCCAAAAATCAGCAAAATCCAACAATTGGAAGTTGTTTATCTGAAATCCGTAATTTAAAAATCGGTCAATCGCCCGTAATATTTGTTTCATCGCAAAGTAAGTATCTACATACGATTTCATTAACAAAAGAAATACACATTCCGGGACCCAACAAAATTAGACCATAAATTTGACTTCCTAAGGAATTCGGTTATTTAACGCAATGCCTGCGTGACGTGACATATAATTACAGCAAGCCATATTACAAAGGATAACAAAAATTTTAGTTTATTTTTGTTGAGATTATATTGATTGATTTTTCGTATAAATAAGGACTTTTTATTTTAAAAAAGTTGTAGGCCTATTTTTCACTTTACTGATAATTTAAATGACAGAATTTGTAATTTAATGCTTGGGGCACAATATGTCGTGACTTTGTGGTTTGATACAAACATCATGTTGACATAGGTAAATTTCAAAATTCAATTCTAGAATCCCGGAAATATGTTCCAATTTAGCGTGAAATGTGGAAATTACATTCGCCATAAGACGTAATAAATCATTTCCTCAGTATTAACCTTGCAGCAGTTTGTTGTTACATTATTTACACAAACAGAAAATTACAAACACAAACAGATGAAACTAGCGCCTCTAGCGAATAAAATTAGCACTATTATCATATACCTTACCGCCTGTCTAAACGTAGCATTGATTTTATTACTTTAATTAATACAATTACATATTAAAAATGTATATTACGAAGCGAGGTTGGGAAGTGATTTTAACAGAATCGAGGAAATTGTTTAAAAACCGAGCAATAGCGAGGTTTTTATTTTCCGAGATTCTATAAAACATTTCACAAACGTGCGTTGTACATTATTTTTGGCGCTATGGTGTTTTCAAAATAATAAATAATAGTAAAATAATAACATTTTTGTTGAAAATATTTGCGTTCATTATAAACAATTGACTAACGTTAACAGCGTGGTCAATGTTTATTAGTTGAAATAACAGGAGGCCGTGAGATCAATTAGAGATAAAATAACAGGAGATAGTGAGAATATTTCGTGATAAAATGGCGGCAAGTACGTATTTATTGTTTTATATTAATTCAAATAAAGTTCAGTTCATTTAAAAGCAGTGATTTGTTTCGTATAATGTAGATTAACACTACCTTTTGGATAATTATTGTTTATACATAAAGGTAGGTCCTTATGTAGTATACATAGAGGGCAGTGTTTTTACTTCCCACACGCGTGTTTGTAATATGTAATATTACAGTATATTTATTTCATTATAATATAGTTATTTAAAAGAAATGTAGGAAGTTGAACTTTCAATCATGGTCGCCATTGCTGTAAGCACGACAA
This sequence comes from Diploptera punctata, assembly GCA_030220185.1. Lineage (NCBI taxonomy): Eukaryota > Metazoa > Arthropoda > Insecta > Blattodea > Blaberidae > Diploptera > Diploptera punctata. The sequence goes on from JASPKZ010004543.1 coordinate 647,359, forward strand.
AACACACTATCGCGCAAAAAAATATTATAATCATCATAGTCCATGAATTAGGCTATTTGTTGACCTGTATCGGCCTCAATAAAAATAACACCCAGAAGTATTTCGAGTGGACATCCTGGTTTTCTTCCTAGAGGTTGATAGCTGCTTGAGTATTCTGCAATCTTCCATTCGAAGAACGGGCTGCATACATCTTGACTAATAACTAACTAGATCACAGGCGCTATCGAAACCATAGGTTCATGGCCGCGCAGAAATAATCATTGCACACGTCCCTATCCTGAGCTAATATTTTCCAATCATTCCCTGTATAATCTACTTCCCTCAAATCATCGTTGATGTTATTCTACCACCTCATTCTTGGTCTACCAACTGGAGGTTTTAGCTCTCGTTTATGTACAAGAAGCTTCCACGCTTCTATTTCATTCTCCATTCGTGCCACATGTCCTGGATATCGCAGTCTACCTCTGAGGAATAAAGTCAACCAGACTGTAAGGAATGCAAAACTAAGATATGCCCATACTATTATTACACAATCTATGTCCAACTCAGCTGACATGTGGAAAAATTTAAAATCAATAGGCCTCTGTCAAAATAAACTACAGGTAGAAACAGCTGACCTACCACTAGATGAGATGAATGACCATTTTACCCGCCTCCCTTCTGACAACACCTCACAACAAAAACAACAGACAATAGATGAACTAATGTCATATTCCCAACCTACCCGAGACAAATTCTTTTTTTCCTATATCTCACCTAATGACGCCAAAAGAGCAGTATTACGTTATTAAATCTAAAGCACAAGGAATAGACAATATAACAATAACTCTCCTGCAAAAAAATAATAGACATTATTCTCCCAACAATAACCCACATTTTTAATGCCTCTATAATGACCGGGACCTATCCCAGACTCTGGAAAATGGCTCTAGTTCGTCCTACACCGAAATCAAACACTCCCACAACACTAGATGATTATAGACCAATTAGTATTCTTCCCTGTTTATCTAAAGCACTGGAACACATAATACACTCACAGTTAACAGACTACATCACCACACACGACTTACTTGATGAACATCAGTCTGGTTTTAGAACAGGACATCACACAAGTACTGCACTACTTGACATTGTAGAGGACATAAGAGACTCAATGGACAAAAGCAAACTCACCGCAATAGTCCTACTCGACTACAGCAAAGCCTTTGACACAGTAGATATAGACTTAATGCTAGCGAGACTAAAGACACTACATCTGTCGGAAAACTGCCTTGATTGGTTTGCATCTTACCTCACTAATCGTCAGCAATCAGTTTCTGTTAATAATCGCATTTCTTCCTGGCGCTTGGTGAGGAAAGGGGTACCTCAAGGCGGCGTCCTCGCTCCTCTTCTCTTCTCGATTTATATTAATGACGTGACCAAGAAACTACAAAACTGCAAGCATCATCTTTACGCCGACGACCTACAGATTTACCACACACTTTAGGCCTGACGAAATTAATGAATATATTGACAAAGTAAACACTGACCTCAGGCATATATCTTTATGGTCCAGACAATATGGGCTGAAACTAAATGTAAACAAAACGCAAGCAATAATTATCGGACATCCAAGGCTATTACACCTCATAAACAATGGCAATATGCCGGCTGTCATATTAGATAATGAACAAATTCCTTATACCGACGTCGTTAAAAACTTGGGATTTTACTTAGATTCTAATTTAAAATGGCATGAGCAAGTAAAACAAACATCTAAAAGGATCTTCTCCATAATGCATTCCCTAAAGCGACTTAAACATTTTCTTCCTACAACTCTTAAAAGAATTTTAATCCAAACTTTAGTGATGCCGCATTTTGACTACTGTGACGTTCTACTAACTGACATAAGTGACGGATTGTCGGACAAACTGCAGCGTGTCCATAATATGTGTATCAGATTCATATTTAATGTTCGAAAATACGATCACATTTCTCCATTATTCCACGAATTGTCATGGCTACATCTAAAAGAGAGAAGAAAATCGCACTGTCTAATTCTCCTATTTAAGATCCTACATACCTCGATTCCCAATTATTTATCATCCCGTTTCCAGTATCTATCCTCAAACCATAACCTAAACACAAGATCACAACATAGTCTCTTACTTAATATACCGCAACATAGGACATCACATCACTCCATGTCATATACCATCTCCACTTCTCGCAACTGGAATTCCCTACCACAAGAAATAAGGGGCTGCCGGACATTGGCATCTTTTAAAAGAAATCTAAATTTATATTTGCTCTAAACTCGACTTCATTATTATCCAGTGTAAGATATATATATTAATTGGTGTTTCCCGTATAATGTATCATATTTATATTATTATTATTATTACTATTATTATTATTATCGTATCATTATTGTTATTACCCTATGAAATGTTGTTTGTACATGACATTTACATTGCTACATTTATTGTATCTTTAACTGTTTATAATTAGTATAGTGTATATCTATAATTGTCGAATATTTATTTGTATTTGTGCTGGTTGAGTGGAAGAGAGGGCCTTATGGCCTTAACTCTGCCAGAATAAATAAAGTATTATTATTATTATTATTATTATTATTAGTTATTATTATTATTATATCTGGCTTCCTATAAAGACCATGTAGTTCATTGTTATGTAGTCTTCTCCATTCACATGTTTGTTTATTTCTCCTTGGTCCAAAAATTTTGCTAAGAACTTTATTCTCAAATACTCTTTTCCTCACATAAAGTAAGGATCAATGTTTCGCATCGATATAACAGGAGACTAAGAGTTTTTTTTTTATATTTTCAATTTAACGTTTTTTTGAAAGGAGTTGGGACAACAAGAGTCCTTGTAATTCATAATAGCACGCATTTCCAGAATTGAACCTATTTTTAATTTATTTGTGCATCTCATTCCTATTTGTGATTACAGTTCTTAGACATTTGAATTTCCCTCCATGGTATCTTTACCTTGTCGTGGTGGAGTGGCTTGCGTGCTTAAATGATCCTGAGAGCTATGCCGGCGGTAGCATTGTTGCCGATAGGGTCACCCATGCCGGACTGGTCGAAGGTGATAAGCCAGACGAAAAAAGTACCTTGGGCGAAAGAGTGACGATCTTTCACCCCCTTCTTGTAGGAAAGCCAGAAGGGAAACGCCCAGTTAGTAGACCAAGAATGAGGTGGGAGAACAACATTAACTATGATTTGAGGGAAGTCGATTATACAAGGAATCATTGAAAAGCATTGGCTCAGGATAGGGATGTATGGAGAGCTTATGTCCGCGCGGCCATGAACCTACGGGTTCGATAGTGCCAGTGAGTAAGTAAGTAAGTAAGTAAGACATTTGAATTCAGCCATTCTTCACAATTTCCCTCATTTGTCATTAATTGTCTATTTCCGTTATATAATATATTTCTAAGTTTGAACATATACTTAATTTTATTGAAGTTTACTTCCAGGCCCTTAGCATCTCCTCGCTTTCGCCCAATAATACCACATCATTAATAATACCGAGATTCATTAAAATATTTGTTAATATTATTGGACAGTTTAAGAGAACTATTTTAGATTTTTAATTTAAACTTACGAGTTTAAGGGTTTAGAATTTGATTAACGTTTCAATGTTTCGATTAATGACGCAGAAATAAGTGGACAGATTTCCAATAAATCACATTGAAAGAGGAAGCTGGTACAGCATCACCATATGAAAGAGGTTGGATCACATTGCACAAGGCGGATACAGACGTATGGATGTGTGTTAGTATTTTCCACACTCGCTTATATTTGATTTATTTGAGAAGAGGGATTGATTGCGCTTCCTTCTTCAATTGGTGGTTTCCTTCAACTTTTCCACAGATATTTCCCTTAGACTAAAGTTTAGTGAATTCTATGCCAGATATCAGTCTACACAAATTCAAATAAGAAAAAACAAAACAAAAAAAGACAAAATATATTTTAGCATTATGTGAATAATTATCATAAGTAATGCCACGAGTGGTTTCCAATCTATCTAGATCATTTGGAAATTAAGAGTGGCATTTGTTAGGACTATTTAACGAATAAAATTAAGATGTTTACTTACAAATCATTCTTTAAATATAGTTATTTTAAAGTATTTATATATTTAATGTAAACGGTGATATTTGAAAACAAATGAGAAATGTCTATGTTTCATTTGTTCATCACTGCAACTTGATCATGTTATTTATTGCCAAATATAATCGCAATATTGTAAGAATGAACCCTAGTGGATAACTAATGAAACACATCAAACTGTATATTATTATCAACATTATAGCTTATTAATTAATTTTTTTAGTAAACAACTCAGTAAAATCAAGGAATCTGAACAACATTTGCTATATTCAATGTATTTGTTGGTGAAAAATAATGCTCTGAGCTGTTCAGAAAAAATAAAAGTGATAAAGAGAAATCGATAAAGAGCGAGGTGAAACACGACTTTCATTGCTTGTAAAACAAAATTCATTAAAACGTGATTGGACACTGACTACCATTTGTGGTATGAGTTAAATAGTCTCAGCAATGCATAAGGCTTGTAATATATTATGTGTATTTTTTTCGAAAGAAATTCAGAAAAGTCTGAAAATTGAATGAGATTTCGACGTAAAACAACCTAAAAAAGACAACACTGTCGTTGGAACAGTGTACTATATTCGCTAAAAGAGAATGTCCAACTAATAAAAACACGCTAAAAGTAATAAAAGATATGAAGATCGTCGAAAACTAAATAATCTAACCTTCTAATCTAAATTAACCTACGATAAGCTAACCTATCAAATATAAGGTAACGTACCAAATTTAAGCTAACGTACCAAATTTAAGCTAACGGATGAAGAGGATGTTATTTTTTGGTAAATAATGAGCAATTTAAAAAAAAAGTTTTTGCACTAAAATACTCTGTGATATGTATGGAATACATTGCATAACATTTTATGCATATTTGTACCCTTACCAGACGTCATATTGGTGACATCCACTCAGAAGCAAATATGTTTAACCGCCTTAATAACGGGCCACTTATCCGAGCAAGCAAGTATGGTTATTTGTGCTCAAATAAGGCGGTGAATAACGATGGGTGTGTTATTAAAAAAAAGTAATTAGACTTAATAAATAATAGTTTTAAAAAACTAAAACTACACGCTTTGTTAGAAAACCGAACTAAAAAAAAAAGAAAAATAATTTTAATTTCCAACACGCTTGGGATAAAATTAAAGCGGTCAACAAAAAAATCATCTCCAACACATATAGAATGAAACTAGAGTTATCAACAAAAAGAAAATCATTTTACCATCAAAAGCGTGGGGTGCTCTATATCAATTAATATATTTCATAATAAACAGATATTAGTAAAAGTAAAGTCCCCAAGAAGAAAATGTAAAAATCATAAAAAAGCACCCCACGCTTTTGATGGTAACATTATTTTCTTTTTGTAGATAACTCTAGTTTTATTCTATATGCGTTGGAGATGATTTTTTTGTTGACCACTTTAATTTTATCCCAAGCGTGTTGGAAATTAAAATTATTTTTTTTTAGTTCGGTTTTCTAATAAATCGTGTTGTTTTAGTTTTTTAAAACTATTATTTATTTTTTAGTTTTAATATTTTACAGAATAAGATAAAAATGTAAATATCTTTAAATTCGATACTGTTGTAGTATGAGCTAAAAGTAATACTCTTCTAAAAAAAAGTCCTCCCAGCCGGATTTGAACCAGCGACCTATGGATAACTGAAATTATATACCACTGCAATTCACCGCTCTACAACTGACCTCTTGTCTAAATAGTCAACAAGTCCGCAACCTATTATACCAGTTTTTATTTTTTTGATTTTCTGATGATTCTGGCCAGGATTTTAGAAACAAAATATGAAATTATTGTATTGTCACGGATCCTTTACAAGTATACAAAGTTTCAAGTCAATCCAATGTTTCTAAATGGGTGAAAATCGTGTTCAAAGATTCCGTTACATAGATACAAAGACACTTTTTTTATTTTCTGATGATTCTGGCCAGGATTTTAGAAAATAAATATGAAATTATTATATTGTCACGGGTCTTTTACAAGTATACAAAGTTTCAAGTCGATTGAATGTTTCTAAGTGGGTAAAAATCGTGTTTAAAAATTTTCGTTACATAGATACAAAGACACTTTTTTTATTTTCTGATGATTCTGGCCATGATTTTAGAAAATACATATGAAATTATTGTATTGTCACGGGTCTTTTACAAGTATACAAAGTTTCAAGTCGATCCAATGATTTTAAGTGGGTGAAAATCGCGTTGAAAGATTCCGTTACATAGATTGATAGATAGATAGATAGATAGATAGATAGATAGATAGATAGATAGATAGATAGATAGATAGATAGATAGATAGATAGATATAGATAGATAGATAGATAGATAGATAGATAGATAGATAGATAGATAGATAGATAGATAGATAGATAGATAGATAGATAGATAGATAGATAGATAGATAGATAGATAGATAGATAGATAGATAGATAGATAGATAGATAGATAGATAGATAGATAGATAGATAGATAGATAGATAGATAGATAGATAGATAGATAGATAGATAGATAGATAGATAGATAGATAGATAGATAGATAGATAGATAGATAGATAGATAGATAGATAGATAGATAGATAGATAGATAGATAGATAGATAGATAGATAGATACAGGTCAAGCTAATATAAAGCGTGTAATAAGATTCTTTAATGTGGCAATGGTGACCAATCTAACCCCATTGTCGATACTATCTTCCTGAAGACTGAATTTGCCTATTGTTGGCATGAATATATCCTCCTGCCGCACTTTTGCATTAAAATCTTCTAGGACAATTTTCGTATGATATCGTGACAGGCTATCAAATACGCATTCTAGCTCTTCATAGCCATCATCCTTGATCTTGGCATCCTTATTTTCTGTGGGACCAGAGGAAAAACGCCAAATTGATATGCCAAGAATGAGGTGGGAGTATAACATTCATGATTTCAGGGAAGTAGGGGCGATTGAAAAACATTAGATCAGGATACGGATGTATGGAGAGCTAATGTCCGCACGGTCATGAACCTACGGGTTCGACACAGCCAATGAGTTGGTTAGATAGTTGGATAGTTACTAATTATGACTTCCAGATAACGATTTACAATTTCTCTATCTATCTATCTTCGCATTTTTACAGCTGCTGCCGTCTTCCCGTGCCAAACCTCCAAAGCCTACGATCTTGGGCATTTACAATTGAAATAATAATAGACTATGATTGCGCATAGAGAAAAATGGTTTAGTCATGCAGAAAGAATGAATGTAACAAGATTACCAAAAGCAGTATTTAACTACAAGCCAAGAGGTTCAAGGAATGTAGGAAGGCCGAAAAGATGGACAGTGCAACTGTGGGGCGGAACAGGCAATTTGCCTAGTCCGTAAAGTGAAGAAGAAGAAGATATAATTGCGCACAATCGTGCAAAAATTAATTGGCATATTGCGCTATTGACATTGTCACTTTAGAACACAATAATTCCAGATGATATCTTGCACACTTTAGTCCGCATAGTTTACATCTGCAACTGTCTTCGATTCGATGGTGAGAGACATTCACACACACTTTGTGATGGAAGCCGTGGACTGCATCTGGTGCCTTAGTTCCTTGTTTAGTCCACACCAGTTCCTATCTATTATGGCAGGTGTTCCGTATAATTCTTCAGGAATATCATCCCGCTTCTGTCTTCTCTCTTGCATAAGATGTTCGTATGCTTTAGTGGATGGCAGGTAGTAACGCATTCTGAGGTTTTCCAGGAAGAACTGTTCTCTTGCTAGTATATAGACCAGTCTCGAGGGAGTGAATGTAGAGACTGCTAGAATTTTCTTTAGAAAGGAGGCCTTTTCGATGATATACGTCTTCTTCGGGAAGTATTATCAAGTAATTCGTATGAAAATAGCAATACGTGGAATTATATTCATAAGTAATGCCACGAGTGATTTCCAAATTATCGATAAATTCACGACACACGAAGTGAGGAGTGAATTTATCTAGAGTTTGGAAATCAAGAGTGGCATTTGTTAGGACTATTTAACGAATAAAATTAAGCTGTTTACTCACAAATCATTATTTAACTATAGTTATTTTAAAATATTTATATATTTACTGTAAACGGCGATGTTTGAAAACAAATGAGAAATGATTGGTACGCTTCATTTGCTTCTTTTGTTTATCACTGCATCCAGATCATATTACTTATTGCCAAAGGGCCGCAGTATTGTAAGAATGCACCCTAGTGGAGAAATTTATAACCAACATTATAGACATTAACAAGTGAATGATGACAAATCAAGAGCTTCAGAATATTTAAATACTAATACATAGGTATTAATTAATTTCTGATGTTCTATGATGTAAATATGTCAATTATAGTTTTCTGCAACGCCATTTCCTGGAAAATAATTCGTTTAAGAAAGTGCAAACAGTTATTTCTTTCTTTGTGGTATAATACATTGCTACAAATATTTATATATTATCTCCCGCATGCTCTATCTGTTGACATTCATGCACTATATATACAATCTGGTAGCCGCATTTCTTGGATAGTCGGTCACTACAAAATAATGCTGTGACCTATTCAGAATGTTAAAAAGGAGGTACTCTCTTTAAGATGATAAACTTTCGATGAAAAATTCGAGGCGAAACACAACTGTGATTGGTTCTAAATAAAAAATCATTGAAATGTGATTCGTCATTGACTCCCATTTGGGGCATGAGTTAAATAGTCAAAATAAAGTCTACGTTGGAATAGGAAAGAATTTCTTTCTTCATACACCGAATGACCAAGTGCAACATATCATTCAATTGTTGAAAACAAATCAAAGCTAATCTGAGGAGGTATGTATATAGTATTTTCTTTACAATATTGCTTAAAATATGAACATAAAGTTTTGTGTAACATTATTATAACTACTCACACAAATGGCAAGAGGTTTTCATAACTTCATTTCGTAAATGTAGCCTATCGTTAGAAATGGAAGCTAAGAAGAGCGAATATTTCCGAATGCATCCGAAGAATAAAGCATAGTTTACGTGGCGCGAAAACTGTTTTTGGAGTCATCGCGCTATCTGTAACCACGCCATTAACACGTCATCATTTCAGGGTTGTAACATTTTAAAATTGAAGATATTTTATTAGATACTTCACTTTTTGCAGACGATCAGGTTGTGATATCTGAGACAGAAGATGGCTTACAACGGGCAATTTACAAATTAAGTGAAATATGTGAAACACACAACTTGAAAATATCTACTCTAAAAAAAAAGTTTTATCCTTTCGAGGGTGTGAGCCACTAAGAGTAAAAATCCAATTACAGAATAAAACAATAGAACAAGTGAGCAATTTTAATTACCTGGGATACAATGTGTCAGATAGAAAAAGTGAAGACATTGAAAACAAAATAAATACATTTAATTAAAAGTATGGCGCCATAAAACGAAATCTCAAAGGAACTAGGAAGGAGACACTTTTAAAATTTTATAAAACAATGGCGGTTCCAAAACTGCTATATGGATCGGAACACTGGGTCTTAACCAAAAACTAGGAACGAAGAAATGATGTTTCTGAGGAGTGTAGCTGGCTATACAATAACAGATTGAAAACGAAATACTAAATATATTCAAACTATTAGATAGAATTACACAATACAGAGATGGATGGATGGACCACATTAATAGAATGGATAACAATAGATATTCCAAAACAGATTCTTCATTACAAACCACTAGAACGAAGAAATATTGGAAGACCCAGTAAAAGATGGACAGACCAATTCTAACATGAGATCGAAACAGACCAGCAGGTCTAATCTTTGATACTGCTGCTGCTGATGATGATGATGAAGTGTTATGAATACATAGTCTTTTATATAGATTTTTTATTGTTTTATAGATTATTTTAATTTTTCAAGCAAAGTCTTTTGAAATAGAGTTTAGACATGATATAGTTCAGAGCAAAGTTTTGCTTAAGCTAACTGTAAACATCCCTACATTTAGTTCATTGGAATGTTAGTGAGTACAGTTAGGGTAACTAGAGGTCAAATTGAGTATATAATACTTGAGAAGTGAGGGTCTCGTGTCTGTTGATGTGTGACAACCAGAGGTGTTGATGGGTGAGTAAGCTACCATTTTTCTTAATATGTATTCTGGACGTCAGAAATCTAACCAAGTACAATTAACTATTTTGATATTAAATTTTCAAAAAGGGATATAACATTTTTAAACATGTAGATTAGGTTAGATTTATAAATTCCACAGCTCCCTCTTCTCAACCCCCCAAGGAAGTACTGTAGTTTTAATATAGGCTTAGATTTGTTATTTAGGGCTAGAATACTTAGGGATTCTAATTATTTATACTTTAGTAATAAAATAGTTTAAAATAAGACTCCATTTGTTTATTTCAAATGTATAACTGTACATCCTCATACTAATGCTCGGCTGGATAAACACGCTACCAGATTTTCCAAGTCCCGAAGGTCCTTTAAGCCTAAGAAATCCAGTGGGGTTTATAATATGAAGGTTTAACAGAGAAGAGTGTGCGAAAACTCTCTATTATTTTTTTTAATATGTCACTTGTTTATCAGATGGGAGATATAGCCTTTCGAGTTGGTTTAACCCTTAAATTAACGAAACAATAATTACTCGTGCCACATATTTAAATGTTTCGGACCGCAAAGAAAACAAAATAATGTAAAACTCTTAAGTTATTATTGTAGGCTACATTATCATGTAATTTGACACAAACTTCAGTAATTTATAATCATTTGTTTTTTTTTTGTTTTATAAACAAAATAAATAAAAAAATAAAATCAATGTATCTTAAAAGACACATTGTGAAGTTAAGGGTTAACAGACTTGGAGTTGCATGCAGGTCCCTACTGTAGGCCTGTATTTATTAAAAATACTGAAATTCGATTATTTTAGCTCTCATGGTAACAAATGAATAGCTAATTGACATGATAAATAGCGAAATACTGTCTATTCAAAGATTAGACTTACATAATACTAATGGTGTGACCCCCTAAAATGTTTCTTCATTCCTGCATGAGAAACCATTCGGTGGACTTTGGATTTTCGAAGCTTTCGTACTCGAGATTTGTAATTGAATAGTTGCCCCAAAAAGAGGTCTAATTCACAAACTACAAATTGTTGGGAAAACGAAAAATGCTCATTTTGAGGCTATTACAATTAATTACTATATCATGTACACTTTAATCTCTCATCCTATTGGAAACATATACAGTCAATATGAATGCAAAATAACATGCTAATAAATAAATATTAATAATTTAATATAGAATTATGTGCAAAAGTGATCTATGTAGAGTGGAAAAATGATCCAACATATATTTAACTAAAAATGCTATAATAAGAAATAGAAAATACATATTGAACACTGATTCAGTTAGACAAATGTCTAACTTAATCAGTTTTTAGTATTTATTTTTCATTTAATGTTATTTCGTTACATTCTTTATGTGTTTCTCATTTTCACTCAATTTCTCTAAGATTCTAATTAGAATTCACGGAACTGTGGTGGAATTAATTTGCATATATGCATTTTTTTTCTGCACTGCTACTCGTGGTTTGACTAACTGTTTTCGCCATTTTGTTACAGATAGATCACTATTCGCTTGAAAGCCAATTTAAAAAAATAAATAAAACAGGACTGGAAGAGAGTATGCATAATTTTATGTCAAGCATGCCATGATATTCACCGGATAGATCACTAATCCACCGAAAACTCAATTTATGATTTTTTGTTGGTTACATCTCTTTTGTCCACCGCAGTGGTCTAGAGGTAGCGTGCCTTGTCATGCAGCGGGCCCGGGTTCGATCCTTGGTCGGGGCAGTTTTTTCTGGGTGAGGTTTTTATCGGGGTTTTTCCTCACCTGTAAGACAAATGTCAGGAAAACTTTAAGGCCCAAACGGTCCCCGAAATCATATGCCCATCATAATATCCTTATCATCATCATCATCCTTCACCGGTGTGGAAAGCAACGGGAAGCTACCACACCTACACAATTCCCTAGTAAAGCTGCAAGCATAGCATGAAAATATACTTTTACTTTATATCTCTTTTCGGGGCAACTATCTACCATCGATACTGAAATCATTATTTAAATATATTTAGATGTTTGTAAGAATCGAGTAAATAGTAGTTCCGCTTTAGGAATCGTATGAGTTCGTGAAAATGAGCATCTTGTGTCTAGCAGAATAATGGGCCACAGGGGCTCTATAAGGAACGAAATAAATATTGGACTTCAGTTGCTCGAGGTAAGCGGACCTTCAGCGCTCTCCTGAAGTATCAGTAATTCAATAAATAATTCCAAGAAAGTTGGGAAATATTTTACTGAGGCTTCTCCGTCCACATAATCATTTAATTATCAATCGGAAATAAAATTAGTTATCCTGAATATATGAAATATTTAATTTGACGCAACAAACATATGTCAATAGATAGCAAAACCCGCATATACGAAACGATAGTTCGACCAGTTATCGTATATGGTGCGGAAACTAGGGCTGATACAAAGAAAACTAAACAAATAATAAGAACATGTGAAATGAAGATCTTAACCCATATCTGTAAATAACGTTGTACATATCTTACTTTTAGTCTGATAAACTCCTATTGCTACCAGTAAACAAGGCGCAAATATGTTATTGATGACTATTTAACTCATGTCCCAAATGGGAGTCAATCACCAATCACGTTTCAATGATTTCTGTTTTACAACCAATCAGAGTCGTGTTTCACGAAATATTTATCAGTGTTATAATTACCATATTAAAGAAGGCTCCTCCTTTTTAATATTCTGAACAGGTCTGACCATTATTTTGCAGTGACTGAGCCTGTAAGAAATACGGCTACCAATTGTATATATAGTGCATGAATGTCAACACATGCCGCATGCGGGAGTTAATATAAAAACATTTGTAGCAATTGATTATACCATCAAAAAAGGAAACCACTGTTTGCACTTTCTTAAATGTATTTTTTCCCAGGTAACAATCCAGAAAAATATAAGTGTCATATTTACATCATACGACATCAGAAATGAATTAATATACAGTTTGATGTATTTCATTTTTTCTCCACTAGAGAGCATTCTTACAATATTGCGTTCCTTTGGCAATAAATAGTATGATCTGGTTGCAGTGATAAACAAAAGAAGCAGATGAAGCGTACCTATCGTTTCTCATTTGTTTTCAAACATCGCCGTTTACATTAAATATATAAATACTTTAAAATAACTACAGTTAAATAATGATTTGTGAGTAAACAGCTTAATTTTATTCGTTAAATAGTCCTAACAAATGCCACTCTTGATTTCCAAATTCTCTATATAAATTCACTCCTCACTTCGTGAGTCGTGAATTTATCGATAATTTGGAAAATCACTCGTGGCATTACTTATGATTATTATGACCAAAAGCTGTTCTGTGACAAATGGGGTCTTAAACATTCCCGACATTCCTCTAACAAGGGAAATGTCAACAACTACATGCCGAAACCTACGTTGATATTTCTCCCAGAGAAGCGTTGTGATGTACCACGGTTTGTCCAAAATAAGAGCGGAGTGAAGTAAGGCGGGATGCGGCGCGAACAGGAGATAGTGAGGATTAACCTTTCTACCAATTCTGGTGTTGTATTACTTCCCTATGGGGCATGCCGTAGCTTAGTGGTTAAGGCATTGCGCTACAAGCCGGAAGGTCGAGGGTTCGAGTCCCGGTGGGGTCAGGATTCTGGTCCTGGAGTCGACTCAGTCTCTAACGGAAATGAGTACCAGACGCTTGTTCTGGGGACGAAGGCAGCCGTCACGCAGGGCTGACAACCCGGCTGACATAAAGTTCCGATTGTCCAGGAAAAGTGGGAGCTTTAACCTCCCACTACCCCAAGGGCCTCTGACACATGTAGTGGGATCACTTTACTTACTTACTGGCACTCTCGAAACCGTAGGTTCATGGCCGCGCGGACATAAGCTCTCCATACATCCCTATCCTGAGCTAGTGTTTTCCAATCATTCCCTGTATAATCTATTTCCCTCAAATCATAGTTAATATTATTCTCCCACCTCATTCTTGATCTACCAACTGGGCATTTTCCCTCTGGCTTTCGTACAAGAAGCTTCCATGCAAGTCTTTCATTCCCCATACGTGCAACATGTCCTGCCCATCGCAGTCTACGAGACTTAACTGTTCTTATTATATCTGGCTTCCTATAAAGACCATGTAGTTCATTGTTAAATAGTCTTCTCCATTCACCTCCGGAAAATTTTACCCCAGTTGAACCCATGTCCGCATTTGTTGACGGTTGTATTTTTACGGTGAAAGATCGTCACTCTTTTTCGATCAAGGTACTTTTTTCGTCTGGCTTATCACCTTCGGCCAGTCCGGCATGGGTAACCCTATCAGCAGCAATGCTACCGCCGGCATAGCTCTCAGGATCATTTAAGCACGCAAGCCGCCCACCACGATCACTTTACATTTTTATGACTTCGCTATATTTTAAATGGTTCACCGCTGTGGTCTCGAGGTAGCGTGCTGCCTTGTCACGCAGCGGGCCAGGGTTCGATCCCCCTGTCGGGGCAGTTTTTCTGGGTGAGGTTTTTATCGGGGTTTTCCTCACCTGTAAGACAAATGTCAGGAAAACTCTAAGGCCCAAACGGTCCCCGAAATCATATGGCCATCATCCTTATCATTATCATCCTTACCATTATCATTATCACCATCATCCTTCACCGGTGTGGAAAGCAACGGGAAGCTACCACACCTACACAATTCCCTAGTAAAGCTACAAGCATAGCATGAAAATGCTATGATTGCAGTGAAGGACCTGCCTTCGGGCAGAATTACTATGGATGGATATTTTAAATGAAAGATTTGGTGCGGCATTTTAGTTTATTGTAGTTGAAAATGGCAGATATTTTTTTGGACAAGGGCTTTGTACATCACAACACGTTTCTCAAATAACTTTCAAGGTATCTTTCGGGCATGCAATGGTCGACAGTTCCCTTGTTGAAGATGAAGAAACATTCTCACCCAGTAAATTTGTCCGGACCGGGGATCGAAGACGCGTCCGCTGCGTCTGTAAAAACGACACCCTAGTGTAATTAATTTTAATCTTAAATGAAAATAATTGGATTGTCTTAAACGTTATGTAGCGCATAACATGCATAGGTCAGTGGTAAGAATGTGTGATATTGAACCCACTTGTTGTGCTAGACCTCAGTTAATGAAGAGATTATTCTGATATTCAGCACACTTCTGTTAGCAACCACATACCGAGCGAATTCTAGTCTAAAGACTGAAATGATTTATTCCTAATAACTTAAGGATATCCTTGCAAATATACAACATTATTAAATTTGATTCTTCTGTGATAGGAATTTTTGTACTAGAGCATGTCATCAAGCTTTTAGAGGATGAAGAAGGCCTACACCTCAATGGTATTAATAAGCTGTTAGTTTATGCTGATGATGTAGTACTACTGGCGGATAGCGAGGAGATACTAAAGGCCAACTCGCACACACTACTGAGTAACACTAGAAAATTGAGACTAGAAGTAGATGTCAATAAAACTAAATATATGGTCACACAGAGAAATATATTATGTAATGGTAATGGACAGCTAATGACAAATGAGGAAAAAATTGAGGAAGTGGCTGAATTCAAATACCTAGGAACAATAATCACACATACGAATGAGATGCACAAAGAAATTAAACGTAGATTCAATTCTGGAAATGCGTGTTATTATGCATTGCAGGGACTCTTGACATCCCAAATCCTTTCAAAAAACGTTAAACTGAAAATATATATAACAGTTATTCTACAATTTATATTATATGGATGCGAAACATGGACTCTTACTTTAAGGGAGAAAAGATGATTACGAGTATTTGAGAATAAAGTTCTTAGGAAAATGTTTGGACCAAAGAGAGTGAATGGAGAAGACTACATAACAGTGACCTTCATGGTCTTTATAGGAACCCAGATATAATAAGAACAGTTAAGTCTCGTATACTGCAATGGGCAGAACATGTGTCACGAATGGGGAAATGAAAGACTTGCATGGAAGCTTCTTGTACGTAAACCAGAGGAAAAACGCCCCGTTGATAGACCAAGAATGAGGCGGGGGGATAATATTATCGATGTTTTGAGTGAAATAAATTATACAGGGAATGATTGGAAAACATTAGCTCAGGACAAGGATGTATGGAGAGCTTATTTCCGTGCGGCCTTGAACCTACGGGTTCGTTAGTACCAGTGAGTTAGTTACAGTAGTTTTTCTACAACCCATTGTATATTTTACTCCTCCATAAATCCCTAATCTCTGCATTACTCTCTGTTAATTGTCTCGAAACCATACTCCTATGAACTCGTTGAACCCTCTGGTCTTTGAGTCTCCCTCTCTTCTGTTGCCCTCCACTTCAAAATTTAATATCTTCTTGAGTATGCTGTTATCTGACGTCCTCTTTACGTGGCCAAACCATTTCAGCCTTCGTTCTTCAAACATATACTGTAGATGGTAATGTCCTTACAGTAAGGAGTTACAGAGTGGAGCAGTAGATACGGTATAGAAATAAGAATAGAACAACGTTTATGTTGTGAGAAGGCAAGTAGCAGATTCTGGTGTGATCGTGTACTCCAATTATGATACAAAACAAACTCCATGGCGTGACAGGCCAAAACGCCTCTTGGCCTACCAGCCGGCTGCTGGTCTGACATCAATATGTGTTGAACATAGGGTTAGACAATCATACAGCATGCGTAGGGGTAATATTTGGTCAACATGTCCGGTCTTCCAGCCATTATAACTGCTTTTTGTCAACTTGGGGCCACTACTTATTGTAGCTACCCAAATACCTCACGATGCTGTGAGGACACCGGTCCCATAGTGGCCGAAATTCCATAAGAAAATTTCTTCGCCCATGTGGATTCGAAGCAGCGCAAGTCCCTTAGCTCTGTGCCAAGGCATCATATTGTTCGTGCAATGGCTTACTTACTTACTCACTGGCACTATATAACCCGTAGGCCCACGGCCACGTGGACATAAGCTCTCCATACATCCCTATCCTGAGCCAATCCTTTCCAATCATTCCGTGTATAATCCACATCCCTCAAATCACAGTTCATGCCATTCTCCTACCTCACTCTTGGTCTACCAACTGGGCGTTTTCCCTCTGGCTTTCCTACAAGAAGCTTCCATGCTAGTCTTTCATTCCCCATACGCGCAACATGTCCTGTCCATCGCAGTCTACGAGACTTAACTGTTCTTATTATATCTGGCTTCCTATAAAGACAATATAGTTCATTGTTATGTAGTCTTCTCCATTCACCTGTCTGTTCGTCTCTCTTTGGTCCAAAAATTTTCCTAAGAACTTTATTCTCAAAAACTCGTAATCTCATTCCCTCCCTTAAAGTAATGCCTTAACGACCTAATTTCCTAGAACTGTCAAAAATCTTCATTTTCAACCACCCTCCTGAGTGTTACTTAACAAAAGCCGACCGCCGTTCAACCCTCATTAGAGAGAAAGAGGTGGAGATATTCCGAATTTGTCAAATCAACTGATCTTTTTACAGGTGTGTGCATGTTAATATAACAAATAACGGTTTAATTTCAAAATCCCATTTGTAAAGAGTAATATGGACGAGGCAGCATTGCAAAGTAAAATTATACCTTATCCCCTCTTAGAGTGATCCCAACATAAACAAACGCCAACTGTATCCTTCTACCATTCGCACCACAACTACTGTCACATTGACAGAGAACACGCGTGATGTATTTAAGACAAGTGATCGTTGAATGGGGTAAATTACAAAAAAAAAAAAAACTGTCGAGATTTTTCATTGGACTTGTGAAATACATTTAAATTAACTGTTTTTGACCACTAGTCAAAGGTCTGCCAGACTTGTGGTTTAAAAATTAAATGGCGACACAGCAACAGAAGGTTCGACACCTTCAGCCATTTTGTTGCATCAGAATCGACTGAAGCACGACTCAAATGCATCATCCATATGTAATAAACCATTTTAAGTTGTAATTATTGATTATATATATTTAAGAATATTCTGTATGTTTTGAATATTGTTATTTTCATTCACGAAGAATAACAAGTGTATTCAGAGGACATATATTTAATTTACTGAAGGTAACTACTTTTTTACGTACTCATTGCTTCTACATCGTACGTCGGTGTCCATAACCAATGAAAAGCGAGCAGGTCACATGGTTTTGTTTTGATGAGGATCATTTTAAGAGCGGATAGCCTTTAGGGCATGTGGTAGTTGTATTAGCTTAGGTTTCTTAGGGAATGAGAGAAGGCCGTTAAAGGCATGGCCTACACTATACCTTAACCGCTCGGCTACGGCGAGGGAACAAACTGTGATACAATACTTACAAAGAAAGTGAATATGCCAGCTGGGAATACAATAAAATAATATTTATATTTATTTTGTTGCGAGGGCGTTCAAAGTTGAAAATGTTATTTATAGAAGTACGTACATAAATTAAGTGAAAAAGCGTGTATATATAGAGGTGTTGTGGGGGTGTCAGTTACCGAAAACATAGTGTATATTTTTACTTGATATTAATGTTAACTCCAGTAGTTCGATTTGTCCGGCGCAAGTCTGATAGTTGGCGTTGGAGTTCTTAGAGAAGGGGATGAAAGGGGTGCACCCTTCCCGCCTCCGCCGGCTGCGTGGATTGGCTGACGGCGTGGTGTCGTCATTCGCGCGGCGCCTAAACGCTCTTGCGACCGTACGTAGCGTAAAGTATTATAAAGCACGTTGTAACGTAGTGGCCGCTAGCAGAAAACCATCTTCCGCCTCACCTAAACGTTCATTACTTCGTCGCTGACGCTGAGACACGACGCCCTCACAAGTGGATTATTGCCCCGCTGCTCCAATACAGGTAGGACCAATACAACAATCTTTAACAACATTGTAAGAAACTTTGATGTCAAGGCTTTTTATTTATTTAACGAAACAAATGTTGGAGGACGCCTAATTATTTTAACTTTTAATAATCGTGTTTGAACACCTTTGAAGTAAAATTTTAAGAAATGTAAAACGGTACCTGAGATTACAGTCGATAAAGTAAGTTATCGAAAGGCCTCTTACAAAACTACGCTGCTGATTGTTGAAGACGACCTGAGATCTCAGGTACTGTTTTACATTTCTTAAAATTTTAACAAAGTGACCTCAACGGAGTTTCGTAATGTATTTTTAAAATCTTGTCACTGTAGAGGTTAACATTATTTCAATTTTAAATGTGTATTTTACAAAATAGTCGTCCTCAATTATAATAATTGCTATTAAAATTCTAGAACTTTCATAGACATGCTTCAAACTTAGGAATTCTTATGGTACTGAAATTATTTGTATATTTCATACAGAGAGCTTTGGTTGTTGTATGAAATATACAAACAAATTCAGAGGGCTATGGTTGTTGTATGAAATATACAAATAATTTTAGAGGGCTTTGGTAGTTGTATGTTTGTATGAATTATACAAATAATTCCAGAGGGCTTTTGTTGTTGTATGAAATATACAAATAAATTCAGAGGGCTTTGGTTGTTGTATGAAATATACAAATAATATCAGAGGGCTTTGGTTGTTGTATGTTTGTATGAAATATACAAATAATTCCAGAGGGCTTTGGTTGTTGTATGAAATATACAAATAATTTCAGAGGGCTTTGGTTGTTGTATGTTTGTATGAAATATACAAATAATTCCAGAGGGCTTTGGTTGTTGTATGAAATATACAAATAAATTCAGAGGGCTTTGGTTGTTGTATGAAATATACAAATAATTTCAGAGGGCTTTGGTTGTTGTATGTTTGTATGAAATATACAAATAATTCCAGAGGGCTTTGGTTGTTGTATGAAATATACAAATAATTTCAGAGGGCTTTGGTTGTTGTATGTTTGTATGAAATATACAAATAATTCCAGAGGGCTTTGGTTGTTGTATGAAATATACAAATAAATTCAGAGGGCTTTGGTTGTTGTATGAAATATACAAATAATTTCAGAGGGCTTTGGTTGTTGTATGTTTGTATGAAATATACAAATAATTCCAGAGGGCTTTGGTTGTTGTATGAAATATACAAATAATTTCAGAGGGCTTTGGTTGTTGTATGAAATATACAAATAATTTCAGAGGGCTTTGGTTGTTGTATGAAATATACAAATAAATTCAGAGGGCTTTGGTTGTTGTATGAAATATACAAATAATTTCAGAGGGCTTTGGTTGTTATATGAAATAAACAAATAATTTCAGAGGGCTTTGGTTGTTGTATGAAATATGCAAATAATTTCAGTACCATAACAATTCCTGAGGATGAAGCATGTCTTTGAAATGCCTAGAATTTTAATGGTGTGACATTTATAACACAAATTATTATAGTTGTTTTATAAGGTTGCAATTTAAAATTGGCTAATTATTTATCACTCCGCTTCCTTAGACTCTCCGACGCACATAATTTAGACGTTCAATTCCATGAACATACTGTCATAAGTAATGCCACGAGTAACTTTCAAACTATCGATAAATTCACGACTCACGAATTTATCTAGAAGATTTGGAAATCAAGAGTGGCATTTGTTAGGACTATCTAGCGAATAAAATTAAGCTCTTTACTCACAAATCATTATTTAAATATAGTTATTTTTTAATATTTATATATTTAATGTAAACTTCGTCGCTGAAGCTGAGACACGACAATCTCACAAGTGGATTATCTCCCCGCTGCTCCAATACAGGTAGGACAAATATAACAATCTTTAGCAACATTGTAAGAAACTTTCATGTCAACGCTTTTAATTTATTTTACGAAACAAATTTTGGAGGACGCCTAATTATTTGAACTTTTAATAATCATGTTTGAACACCGTTGAACTAAAATTTTAAGAAATGTAAAACAGTACCTGAGATCTCAATTGTTCTCAATAATCAGCAGTCTTGATTTGTAGCAGGTCTTTCGATACCAAACTGAAAGCAGAAGATGATACTTAAGTTTTCGAAAGGCCTCCTACAAAATAACACTGCTGATTATTGAGGACGACTGAGATCATAGGTACTGTTTTATATTTCTTAAAATTTTAACATAGTTACCTCAACGGAGTTCCGTAATGTATTTTAAAAATCTTGACACCGTTGAGGTTAAAATTATTTCTATTTTAAATGTGTATCTTACAAAATAGTCGTGCTCAATTATAATAATTTATCTTATAAATGTCGTCACGCTATTAAAAATCTGGGCCTTTCAAGGACATACTTCATCGTCAGGATTTCTTATGGTACTGAAATTATTTGTATATTTCATACAGAGGACTTTAGTTGTTGTATGAAATATACAAATAATTTCAGAAGGCTTTGGTTGTATGAAATATACAAATAATTTCAAAGGTTTTGGTTGTTGTATGAAATATACAAATAATTTCAGAGGGCTTTGGTTGTTGTATGAAATATACAAATAATTTCAGAGGATTTTGGTTGTATCAAATTACAAATAATTTCAGAGGGATTTGGTTGTTGTATGAAATATACAAACAATTTCAGAGGGCTTTGGTTGTATCAAATATACAAATAATTTCAGAGGGCTTTGGTTGTTGTATGAAATATACAAATAATTTCAGAGGGCTTTGGTTGTTGTATGAAATAAACAAATAATTTCACAGGGCTTTGGTTGTTCTATGAAATATACAAATAATTTCAGTACCATAAGAATTCCTGAGGATGAAGCATGTCTTTGAAAGGCCTAGAATTTTAACAGTGTGACGACATTTATAACACAAATTATTATAGTTGTTTTATAAGGTATAAATTTAAAATTGCCTAATTATTTATCACTCTGCTTCATTAGACTCTCCGACGTACATACTTTAGACGCTCAATTCCATTAACATATTGTCATAAGTAATGCCACGAGTGACTTCCAAATTATCGATAAATTCACGACTCACGAATTTATCTAGAGGATTTGGAAAACAAGAGTGGCATTTGTTAGGACTATTTAACGAATAAAATTATGCTGTTTAGTCACAAATCTATATTTAAATGTAGTTATTTTTAAATGTTCATTATTTAATGTAAACGGCGATTTTCGAAAACATAAGAAATATTTGGTTGTTTCATTTGTTCATCACTGCAGCTTGATCATACTATTTATTGCCAAATAGGAGCGCAATATTGTAAGAATGCACCCTAGTGGAGAAAAAATTAAACGTCAAACTGTATATTATAATCAACATTATAGCTTATTAATTTTTTTCGGAAACAACTAACTAAAATCAGTATTTAAAAACACAATTACTGAACACACAATCATCAAATGTGTAGGTCGAAGGAATCTGTTCATTGTTTTCTATATTCAACGTATTTGTTGGATACTCAGTCACTGCAAAATAATGCTCTGACCTATTCATAATATTAAAAAGGAGGAGCTTTCTTTATTTTGGTAATCAAAATTCGACAATTATCGAGGTGAAACACGACTGTGATTGGTTGTAAAACAAAATTCATTGAAACGTGATTGGTCATTTACTCCCATCTGTGGCATGAGTTAAATATTCCTTCATATCCCTCCTCATAATATTGTGTATTTTCTTTTTATTAGGAATATTCCAGAATACAGTGTTTCTCCTTCAACCCAAAGTGATTTGTCGCCAGAGGTTCCTGTCTAAAGTATCTTCTCCCCTCAAATCTCTAGCTTCCATACTTCTCCTCACTCCATCTATCCAATGTTCT
This sequence comes from Diploptera punctata, assembly GCA_030220185.1. Classification (NCBI taxonomy): domain Eukaryota; kingdom Metazoa; phylum Arthropoda; class Insecta; order Blattodea; family Blaberidae; genus Diploptera; species Diploptera punctata. The sequence goes on from JASPKZ010004543.1 coordinate 670,206, forward strand.
CTAGGCCTGCCTCTTCCACTAGCTTTCCAACCAAGGATCTTCTTTGGCATTCTCTCTTCTTCCATTCTTATGAGAAGTCCATACTATTTCAAATGTTTTTCTTTTTTTTTTTCTATTAATGTTTTTTTCAACTTGCATAATTTCCCTTGTTGTGCTGTTTCTGACCTTATTCTTTCTTGAAATTCTTGTCGATCGCCTCAAAAATCCATTTCCACTGGTTAAAACGGCTTGTCTTATTTTCCACTTACTGTCCAGGTTTCGGACCCATATAATAAAATGCTTAGTAACAGAACTTGAAATATAGTTTTCTTCGATCTCTATATTATGTTTCTATTCCAAAGCACTGAGTTCAACATACCAATGATTCTTCTTCCATCAGTTATTACACTGTGTATTTAAAACAAGTATCCTGCTGGAGTTCGGAATTCCTAAAAAGTTAGGTAGACTTATACGAATGTGTCTAAATGGCTCAAAGAGTAGAGTGCGTGTAGGCAAACAGTTTTCAGACACTTTTGAAATCCAGAATGGGTTGAAGCAAGGAGATGCACTATCTCCTCTACTATTTAATTTTGTACTAGAGCATGCCATTAAATCTTTAGAGAATGAGGAAGGCTTACAACTGAATGATATCAATAAGCTGTTAGTTTATGCTGATGATGTAGTACTACTGGCCGACAGCGAGGAGATACTAAAGGCCAACACGCACACACTATTGAGTAACACTAAGAAATTAGGACTGGAAGTAAATATCAATAAAACTAAATATATGGTCACACGTAGAAATTCAGTGCATAATGGAAATGGATAGCTAATGACAAATGAGGGAAATTTTGAGGAAGTGGCTGAATTCAAATACCTAGGAACAATAATCACAAATAGGAATGAGACGCACAAAGAATTAAACATAGGCTCAATTCTGGAAATGCATGCTATTATGCATTGCAGAGACTTTTGATGTCCCAACTCCTTTCAAAAAACGTTAAGCTGAAAATATATAAAACTATTATTCTACCAGTTATATTATATGGGTGCGAAACATGGACTCTTACTTTAAGGGAGGAAAGGTGATTACGAGTATTTGAGAATAAAGTACTTAGGAAAATTTTTGGACCATAGAGAGATGAACAGACAGATGAATGGAGAAGACTACATAACAATGAACTACATGGTCTGTATAGGAAGCCAGTTATAATAAGAACAATTAAGTCTCATAGACTGCGATGGGCAGGACATGTTGCGCGTATGGGGAATGAAAGACGTGCATGGAAGCTTCTTGTAGGAAAGCCAGAGGGAAAACGCCCAGTTGGTAGACCAAGAGTGGGGTGGGAGAATGGCAGTAACTGTGATTAGAGGGATGTGGATTATACACGGAATGATTGGAAAACATTGGCTCAGGATAGGGATGTATGGAGAGCTTATGTCCGCGTGGCCGTGGGCCTACGGGTTCGATAGTGCCAGTGAGTAGGTAAGTAAGTAAGTATTTAAAACAATAAAAACTCTACCTATGATAGCAGTTATCCTCAACGAATTATAATCAAATTTTATTGAGGACGACTGCTATCACACGTATAATTTGTATTGTTTTAAATAATTAACAACCACCTCAACGATGGTTAACATTTTTTGACACTGTAAAGACCTATTAATCACTATCTTTTACAATTTAATTTGATAGAGCATGGAATTCCCTTCCGCCCTATGTCAGAGACTGTCAAACTATAACATCGTTTAAAAACAAACTGAAGAATCATTTAATACAAACTAACTTATACAACTCACTGATAGTATTATTTTAATAATTAATAATACTTTAATTTATTTTATGAAAAGAGTATTAAAATTAACAAATATTTTCAGTTTGTATTAATAGTATATTGCGATACAAGTGAGGTAAGCACATGTTACTAATCGAGAAAAAGTTTGAAAAAACTAGGCGCTTGCGCCGAGTTTTCTCAATTTTCGATATCTGTCACGTGCTTACCTCACGTGTATAGCATACTATTTTTTGGTCGATGTGACTAATTTTTATTAAATATAGTAATAAATGAATTAAAATACTGGTTGGATGTAAATGACTTCTATGAGAAAGAAACATTTGGTGATCGTTGCTATGTAGCTTTTCATTTGTTTTATTATAAGCAAGGATTGTTGGCTGTGGAGACATTTTTATATGTAGTACCGTGATTAGAATCTGTTTGATAATTTTATTATGGAAGGAGTCATGGTAGATGATAGAGAAATTGAAGAAGCCTGGAGAGTGGGATGTTCTGCATTAATTCCGGAAAAGTCTAAAGAAAGGTACGAGTTAGAGTACAAAACATTCAAGAAATGTTTTATTTTACTTACCGCACGTGTGCTTTTTTGAGTCCTATCAGCATTGCGATTTCTTTTGTTTGTATAGCAACCAGGTTAGATGTGAGAACGTTGACTTACTTCCAGTAACAACCAATATTGGTAAGTATAAGAAATTAGTCACATCGACCAAAAATAATATTAATCGACAAATTAGTTTATTATATCTCATTACTAGGGCTGGATTTTTACGTCATAAAAGATTTGCAATGCAGATAGTATATATTATTCAACTGTTTCTGTATGTTATGTATCAAACTAAAATAAAAGACAGTCAGAAGTCTAACTTCTCATTATACTATTCAACTGTTGTGTATGTTATGTATCAAAGTAAAACAAAAGACAGTCAGAAGTCTAACTTCTCATTATACTATTCAACTGTTTATGTGTAAAACCAAAACAAAGGACAGTTAGAAGTATAACTTTTATTAGCCTACGTTTCTTTTTTTTTTTCCCTGCAAATGCCCCAGGTTGTCTTTCGACATTCCTGGTGTTCTCACCTGGCATGGCGTACAAGATCACAACAAAAATCACCATAAAGCCATACTTGACATAAAAGTTAATAATCCCTTATTAATCATTAATCTGCGATACTTCTGAGGTTGGGGCGCCTGGAAGGCGGAATTACGTTGCCCCGATGATATGATGATAGTTGTGCGCGAGGAGAGGCTCTAATCCTAAGCTCATTTTTGAAGTTCATGTTCTTCGTTCCTAGCTTTTTGGTTGAGACCCAGTGTTCCGATACATGTAGTAGTTTAGAACCATCATTGTTTTATAAAAATTTTAAAGTGTCTCATTTCTAGTTCATTTCAGATTTCATTTTATGGTGTCACATATAATTATAGGTGTTTATATTGTTTGCAAGTCTTCACTTTCTCTACATTACACATTGTGTCCCAGATAATTAAAATTGTCCACCTGTTCTATTGTTTTTCTCTAATTGGGTCTTTACTCTTAGTGACTCATACCCTCGAAAAGCTAAAACTTTGTTATATATATATATGGTAAGATAAGGAAAATAAATGCCTGGACGGGATTCGAACCCGGATCTCTGAGTCTGTACCTCAGCGTGATATCCATTACACTACCAGGCGAATCTAATTCAAACACTTATTTTTCTTATATATGTATTATATTCTCCATTATTACTAGATGTCGCGAGAACTCGGTCTTCACCGCCATCTAGCAGCTGACTATAACAAATAAGCAAATTAAAGAGAATATTTATTTTACTTTATAGCAGTGACGCTTTATCGATGTTATAATTAAATGTTTAACATTGAGCAATGCAAGCTTAATATGGTATGATAAGAAAAATAAATGCCTGGACGGGATTCGAACCCGGATATCTGAGTCTGTACCTCAGCGTGATATCCATTACACTACCAGGCGAATCCAATTCAAACACTTATTTTTCTTATATATGTATTATATTCTCCATTATTACTAGATGTCGCGAGAACTCGGTCTTCACTGCCATCTAGCAACTGACTATAACAAGTAAGCAAATTAAAGGGAATATTTATTTGATATATTTTTTTTTCTTCTTGTATCTTGTAAGCCCATGTTTCCCTTAACAGAGATTTAGGAGCTCTCCCCCTACAGGAAAGAATTGGAACCAAAGTAATTTAGTTACACTTATTTTCGTATAGATGTCTTTTGAGTGGTCCGTGGTCAGCGTTCCGCCTCACACTGACATCTAGGAAGCCAAGGTAGTACTAGGACGGAAAATTCGGTACATTTTGCTTAGAGGCATTTTCATTCAGGCTTAAGGATCTTTTACGAGCCTGAAAATCTTCAGACTCGGGACCCATGGCTTAAAGTCCCTCCCGGAGGACTTGCTCCTTGGATTTTTCCATCCTAAAAAAAATCCATCTACCCCGGCCGGGTTTGAACCCGCGACCCTGGGAACCAGAGGCAAGGAACATAACCACTAGTCCACCGCGGCCGATTATATTTTATATAATATATAAAAATGAATGTTTGTTTGTTTGATCGTATTTCATGCGCTGCCATACCGTTCATCCAATTGTGATGGGGTTTTTTTTCAAAATGTTCAGGAGATTCCCGGCACGAGCATAGGCCATAAGAGAGTTGTGATACTCAACTCCTACATCCTTAAAACATCACCCTTTGTAGTGAAAAACGTGAAAAAATAATTTTTCGAAGCATAAATGGCTTACGCTGCCTAAAGTATAACAAATACACAAAATGAATGTACAGAATTGAATATCTCAAAAACCTCTACAAAAAACATCCACGAAAGCATATGTTTATATTTTACGGAAAACTCACAATAGCCATTTTTGTCTATCATTGATGCCAAGGAGATCGGGATAAGCAGCTACCGTTCATCCGACAGTCATGGAGGTTTTTGCAAAATGTTCAGGATTTCCCGGAAAGGTTATAGACTACAAGAGAGTTTTAATGCTCAAGCCCTTCACCCTTAAAAATCACCCTTTGTAGTCAATTCATCATCATCATCAACAACAAGGATTAGGCCCAATGGCCTGTTCCGATCTCATTATAGGTCGAATTGGTCCTTCCATCTCTTCAGTGGTCTTCCCAACGTTCTTCTCCCTTTTGGTTTATAATTATACATTCTTCTTGGTATGCGCTGTTCATTCATTCGTAATACGTGCTGAAGATAAGCATTTTGGTAATATGTTATTCTTTCACAGAGATTAAATATATTAAGTTCTGTTCTTATATCTTCGTTTTTCTTTTTATCGATCCTTTGGTATCCTGTTATTGCTCTCAACAACTTCATTTCAGCAGCCTCTATTTGTTTACTATCTGCCTTTGTAGTGAAAAAAGTAAAATAAAAGTGGCTTTTTGTATGGTTAAATGGCTTACACCGCCTAAACCATAACAAACACACCAACTTAATGTACATACAATTGCATATCTAAAACAAACTCTACAAAATCTTTTATGGATAACTCACAATAACCATTTTGTCTTTCATTGATGCCAAGAAGATCGTGATAAGTAGATTCCCGGGAAATCAGAGCAGCAGCACGGGTAACTCGAAATAACGAATTTTGTCTTTCAGCTCATGTATGCCAAATACATAGGGATATGTAGATTCCTAGGCAATGCCGGGTAATCAGCACGGGGTATCTAAAATAATGATTTAAATGTATAATTATTTTTCTCTTACTTATTCAACTAAAAGTACAAACACATTATAATTTATTAATTAAATAAAAATAAAACGTAGTTTCATTTGATTTTCATATTTATTATATAATTCAGTGACAGCTGTTTCGGTACACTGTACCTTCTTCAGACATGTTAACAAATTATGAATTGTGTTCCAACTGATCTAAGCAACAATACAACAATATTTATTTAAATTTTTTAATTCAACAAGGGGGATTCATTCAAATTCATTTGTTAAATTTAAAAATGTAAATAAAAATTGTTGTATTGTTGCTTAGATCAGTTGGAACACAATTCATAATTTGTTAACATGTCTGAAGAAGGTACAGTGTACCGAAACAGCTGTCACTGAATTATAAATAAATATGAAAATCAAATAAAACTACGTTTTATTTTTATTTAATTAATATGAATTTTCATCAAGTAAACACAAACTCAATTGATTACATTATCATTTATTTAGGCGTAGCAGCGCACGCCGGGTATCAGCTTGTACCTCATAATTATCCAAGGGGTGAAAGACCTTATGACGGAATCGGTAAAGGTCTATAGGCTAGAATTTTTTTCGAAAATATTTTAATGTGAACAACCTCAACAGTTTAGTTTCTTCGAAATTCGTTAAAAGTAGAAACTTTTTGTTACTTATTTTAATTTATAATCTGCAAGTACCATTTATACTTCACAGAAATTGGTTCAAAGCGGCGACGAGCAGGCGCTATATATATTGTAAAACGACGCATGAAATTTCTCCGCACTCTCAAATATCCGTATTGTCTTTGTGTAAAACTACAGGCTGCTACTACTAGTTATCAGATATTTCTCAGAATCTGCGGGAATTTCTTGCTCCATCGACTTTGTACCACCAAAAAACATCAAGAGAGACGAGATCCAAATATAGAGTTACCCTCCGTTTCCAATTCAATACTCGATGTTCTCTTAAAATATGCTGCTGCCCTTTTAAAATAAATTCAGTAGGAAATATATTAAAAACTAGAATTCATATTGCACAATATTAATAGCTGTTTTAAAAACGGCTAAGTAATTCTATATGTACTTGATTCAAAATAATTAGGGCCTCTGACACATGTAGTGGGATCACTTTACTTACTTACTCACTGGCACTATCGAACCCGTAGGTTCATGGCCGCGCTGACATAAGCTCTCCATACATACCTATCCTGATCTAATGCTTTCCAACCATTCCCTGTATAATGTACTTCCCTCACGTCATAGTTAATGTTATTCTCCCACCTCATTCTTGCTCTACCAACTGGGCGCCTTCCCTCTGGCTTTCCTACAAGAAGCTTCCATGCACGTCTTTCATTCCCCATACGTGCAACATGTCCTGTCCATCGTAGTCTACGAGACTTAACTGTTCTTATTATATTTGGCTTCCTATAAAGAACATGTAGTTCATTGTTCTGTAGTCTTCTCCATTCACCTGTCTGTTCATCTCTCTTTGGTCCAAAAATTATTTATTATTATTATTATTATTATCATGATTTGTGTTTAAAAATTTTTTTAGGCATCAAGTGAGAAACAATAGTAATGTACACTTACATATTTGTACTGTAAAATTATCATAACTGATAAAGCAAAAAAATTCTAATTATATTGTGCTTCTAGAGAATATTTTATAAAATAGCTCATATGTGGAAATAACATATCAGAATACGCTTAGAATCGAGAGAGTAAAAGGGTGTGGTTAGCAGGACAAACACCCTCTGCTATTAATACAGGTATCCTCTCTAGTGTTCTCGGATATTTGCTCAAACACAGGGATAACCACAATATCTCGACTCAAGTCATTCTGCTGACCACAACTGGAAGGTAGCAAGTATACAACGCTCTGTAGCAACTTCATAATTACTACCACAATTCAAATATGGACATGAAAGGCCCCTCAAACTTTGTCTAGAGCCTTCTTAAGGTTCTTTTACAACATGGTACACATGAATTTAACCTTTCATAATCTGGATTGGGATGTATGGAGAGCTTATATCCACGAGGACATGAACCTATGGTTTCGATAGTGCCAATTGCAACTAAACAATTTAATAAACAACAACATCGAAGAAATAGATGAATTCGACAAATTAACATGTACAGACTGCAATAAATTCTACATTGGGAAAACTAACAGAAGCTTCAACATTAGATTCAAGGAACATTTCAGAGATTTCGTTTACAATGGAGGAAAATCAAGTTACGCAAAACATGTAATTCAAGCTGGACACCATATGCATAACATCGATAACACCCTCACAATAGTACATAGAGAAAATATTCCAATGAGAATAAATATACTGGAGGAAATCGCAATCCTAAGAGAAATCAACAGCAACCTGATTCTCAATGAATACACACCTAATCCACACAATCCTCTGTACAAAATTCTCACAACCAAGTCAGTGCTTCAACAAGGGTCAACAAGAACAGACCTAATGCATTCTGCCGATGATGGGACTAGTCCCGAAAGGCCTACAGAGTTTTAAAAGAACTTAAGTTGAGGAGACGGACCTACAAGGTAACTATATTATAGTTTTTAACCGTACATTATATTACTGCCAATTGCTTAGTTAACTACGTCAGTGGTAGATTCAGGATCTATTGACATTGAAATTATTTTCGAAACAGGGTGATTAATAACACTAGTCAATAAATTTCAACTTTGTATCTGCCTCGTGGACAAAAACATGTCATTCTATACAAATAAGACCTCCTGAACATAAAAATGACAGTAAAAAGTCCGTAACATGTAACGTTGTCCTATGACAGAACTGAGTTTGATTCTAGCAAAAATTACAGAAAATCTAGTTTATTTTAAACATAATTGTAAAAATTTTACAACTATAATTAATTTAATTATGGAATTACGCCGTAGCGTAATGGTTAAGGCACTGAGCTACAAGCCGGAGGGTCGAGGGTTCAAGTCCCGTTGGGGTCAGGATTTTTAAACTGACGCAAACCCTCTGGCGGCACTATGGCCCTGGGGTCGACTCAGCCTCTAACTGAAATGAGTACCAGACTATGTTCTGGGGTAAAGGCGGCCGTCACGCAGGGCTGACAACCCGGCTGACATAAAGTGCCGATTGTCTAGAAAAAGTGGGAGCCTTAACCTCCTACTACCCCAAGGGCCTCCGGGCCTGTTGTGGGATTACTTTACTTTACTTTTATTACGTTACAAAATACTTTACGTTTACATATGAGGTATTATCCTGGAAAAAGTGAAATCCATGTATTTGAAAAAGGCAGCGGGTCTGTCAAAGTTCGCACCCTCCCGCACGGTCTATGAACTGACAAAGGAGCTATTTCTCATAGAGGAGCTCCGATTGAAACTGTTCCTGCCATCTACAGCGAGCTATAATACTGTACTAAGAGAGCTGCAGCCGAAAAAAGAATCCATTTGGACCGATTTGTACAACACCGATGCCATATCTCAGAAGACTGGAAGAACCCGAACTACGACACGGCTTCCATCACAGACTGTGCAAAACGAAACAGTTTCATGACCCGGGACCAGAATGCGTGTGCGAGCGATGCGGCATGTTATGCGAGAGATACCATGTGCTAAAGTGCAAAAACAGAGGGCAATCTCTGACAGGATTCTGTATGGACAGATAAACTAATATAGATTAAATAATCTTTGCACATTGTGCGCTATACCTTATTATTATTATTATATGAGGCATTATAAAAGGAATAAAGTGATGATACTATTGACAAATTGAATTTCATACTCAATAAAATGTAATAAAATAAAGTGATGATACTATTGACAAATTGAATTTCATACTCAATAAAATGTAATAAAATAAAGTGATGATACTATTGACAAATTGAATTTCATACTCAATAAAATGTAATAAAATAAAGTGATGATACTATTGACAAATTGAATTTCATACTCAATAAAATGTAATAAAATAAAGTGATGATACTATTGACAAATTGAATTTCATACTCAATAAAATGTAATAAAATGATGTAATTTTTTATATAAACTAAACAATTTGAAATTGTGATTTGGAGTTTAGAAATCCTATGAATTAATAGTCAAAATCGCTTTGTAGTACTATTTATTAACTGAAACAAGCAGGTAATATGGATTATAAATGTGACAGCTACTTTTAAAATAAAATAAAATAAGACTTATGGTTAATTCTTCCTTTTGTAGTGTGTGCCAGTCTCCCTAACTAAAAACCAGCAATAGTCGCCTATCATGTGAGGATCCCATCTACCTTCATATCTCAGCTCCATTTTCTGAATGTACTGATGAAATCTTTCCCCTTGCTCGTCACCGACAGAAACCAAATTCTCAGGGAAAAATTCCAGGTGCAAATGGAGAAAATTAACTTTCAGAAACAGTCTGCATCCTAGTTTTTGGTAACTCTCCAGAAGTTCTTGAACCAACTGGTGATCATTTTTTGCTTTATTATTTCACAGAAACCCTTCACTACTCACATAAGACCTTCCAGGCTGCTAGCTCTCTATCATTTAACTTTCTCTCAAAGGTATTATCATGTACAAATCTTCGAATTTGGGGGCCAATGAATATTCCCTCTTTCACTTTTGCATCACTAAGCTTTGGAAACTGGCTTCTAGATATGCTCTACAATTCGTTAATAATTGATAATAATTATAATAATTTATGTATACTAACTTTAATTTTTTCATATTTTTAGATATATTTTAGTGATTTCCTAAAAATTTGAGTGTGATGGAACATTTTCATGTTCATATTTGTAAATAGCACATAAAACTTGACCTGGTATATATAGTTTCAAGCATGTGGCAAAACACTTGTTAACTAATGTTATTTAAATCCATTAATTGAAATTGAAATCCCTCCATGGTATCTTTCCCTTGTCGTGGTGGAGTGGCTTGCGTGCTTAAATGATCCTGAATGTTATTGTGAAGTTTTACACATATTCTACTGACTTTCTACATGACCGCCATCTAGGTGAAAACACATGCTCCATCTTTCAGCTGTGAAACGAAATGTAGACCTTAATATCTGAATCATAAAAAACCCTGCTGCTTCTGTGATACATCATCATCCATGGATTAAGCCTGTTGGCTCGTTCCGGTTTCATGAAAGCTAGAATTCAGACCATCGTCTGTGTGGGCGACCAACATTTCTCCTCCCGTGCGGTTTATAATTTAGCAATAATTTTGGAAATCTTCCTTCTGGCATTCTATCAATATGCTCTTTCCAGTCGTTCCTATATTTAATTATTCAGTCTGTAAGTTTGAAAATATTTAGTTCCTTTCTTATATCTTCATTTCTTTTCTTATCCAGTAGAGTATATCCTGCTATATTTCTTAAAAATCGCATCTCAGCTGCTTTCAATCTTTGTTCTTGTCTTTTAGTGATCGTCCAACATTCTGATCCATACATCAATACAGGAACATCCATTACTTTAAGGGTTCTTTTAATAGTGCCACACATTAGATAAAATTTATTTATTTTGTCATTAATATCTTCAGTTTTAACATATGATAAATTGAAACCTAGATATTTAAAACTGTTCACTTGCTCTAAAATGTTATTATCAATTACTAGTTTTGCTCTTAAGGTATCATGTCCTTTAAATGCTAAAATTTTAGTTTTATTTTTTGAAATTTTTTAATTGAAATTGGTACTTATTTTTCCAAATTAAAAATAGCTCTTTGTAGATCATCTTCTGAACTGGAAATCACTACTTGATCATCAGCAAATAATATTGTATCCTTCTGTGATAAGATTCTGTAAATCAAACAGACGTGATAAGGACGTTTTCGCAGACTGGAACGTAGAATTTTCCACACAGTGTTGCTAGAGGCATTCAACTGCCTACCTATACTACAGCCACTGGATCCCCGGCTCTGACGTTTTCACAACAGTGTTGCCGATATGGATATTCAGTGGGAGGGGCCTCTTTATATGTGCGGTTAGCACAAATACAGCTGACAACATCTCAACAATTTCAAACCTTACTAGCGCGCTATAGCGGCGTCAAGAGCGGTGATTCGTTGTGGTCGACATACACCTCCCATTTGAAATATTCCCTTATTGGCAGTAGAGGGCGAGTTTCTCCCTTTACCCCTCGTTCAACCTAAACATCAGAGCCGGAGATCCAGTGGCTGGACTTTAGACGTCGAGTTGATGCGTTCGCACTATCACTGGCAATTAGAACCTGCTGCACTGCATCTGCTGATACGCGTGGTCGTACTTGACGTGCCTCATCACACACTGCCGGTTCGCTTAAATTTGTTTACAAGCTGACAAAAGTTTGCCTTTTGTTGGAGATAGTTTACGGAATTTAAGGGTAAATTCAGCTCTGGCGTCTTCATATGACAATACGCGTTCCCGTGCACAAATTATGGCAACCCGTTCTTCCGGGATACACATGTTGTCCTAAGCTAACAGTGAATGCAAAGTAAGGGGGAAAAATAGTGTTTTCATGGAAATGGATAATGATAATAATTAATAATAATAATAATAATAATAATAATAATAATGTTTTGTTTATTCTAGCACAGTTAAGGCCATAAGGCCTTCTCTTCCACTCAACCAGCACAAATACAAATAAATATTTGACAAATATAGATATACACTATACCAATTATAAACAGTTAAAGATACAATAAAGTAGCAATGTAAATTTCATGTACAAACAACATTTTATACGATAATAACAATAATATTTACGATAATCATAATAATAATATAATAATAATGATAATAATAATGATAATACGAGGGCGGATCGGAAAGTAACGCACAATATTTTTTTCTGCCTTGGTATTGCAGCTAGAATGTTGAAATTTCACAGAGATATAGTGCGACGTTTTCACTACAGATGGTATTTTTTTCTCAGGTGCACCTCTTGCGAGAGAAGCTTGAACTATGCAACAAAGATGGCGCGCATGCTACAGTCGTCCACCTGTGAGGAACAGAGAAGTGTTGTTCGATTTCTGTGGGCCAAAGGGCATAAACCCAGTGAAATTCACAGGGACATGCGTGGCGTGTATGGGGATGATTGTATGGACCGTAGCAATGTCTCCAGGTGGTGCACATTCTTCCAAGAGGGACGCGTGAACCTTAGTGATTCGCCACGTGATTCGCCTTAGTGATTCCTGGCCGGCAAACGCTTTGAGACAGATGTGGAAGTGAAATCAGCAGTGCGCAGTTGGCTACACTCCAACCAAACGGACTTCTACGAACAGGGCATATTGAAACTGGTAACACGATGGGAAAAATGTGTTGAGAAAGTTGGTGACTATGTCGAAAAGTAGGTAAAAGATGTAAGTTCATTTGTGATTTTTTTTCCTTTTTTTTACTATTAAACTTAAAAAAAATATATTGTGCGTTACTTTCCGATCCGCCCTGTGGACGACTGTAGCATGCGCGCCATCTTTGTTGCATAGTTCAAGCTTCTCTCGCAAGAGGTGCACCTGAGAAAAAAATACCATCTGTAGTGAAAACTTCAAACTATATCTCTGTGAAATTTCAACATTCTAGCTGCAATACCAAGGCAGAAAAAAATTAATGTCCGTTACTTTCCGATCCGCCCTCGTAATAATAATAATAATAATAATAATAATAATAATAATAATAATAATAATAATAATAATAATACTTAGTTACATTAACGTTTGGACCGAAATCCAGTTTCATAGGACTGGAGATGGAGCAGAAATATTAATTTTGAACAGAAAAAAATATATCGAAAATATAGTGAAAAAAGAATGCAAAATTAAAAGAAAAGTTTTAGGTCGACAAGTCATAGGTGAAGCGTTCAGACTCAGAAGGAAAGGAAATAAAAATATATACAGACATTCATAGTGATATTAGGAAACGAAGGTTAACATTTTATGGCCATATTAAACGAATGAACTCAAATAGGCTTACAAAACAGATAATGGAATTCTACGAAAACAGAAGAAAAGCTCCAGTGGATACTGTGAAGTAGATTGATGAAGTCAAAAAGGACTTAAAATTGGCAGGAATTACTAAAGAAGATACCTCAAACAGAGATATATTTAGAATTAAGGTGAATAAGTGGCAAGTTGACCAAGAGGACAAACCAAAGAAAAAAAACTGGAGCAACTTAGACAGATGGTAGAAAACAAGCTCATAATAAGAGAATGAAAGAAATTTGGGCTCAAAGGAAACGCCTCTAAGTACTTTGCGTAGTCCTACATGGGCTCATCCGCAATAATTATAATAATAATAATGGTATAAATATGATAAATTATACGAGAAACACCAATTAATATATGTATACCTTACACTGGGTAATGATGAAGTCGAGACTAGAGCAAATATAAATTTAGATTTCTTTTAAAATATGCCAATGTCCGGCAGCCCCTTATTTCTTGTGGTAGGGAATTCCAGTTGCGGGAAGTGAAGATAGTATATGACATGGAGTGATGTGATGTCCTATGTTGCGGTATATTAAGCAAGAGACTATGTTGTGATCTTGTGTTTAAGTTATGGTTTGAGGATAGATACTGGAAACGAGATGATAAATAATTGGGAATCGAGGTATGTAGGATCTTAAATAAGAGAATTAGACAATGCGATTTTCTTCTCTCTTTTAGGACCAGTTTCACCAACAGAAGTAACTCTATTACGCCAGTTTTCCCCATGTATAATGCATAGCTTAAACTGGCGTAATACAGTTATCTCTGTTGGTGAAACCGACCCTTAGATGTAGCTGTGACAATTCGTGGAATAGTTACTTTACAAACACCCTGTATTTGTGATCGACCTTCTGAAAGAAAGACACAGTAGGAGGATGATGTGCAACACGAAGGGCTAAAACTGCAGTGGATTGTCAAATAAACATTATTTCATTTGATGGCGTTTTACCAGTAGCATGACTAGCTGCACATTGCGTTTATTATTTCTGTAATTGACAAATTCTGTAATAACACATGTGAATGACAATTTTCAACAGATATTTTAATGCTTATGGACTTATTCACTGCTCGTGAAAGTTATCCATTTTCCAATTCAACAGAAATATGAAAAGTACATGACACTTCGATTACAATCGGACGGATTTGACATATTTATGATATATGAGAGAATAATTGTGATAAATCACACACAACACTCAGATGAGAAAAAATCTACCACACATTAGGTGGACAATGAATAATTATAGCTTATAAATGTTCATTTGTATTTATCTGTTTCAACATTACAGAGGTCTATATTTTATTCTACGAAGTACTCCTCCTACAAAATCAGAGAAAATGGCATTATTTACTTCTCCTACTTAAAATTCTCTACAAGCCAATTTCAAATTATGTCTTCTCTCAAATTCCGTATTTATCATAAGTAATGCCACGAGTGATTTCCAAATTATCGATAAATTCACGACTCACGAAGTGAGGAGTGAATTTATCTAGACTATTTAACTCATGCCCCAAATGGGAGTCAATGACCAATCACGTGTCAATGAATTCTGTTTTACAACCAATCAGAGTCGTGTTTCACGAAATACTTATCAATATTAAATTTACCATATTAAAAAAAGCTCCTCCTTTTTAATATTCTGAACAGGTCTGACCATTATTTTGCAGTGACTGAGCCCATAAGAAATACGGCTACTAGATTGTACATATAGTGCATAGATGCCAACACATAGCGCTTGCAGGAGTTAATATAAAACATTTGTAGCAATTTATTATACCACCAAAAAAAAGAAACCACTGCTTGCACTTTCTTAAATGTATTTTTCTCCAGGTAATAATCCAGAAAAATATAATTGTCATATTTACATCATACGACATCAGAAATGAATTAATATACAGTTTGGTGTGTTTCATTTTTTCCTCCACTAGAGAGCATTCTTACAATATTGCGTTCCTTTGGCAATAAATAGTATGATCTGGTTGCAGTTATAAACAAAAGAAGCAGATGAAGCGTACCTATCGTTTCTCATTTGTTTTCAAACATCGCCGTTTACATTAAATATATAAATATTTTAAAATAACTATAGTTAAACAATGATTTCTGAGTAAACAGCTTAATTTTATTCGTTAAATAGTCCTATCAAATGCCACTCTTGATTTCCAAATTCTCTAGATAAATTGGAAATAACTCGTGGCATTACTTATGAGAATTTGGAAATCAAGAGTGGCATTTGTTAGGACTATTTAACGAATAAAATTAAGCTGTTATTCACAAATCATTGTTTAACTATAGTCATTTAAAAATATTTATATATTTAATGTAAACGGCGATGTTTGAAAACAAATCAGAAATGTGAGGTTATGTTCATTCACTGCACCTTGATCATATTATTTATTGCCAAATAAGATCGCAATATTGTAAGAGTGCACCCAAGTGGAGAAATAATGAAACACATCAAACTATATATCATAATCAACATTACGGGTTATTCATTTATTTTTTTAGTAAACAACTCAGTAAAATCAAAGAATCTTTTCAGTATTTGTTATATTCAGTGTATTTGTTGGAGAAAAATAATGCTTTGACCTGTTCACAACATTAAAAAGGAGGAGCTTTCTTTATCACAAAAGCCGGAGCTGATAAAGAGAAATCGATAAAGAGCGAGGTGAAACACGACTGTGATTAGTTGTAAATCAAAAATCATTGTAACGTGATTAGTGATTGATTCCCATTTGGGGCATGAGTTAAATAATCTTATTAAATACAATCATCATCTAAACACACGATCACATCGTAATCTCTTGCTCAATACGACTGAGCATTGCTCATATAATCACTCCTCATCTTCTTATTGTATGCATAGATTACGTCATCGTTCCCCAACCTGTGGATCGCGAACCTCCAGGGGGTTCATCAACTATTTCAAGGAGTTCGTCAAAACTTTTCCATAATGGCGAGGTTAGGTCTATTATTGTTTCCTTCATTTCTGATTCATTGTAATAATACTATTTTTTTTTAATTATGAACATTCCACAATAGAGTGTTTCTCCTTCAACCCAAAGTGATTGTCGCCAGAGGTTCCTGTCTAGAGCATCTTCTTCCTTCAGATCCCTAGCTTCCATAATTTTCCTCACTCCATCCATCCAATTTTCTCTAGGTCTGCGTCTTCCACTTCTTCCATTAGCTTTCCAATTAAGGATCTTCTTTGGTATTCTCCCTTATTAATAATAATAATATTATTATTATTATTATTTTAAAATTAAATTAACCCTATAATATCCCTTGTTACATATGTGTAACATATTTATCACGTTATTTCCACAATAATTTAATATTTACCGCGAATACCTGATTTACAGTTATGTAACAATATTAAGAATGCATTTGATTTCGCTACAACTAGGCCTACACGTTGTGTAACTTTTAAGCCGTAACTAGAGTAACTTTAGGTTTTAACCGTTAAGGGTTAAGTTAATTTAAGGTTATTAAACCATTTGCTTGGAATTAAATTTTATGCATATCTACTATATTTATATTTAAAAGTAAGTGATTCACCCTATTCAGATCATTGAGGAGGGGGTTCGCGAGTCGAAAAAGGTTGGAAACCGCTGGGTTACGTCATAAATATATCCTCAACTCGTGTCCAACTCAGGATCGGGTCGAGGGATGAAATGAAATGAAGCTCCCTATGTAGAGGTCTGTGAATGACAAGATACCGGCCGACCACACCCAACGCATCATCACAGGGCAGATGAATGAAATTAAACGAAATGGATGAGTATGGAGAAATGGTGGAATAAAATTGTGGCAGGGGAAAACAGGAAAAACTCCGAGAAAAACCTGCCTAAGCTCCGTTTCGTCCACAACGATACTTACATTTAGTGACCGAGACTCGATGTCGGGCCCCAGCGGTGAGAGGCGAGCGTCTAACGCTTGCGCCACGTAGCCGCCAGGTGACGTCATACCAAGTACAATTTCTTTAAAAAAAATATCTGCTACTTTAGCTAAAAATTCCCAAACTTCTTTCATTTATTAATTAAATAAAAATAAAACTTATAGTTTTATTTGATTTTCATATTTATTAAGATATAATTCAGATACAGCTGTTTCGGTACACTGTACCTTCTTCAGACATGTATAAAAAGCGTAGATTAATTCATTGTAGTTTATTACTTTCTTTGTATTTTTTTTTCTTTTCTTTTTATGTATAGTAGATTCGAGCTGTTATTCCTTTTTTAATTCATTGTATCATTAATTTAATTTTAATTGTATTTAGTTTCATTCTATTATTAGACATTAATTTCATTATTATTCAATATGACAGATAATTAATTTTTCAATGACTATTATTATAACTTTTTTTTGTATTCATATGTAACATATGTTTGTTCTGTTTAATATGACTATTATTGTAATTTTTTTTTGTATTCATGTGTAACATATGTTTGTCCTGTTTAATATGACTATTATTGTATTTTTTTTGTATTCATATGTAACATATGCTTGTTCTGGTGAGTGGAAGAGAAGGCCACATGGCCTTAACTCAACCAGGCTAAATAAATCTATTCTAAATCTATTCTAAATTACAAATTGTGTTATTATAGCACATATCAACTGATCTGAGCAACAATACAACAATAATTTATTTAAATGTTTTAATTTAACTAAGGCGATCCATTCAAATAAAGTTGAGAATTTAACAATTTATTACTACTTTTCAATTTATTTATTTCTACAGCCACCAAAAGGTCCAACTTACTTCTTTCATTTAGTTAACTAACTCACTGGCACTACCGAATCTGTAGGTGCATGGCCGCGCAGGCATAAGCTATCCATTACATCTCTATCCTGAGCTAATATTTTCCAATAAGTTTTTTGTAATACGGTTTCATATTTAATTTTATATTTGAGTTTTATGGCTTTAATGCACACACAAAACACATAAATGAAAACCTTCTAATAATTAAATGAGGTAAGAAAATAATATCTTATAAAATAAAAGCTTTAACAAAATTAATATCGGGTGTATGAACCCTCAGCATCTATTACCGCCCTCAATCTGCGGGGCATTGATGCAATCAAATTTCTAAAGTCACGTGGACTTTCGGCTAGAACATCCCAGGCGTCCTGAATTTGTGCCCATAAGCCATCTTTCGTCTTTCGTGCATCTGAAGGACAATTAGAGTTCATTATAAACAAACTTGTTAGAGGCTGTTGCTTTTGCGCAGAACGTGTGCGCATCAGTCTATTAAAATCAATACATCAGCTAGAACAAACCCTGAATGTGGTAAAATAATTGCTACAATAACGACATTAACAATGATTTAGTTCAATTGTCAAAATAAAATGTATTTAATTCATCAAACATTTTAATACAAATACCACGAAAAGAAAATTACATAATTGAGGACGCGAACCTGCGACCTTCATTAACAGAACCAGTGACTGCATGCTTTTACCGCTGACCTAACAGGGCACGTAGGAGTGTCTTCACTCAGTTCATGCCACATAACGCAGTAGCTCAATTATGACTAGTTTACTAGTGTGAACCCAGCGCTGTGTCGAGTAGGACTTAGAAGAAATATGCGATCAAGAGATGACTCATTTTTTTTTGTCTAAGGGTGTACAATCTGAACACTTAGATTTAACGTGACACTAGATACAGTGTGAGTATATTTTCATTTGCCCATTGGGCGCTTTACATATTATTATGAAACATTTTCAGTTTTTTTTATTTGAGAAAAGTTTGGACAAAAGACAAAATGCATAACTCTCTAAATACATGATCAAAAGCTTTAATTGATTTAAATTGTTAGTGAAAATGTTGCTTGTGCAATGAAATGTATTAGTTTGAATTGGAACATAAAAACATTTTTGCTAAAGGCTTTTTTATGTTGAACAATATCCATGATTATATGGATTCAGTAGGTCACAAATGTAGATTCTACAAAGTGCTAAGCGAAGTAAATCGTATAAGTGACTTATAATGCTTGAATCGATATATTACAAACGGTGACCAGACGAAACATAAAGGAATATGAAATAAATCCCATGGCACAAAATGCTTAGAAAGCCTCAGTCCTAACATCCTGCTGAATATGGCCATATATTGGCCACTACACTCTAATTCAACCAACAGAAAGAAATACTTAGATATAAACCGACAAAATATTTTGGCCGAATGTGCGGGAAAACGATCACTGTTTTTACAAAGAGACCTAAAACAAGTTTGGGGAAAATAATCTTATGTACTCAATCTAGGATTTAAAGAGAGATCAGGGCTTGCTTGGTTCGGGTTAGGGGCATGGAATTTTTTTAAAATTAGCGACGATCACGATATGCGAATATGTCCAATGTGCGAGAGCTTTGAAGACGAGATACATATATTAGGAAAATGTAACGATTTAGAATATTTGAGGCGTCAGTTATCACCGGAAATATTTCTAAATTCAAATCGTGAAAGATTGGCATGCTACGAGTTATTGGTAAGCCCAGAAAATTAGATAAACTTGGGTAGATTTCGGGACAAAACGCGGAAAATAAGAACAACACTCATTCATGAATAAATAAATATGTTAACAAATTGCAATACCATTAATTCTTAATAATTCTACATAACTAAGTTAATGTATAATGTAATTGTATTGTTATCTAATTGTAATATTATTGTGTTTTCTTTTTTGTTTTAAGTATATTATTACCAAACATCAATGTATTATAACGGACTGTCAACAGCACGTACGGCTTACTGCCCGTGCGATCCATATTTGTAAATAATATTGTATGTATGTTACTTTTAGACTAATAAAGTCCTTATGTATCTTAATTCAACCCAGGAAGTTAGTACAGAACTTACGGCTACGCCAGTGTCCCCCTACGTACAGGGGGTAGATGTTGTTTAGGGAGGGGAGCAGGGGCAAGGTTAGCAGTATTTTTTCCAAATCTATAATATAATAATAATAATAATAATAATACTTTATTTATTCTGACAGAGTTAAGGCCATAAGGCCCTCTCTTCCACTCAACCAGCACAAATACAAATAAATATTTGACAAATATACGAGTAGATATACACTATACTAATTATAAACAGTTAAAGATACAATAAATGTAGCAATGTAAATGTCATGTACAAACAACATTTTATAGGGTAATGGCAATAATGATACGATAATAATAATAATAATAATAATAATAATAATAATAATATAAATATGATACATTATACGGGAAACAGCAATTAATATATATATATATATATATATATATATATATATATATATCTTACACTGGATAATAATGAAGTCGAGTTTAGAGCAAATATAAATTTATCTACGTACTATACATTTAAAAAACATAGTTTTTCTTTAAGTATGAGAGTCGATACTTTCACACAGGATAGTACAGGTCCGCACGAGCTCAGTGACAAGTGGTAACTGTTCTTTTCTTTAAGAGGTGGTGGCTTGGACGGCTACAACTTACAACTCTGTACCTGCTGTGTTGCATAATTCAGTTTTATTTAAGGATTTTTTGAAGAAAATACTGTTAAATGGCAACCCAGTTCCCTAATCCAAACACAGAGTAACTTCCTGGGTTGAATCTGACTGTATCAACCTCAGCTAGACAGAGTCTATGAATTGCTTTTGTGGTTGTCCAAGTATCTCGTATTCTTAATTGTATTCCAAACTGCTCTAATGATTTCATTTTTGCCACTGGTTTCAAGGATATATGAGTGATCCGATTTTATCCACTGACAACCTTTCACTCCTTATAACGTAACATGTCACAAGACAATCACGTTATAAGCTGGTACTCTCGCAGAGTTGCTTTCATATCATATGAACCTTCAGAAATCAAAATTTCAGATTATAAATCAAGGTGGATCCAACATGTTCATCGAATGGAAGATCACAGGATCATCACCATCATCATCATAGTACATTCACGAATTTAAGCCATTTGTTGACCTGTTTCGGCCTCAAGAGAAACATCATCCAAAAGTCAATGAGTGGACGTCCTAGTCTTCTTCTTCCTGCAGGTTGATAAGATCACAGGATACCCAAGTAAATGTTATTGTAGGGTTCTTTAATAATAATAACCCATCCATGCATAGTAATTCTGCACGAAGGCAAGTCCTTCACTGCAATCATAGTATTTTTCATGCTATGCTTGCAGCTTTACTAGGGAATTTTAGGTGTGGTAGCTTCCCGTTGCTTTCCACACCGGTGAAGGATGATGATGATGATGATGGCCATATGATTTCGGGGACCGTTTGGGCTTTAGAGTTTTCCTGACATTTGTCTTACAGGTGAGGAAAAACCCCGATAAAAACCTCACCCAGAAAAAACTGCCCCGAACGGGGATCGAACCCGGGCCCGCTGCGTGACAAGGCTACCTCGAGGCCACAGTGGTGTACAATAATAATAATAATAACAATAATAATAATAATAATAATAATAATAATAATAATAATAGCTTTATTTTACCTGGCAGAGTTAAGGCCTTAAGGCCTTGTCTGCCACTCAACCAGGTTTTTCGTTTCTAACACGTGTATCTTGCGTTTAAATAAACATACAAACATGAAACTAGTACTAATGGAAAGAGAAACTCAAAAATATTTTGATTATAGTATCACAGTTGACAGTATCGCAGTTGGCAACAATGTCCGCGACTCTACTAAAGTGAACGTATTCTGCGCTTTAAGCCTGCGGAAAGTGTACGGCCCGTTCTTCTTTGTAGAGAAAACAATTGGAGAATGTGAGTACCTGGATATGCTACAACAATGGCTCCTGACTCTGCTGGAACAGGAAATGGACAAACGTGATCTATCAACAGGACGGCGCACCCCCTCATTTGCATAATGAAGTCAGATTGGAGCTCAACACCAGACTAACGAGCCGATGGATTAGCCGTGTTGGTAATGATAATGAATAACTTCTTCCTTGGCCTCCGCATTCGCCAGACCTCACACCCCTTATATTAGTTATGTCAAAGATCTTGTGTACAAGCCACCTCTTCCACATACCGTCCTTGATCTAAGAGGGCGCATTACAGCAGCCGTCGAAACAGTTGACCGTGATATGCTACAACGTTCCTGAGCGGAAATAGACTACAGGCCTAATGCGTGTCGTGTTACCAACGGAGCTTACATTGAACATCTGTGAAGTACTTTTTGAGTTTCCCTTTCCATTAGTACTAGTTTCATGTTTGTAACCTGTTCGAAATAAATATATCAGACAAGAAATGTATGCCCAAGAAACTGTTATCGATAGGATAACAAAGAGAGCTCTACAGTGGTATGGACATGTACAACGGATGTCGGAAGACCAGTGGCCTAAACAGGTGTTAGATTGGATGGTACCAGGCAGAAGGAAGAAGGGGAGAAGTAGAAGAGCATGGTATGAGGGAATATATGATGCCATGATGAAGAGCGGTATGGAAGATGGACAATGGAAAGATAGGAATCTTTGGAAAGCAGGAATCAAGGACAAACTGCTGTAAAGTGGAAAGCCTGTATTAAGTATTAAGTAAGTTTATTTAAACGCAAGTTACACGTGTTCGAAACCCGAAAGAGGTTTTTTTATATCTGGCTTAACTTGGCAAACAGAGGGATGGAGATATAAGGGTATATCCTCGATCGCTTCCGCCCAGTTACAAAATAAATAACCCACCCTGTTGTCAGCTTTCGTCTTCCCCCTTATCCCTATTAAGATCTGGTGAAGAAACACCGACAACACTGGTGCGAATGAGAGAGGTGAGCACAGCTGTCTCTTTCTACATACTTCTTGCAAAGTTAAGCCAGACGAACAATAAGCTCAACTCGCAGGAAGAAGAAGACCAGGACCTCCACTCAAAAGATTGTAACAGATTTAAAAAATGGCCTAAATTCGTGAACGGACTATTATGATTATGGCAATGAATATTTCGAAATTAATTTTATTTTTCATCATCATTATCATCAAGGTATGGGCCTGTTGGCCCGTTCCGCTCCCCGGTGCACTATATGCTGCAGGTGCAGGTCGTCTTTCCAACGACGTTTTGATCTTCCTACATTTCTTCGGACTAGAGGCCTATAATGAAGCAGCTGTTTTGATAAACGATTATTTGACATTCTTTGTGCATGTTCAAACCAATTACGTTTATTTCTGTGTTTTCTCTCATTTATATTATATATTTGTAATTCATCTCTGATATCTTGACTTCTCTTTTGATCTCTTAGAGATACACCTGCAACTGATATATTTTTAAGATGTTAATTATATAAGTTTTTACCTGGTAAGTCAGTCGTCCTCAACTAAGTTATTAAACTTCAAGTTGTTCTAAAATGGAGGCCTTTCGAAATCAACGTTTCATCTTCTGCGTTTTAACTGGAACTGATGGTTGATGGCGTTGTAAAGGTTGTATAGTGGATTTATGTCTGCCGTTATATACTCGTTGAGCAGGTCTTTATTCCTTGCTTCTTTTAGGATCTCTATGTCTTCAAGGATGCTGATCCTTAGTTGAGCACGACTGACTTACCAGGTAAAAAAAACTTGTATAATTAACATCTTATTACATAACCTCAACAGTGCTTTAATATGAATTTCAAAAGTGTTGAATTTTATTTCAAAATATTAAAATATATAAATCAGGATATTATACATTAATTGCTGAGTAACAAAATAATTTAATTATTGTATAATTTCATTTATATCACAATAAAAATACAAATAAACTCTTGGAATCAAGACATGCTGTACAAACGATAATAAAAACACGTCTGCTAGTTAAAATCAGTGACCAATGGTAAACAGCAACACAAACAAATGCAGCTAGTACATGAAGCAAATCTCAACAAAAAAACAAAAAAGCAAACTAATGTAATCATAGTCAAGGCAAGTTTAACAAGCATAATATTTCAAATTACACAAAGTATTATCCACTCTGTTTAATATGAAAAATATTAAAATATAGATAAACTATTTTTTTTTAATTTTCTGCAGAATAAATACAATTATTGTGTTTAGAAATTAAAATATTCGGTATAAAACTCATAAATGGTATATGTTAAGTTTGATTTATTTTATGGTGGGGATTATTTCATTACCTTTAAAATATCCTCAACTCATGTCCAACTCAGGATCGGGTCGAGGATGAGATGAGATGAAGCCCCTATATTTTATAGGTCTGTGAATGACAAGGGTGCCGGCCGATCAATCCTGACGCACCGTCACAGGGGCAGATGAATGAAATGAAATGAACGAGATGAGTATGGAGAAATGGAATGAAACTGTGACAGGGGAAAACGGGAGAAACCCCGAGAAAAACCTGCCCAAGCTCCATTTCATCCACCACGAAACCCACATGGAGTGCCGAGACTCGATCTCAGGACCCCAGCGGTGAGAGGCGAACGTCTAACTACTTGCGCCACGAACCCGCCTTCTTTAATTTTTTTTTAATCCTTAAATGAATGTAGTTATCGTTTTAAAACATTCGTCCCGCAGTAATTGTCTAAAATAGGCGAATTCATTATGGAACCGAAGTTATTTATGGTTCGATTCCGCTGGTTTTCAGAATATAAATTTCTTTTGTTACATTGGAGAAAAGCAATTTATTGCTAACTTATTTAAACGTGTCAGACTGCACGGAAAACAAACCTATCAAAACCTAAGCTATTACTATACTAATTCCGAGCTGAGTTCCACTTGTACTGTAAACAAACTTGCATAAGGTAGACTCCGTCTATTGTGGGAACTGTGGTGCTATTTTTAACAGCCATATAATGAACTGTGTACGAAACTTACATCGATAGAAACATAGTTCTTAAGCATCATCATCATCATCAACAACAAGGATTAAGCCCAATGGCCTGTTCCGATCTCATTATAGATCGAATTGGTCCTTCCATTTCTTCAATGGTCTTCCCAACATTCTTCTCCCTTTTGGTTTATAATTATACATTCTTCTTGGTATGCGCTGTTCATTCATTCGTAATACGTGCTGAAGATAAGCATTTTGGTATAATGTTATTCTTTCACAAGGATTAAATATATTAAGTTCTGTTCTTATATCTTCGTTTTTCTTTTTATCGGTCCTGTGGTGTCCTGCTATTGCTCTTAACATCTTCATTTCAGCAGCCTCTATTTGTTTACTATCTGCCTTTGTTAATGTCCAGGTTTCACATCCATAGAGAAGAGATGTAACTGCCAATACTTTGTAAAACTTCAAAATAGTTTATTTTCTAGTCTTATTCAATAAAGTGCGTTTAATTGTGCCACATAGATAATTGAATCGTTGTATTTTAGTGTGTTTATCTAAATTTCTGTCATTGCCTAAATGACATCCCAAATAATTAAAATTCTGAACTTGGTCTATAATTACATTGTTTATCATTATTTTTGTTCTTATTGCGCATTTTCCTTTCAGAGCTAATATTTTTGTTTTAGATGTAGATATTCTTAAATTGTATTTTAGAGTGATATTATTTAAAGTATGAAGGAATTGTTGTAAAGCATTTTCTGATGCTGAAATTATTACTTGGTCGTCTGCAAAAAGCAGAGTTGTCAATACACTATTTACATTAATTTGTTCTTGCCATCCATTTATGGCATGGTCCAAGTATAAATTAAATAATACTGGTGACAATGGACACCCTTATCTTACTCCTTGGTTTATTTCTATGTTTTGTTTACTAATTTTATCTCCGCAGTCTATTTTAAAATTTGTTAGTTCTTAAGCAATATCGTATTTTACGGGAAATAAGACTGAATACAAGGTAAGTTGGTACCAATAATTAGGAACTTCCTATATTTCTTATTTATTTACTTATGACTATTTAACTCATGCCCCAAATGGCAGTCAATGACCAATCACATTTCAATGAATTTTGATTTACAACCAATCACAGCCTTTTTCACCTCGATTTTATAAATTTAATGTTATCACTTTAAAATCAAGCTCCTCCTTTTTAACATTCTGAATAGGTCATATCATTATTTTGCAGTGACTGACTCTCTAAAAAATACGTTTAATATAACAATTTA
Source organism: Diploptera punctata (assembly GCA_030220185.1). Classification (NCBI taxonomy): domain Eukaryota; kingdom Metazoa; phylum Arthropoda; class Insecta; order Blattodea; family Blaberidae; genus Diploptera; species Diploptera punctata. Next base: position 696,657 of record JASPKZ010004543.1, read on the forward strand.
TATATTAAGATGTAAGAATTGTAGAATGCATGTGACTACCACATTGAATATATAGTGCACAAATTTACCCTGATAGTGCTTGCGGGATATAATATAAAAACATTTGTAGCAATTGATTATACCACAAAAAAAAACACTGTTAGTCAGATAAAAAAGTGTTTGTTTTTATCTCCACTATCATACTGTAAACGTTATTTTTTAACATCCTGTATGTATATATATATATATATATATATCGGCCATGAACCTATGGGTTCGACAGTGCCAGTGAGTAAGTAAGTAAGTATATATATACATATATATATGCGTTATGAGGCGAAATGTTTAACGTCTAAAAAGCAAAGTAAATAAACACTACTGTCCCTAAAGGGTTAAAATTACATACAGCGGTGTTATTAATATGTGTTTATGAACTTGTGTTGTTGTATTACTGTCACGCGATTTCTTGACATTTTTGTTTTTTAATTTGCATAATGTATTTGTATTAGTTTGTTTTACTTTCATTTGTACATACGTCACTAAGAGACAACCGAACCGGCTTTTACCAACGTAAAGTTCAAATGTTAACTTAGTTCTTTTGTTTTATGTCACGTATTAATATCCAATACTTTTCCTTTTGTTTTTATGTCATACTAGCTACTGCTCGGTGTGCGCTGCTGCTACGCCTAAATAAATTAAAAATGTGTTTTTACTTTTAGTTGAATAACTAAAAAAGGAATTTTTTATAATACCTACCTATTTTAACAATTTACTGAGTTTCGTAGTATAACATCGAAATTTTCGATCGCTAGAACGAATTTAAAATTTTTGTTTCAGGTGAACTCCTACACTTAATGATTTTAAGTGCATAATAGATAAAGGCTAATCATTCAGCGTATCTGAAAACCTGTATGTACAAAGGTATACGTTGCGACGAATCAAACATAGCGGTTGCTAGAGTCAATTTTTATTTTCGATTTCAGGTAAACCTCAACTTCTAATGTTCAGACTTCACTGATGTTTTCATAATACCTATCACAATTTATTTTAATAGCATATACTGAGTTTCGTTGTGAAATACCGAAAATTTCGACCGCTAGAGCGATTTTTAAATTTTTGTTTTCAGGTGAACTCCCACACCTAATGGCTTTAGAACAAAATAGATGGTAGGTAAACAATCAACGTACTGAATGCAGCGTTGAGTCAAAATGTTGAGACAATTGTCCGAATACTTTTCGAGTTATGCGAGAACAAATATATGCAGGATAGATTATATAAAAAGATATCATAAGTAATGCCACGAGTGATTTCCAAATCATCAATAAATTCACGACTCACGAACTGAGGAGTGAATTTATCTAGAGAATTTGGAAATCAAGAGTGGCATTTGTTAGGACTATTTAACGAATAAAATTAAGCTGTTTACTCACAAATCATTATTTAACTATAGCTATTTTAAAATATTTATATATTTAATGTAAACGGCGATGTTTGAAAACAAATGAGAAACGATTAGTACGCTTCATTTCCTTCCTTTGTTCATCACTGCAACCAGATCATAATTTTATTTATTGCCAAAGGATCACAATATTGTAAGAATGCACCCTAGTGGAGAAATTTATAACCAACGTTACATGTTTCTGATGTCCTATGATGAAAATATGTCAATTATATTTTTCTGCAACGTCATTTCCTGGAAAATAATTCGTTTAAGAAAGTGCAAACAGTGTTTTCTTTTTTTGTGGTATAATCAATTGTTACAAATGCTTTTATATTATCTATCGCATGCGTTTTCTGCTGACATTCATGAAACTATATATACAATCTGGTAGCCGTACATCCTGGAACTTCAGAACAATGATGCTGGTAGGGAAATATATAACTTAAACCGCCTCTGTTTGACAGTGGTGGCTGTGGAACCATACAGACCTAGAGCTGGCATGAAGCAGTGCTTCAGATGCCAGAAGTTTAACCATACTTTCATGGGGTGTTCCTTAACCCCATCTTGCGTAATTTGCGCTGGTACTCATAGTCATCGTGAGTGTCCGGTGAGAACCGCGGCACTCACGGACAAGAGCCTGCTGAAGTGCGCGAACTGTGGGGGGAAGAGGGACATCCCGCTTCCTACCGGGGTTGTGAAGCCTATAAGAAAGCAAAAGAAATTTATGAAAAAAGAAACCAAACCAAAGTCCAACAACTCCGGCGTCCCAACCTCGAACTTTCACATCAAAATCTGTTAATCCTACAGTCTCATATAGTTCTATGGTAAATTCTGGCATCACAGTTAAACCTACTACAGGCACTGTCCCATGTCAGCCAGGGTCTGTGGCTGCTATACCAATGACGGATCAGGGACAACAACTTTTCCATAACATTCAGCCTCTGCTGAATGGTCTGTCGACACCTATGGAAAGGTTTGTGTTCCTGACAAATCTAGTGAACTCATGTTTCATATCATCCATACCTGCTACGGAAATGAAAACATAAGCAGCGAGACAGCAAGGCTAAGGAACAAAACCCCATACTGAATAAACACAATGGTGTTTGGCCGCCAAGGGACCTCAACTGGTTCCCAAAAAGCGGCACACTGGGCAATGCTAGTCATTGCCACAAAACAGTCAGTCAGTCGTATTTCTTGGGGGGTCAGTCACTGCAAAATAATGCTATATATATATATATATATATATAATATATATATATATATATATATATATATATATAATATATTCATAATGTTAAAAAGGAGGCACTTTCTTTATTATGATAAACTTTAGTTGGTAAATTCTAGGCGAAACATGACTGTGATTGGTTGTAAATAAAAAATCATTGTAACGTGATTGGTCATTGACTCCCATTTGGGGCATGAGTTAAATAGTCATCAAAATTTCTCGAAATTTTCTGGGTTCTTACTATTCTCTTTAAGGATAAGTGACACATACAAATTCAATACTACTTTAAAAAAATAAGAAGATCTAACAAGTGTCTGATGTGGACGGGATATTATCCCAGTTCTTTTTTAAATGGATAAAAAAATATCCTTAGCATCATTAAAATCATTAAGAAATTTTTTATTTGCACTCTTACATAACGTACAGTTAATGTATGTGTTTGGCTAATATGTATACTATTGAATAACACTAAGAAATTGGGGCTGGAAGTAAACATCAATCAAATTAAATATATGGTCACACAAACTATCTAACTGGCACTATCGAACCCGTAGATTCATGGCCGCGCGGATATACGCTCTCCATACATCCGTATCCTGAGCTAAAGTTTTGCAATCATTCCCTGTATAATCTACTTCTATCAAAACATAGTTAATTTTATTCTCCAAGGTAAATTTTGCTCTACAAACTGGGCGTTTTCCCTCTGGTTTTCCTACAAGAAGCCTTTTATTCCCCATTCGTGCTACATGTTCTGCCCATCCCAGTTTGAGACTTATCTGTTCTTATTATATCTGGTTTCTCTAAAGATCATGTAGCCTTCTCCATTCACCTGTCTGTTCATCTCTCTTTGGCCCAAACATTTTCCTAAGAGCTTTATTCTCAAATACTCATAATATTTTTTTCCTCCCTTAAAGTAAGAGTCCATGTTTCGCATCCATATAATATAACAGAGAATAACAGTTGTATGTATTTTCGTTTTAACTTTATTTGAGTGAAGTTGGGACAACGAGAATAGAAATGCATTGCATGACAAATATTGAACATTTTGAAGAAGTCTTTGAATTTAAATACCTAGAAACAATAATTAAAAATAGGAATGAGATGCACAAAGAAATTAAACATAGGCTCAGTTCTGGAAATGCGTGCTATTGTGCATTACAAAGACTCTTGTCATCCCAAATTCTCTCAAAAAAGTTAGATTGAAAATACATGAAAATATTATTCTCCCAGTTATATTACATGGATATGAAACATTATTATACCCTAGAGAGAACTAAAATGTGATATAATAAAACGCACATGAATGTCAAAATCCTCTGGCTATTCGCCTATGGACATGTTACAGCAAAAATGTTACAAATATATTTAAAAAGTTTTCAAATTGAACAATAATTTCATCAAATTCTGATTGTGAATTTGTAATAAAAAACAACCTGGGAAACTGCAGTTATATATGCTGAAAAATAAAGTTTTGATGTCCCTTCTATTGAATACAAATAAGATGGTTTCAAATTCAGGAGAAGAAAACATAGGAATTTCTTATATTTTCTATATTTTCCGTTTTCCAATAATAGAACATATTTGACGGACTCCTCCGTAGTTTCCTGAAGGATCGGATACTCTTCTGTCCGGGTTACTATATACTCGTACTACTCAGAGGACTTTTACGCTCTTAAAAATCAATAGCAATGTTGAATGGGATTTTGTGGGATAGGCAGATATTCAAAGAAACTAAAATCCGTATTTTTAAGTCTGTAGTAAGCCGTTTGTCAAACATTGACTCTTATTTTAAGGGAGGAAAGTAAATTCCGAGCATTTAAGAATATAGTTCTTATGAACATTTTGGACCAAAGAGAGACGAACAGACAGATGAATGGAGAAGACTACATAACATTTAGCTACATGATCTTTATAATAATCACAGTTAAGTATCGTAGACTGCGAAGCGCAGGACATCTGGCACGAATGAGAATGAAAGAGATATATGGAAGCTACTTCTAGGAAAACCAGGGGGAAAATGCCCAGTTGTAAAACCAAGAATGAGTTGGGATAATAAAATTAATCATGATTTGAGAGAAATACATTATACAGGGGATGATTGGAAAACATTAGCTCTGGATAGAGATGTAAGCAGAGCTTATGTCCGCGCGGCCATGAACCTACAGGTTCGATACTGGCAGTGAATTAGTTACTTAATTACTTAGTTATTATAAACTAAATGAAATATCAAAAAAATACAACATGGAAATATCCTCACAAAAATAAAAAACAATGGCCTTCAAGGGTGCTCATCCAGTTCGGACAAAGATAATATTCGAAAATAAACCAATAGAACAAGTGGTAAGATATAACTTCCCAGGTTGCGAAATATCATACACAGCGGAAACAGATATAAATAACAAAATAAATAAGCTTAATAATATAACAGGAACACTAAAAAGAACTTTGAAAAATAAAGCCAGGAAAGACTCTATAATGAAATTATAGAAGACAATAGCAGTGCCTATTATCACTTATGGATCCGAAACATGGACAGTGACAACACAACAGTCTGCCAGAATACAAGCTACTGAAATGAGATTCCTCAGGCCAATAGCAGGATATCAAAGAACAGACAAAAAACATAACACAGAAATAAGACAACAACTAAAAATAGAAAAATTAAACTCAACAATAGAGAAATACAGAACAAACTGGAAAGAACACTTGGCAAGGATGACTGAGAATAGAATACCAAAAGCAGCATACAACTATTCACCACGAGGAAGAAGAAGCTTGGGAGGACCCAGGAAAAAATGGAAAGAGCAGCAATTTGGAGCCGGAACAGGCTAGTAAATAAGCCTAAACCGTGAAGAAGAAGAAGAAGACTTAGTTATTTAGTCGGTTATAGTAATAAGTTTAATGACCTATGGAGCCGAAACGTGGACTATAAATGCCAAATTAAAGTCAGAATTCAAAGTACAGAAATTGATTTTTTAAGAAGATCTGCACGATGCTCTAAATTAGACAGGATTAGAAACAGTATTGTCCGAGAAAAAAATGTACTTTAACGAAATAATTATACAATTTGTGGGAAATAAACAATTACAATGGTTTGAAACGTGAAGAGGATGAATGAAAATATATTGCCAGTTAGGAGTTTGGAATGGATTCCTAATCGGAGGAAAAAAAGAGGGAGATCCAAGAAGACATGGATAGAGGGAATTATGAATTCGATAAAGGACAGGGGACTGCAGGATGGTGACTGGAAGGGTAGAGATGAATGGAAAAAGAGGATCAAAACTTAATAATTGGATAGAAGATGATGATGTATACATTTAAAACATTATTTTTTTTTATCAATGACAATTCTCCTCAATACAGAAGTTTGTCTCCAGTCATCTGATAACTCTCTTAATTTAGAAATTCAGTTGAAAAAAAATTATTTGTTGAAATTCTCTCAATAAAACACAAATTAATAAAATTAAGCTAATAATAAATATTATAAATAATTCCAATACTCAAACAATATCATAATAAAAATAGGTTACAATATTGACATCTAAAATACACAAAGTTAGATATTACTGTTCAGAACTGTACACAGTTTATGATGTTATGCCATTTGCTCCTATCTTGTACATCATCCTACACTACACCAAATCTTTCCACTGACATATGCACATTCTGTATCCAGGTAGTAGCAGGTCGTCCTCTTCCTCCCCCTCTTAATTTCTCATTATTGTACAATCCTGGGCATTCTTCCTGCTTCCATTGTACGTACATGTTGATAGCATTGTTTATTTATACAAATGCAGGGGACTTGACAGAAGTCATTGTCCATAATTATGAGTAAACAAAAATATGTACAATAAATTAAAACAATAGAACATTATAGCAAAACAGAAAGTTTGGCTCTTGCTTCCCAGTATCTATGCTTGAGCGTAGCAGAGTGAAGTGCCTGACACTGTAGCAGGTGGTTTCTGTCCAAGTTGGTGTTCGTGGAGCACTGTGGGCAATGAACACTTCTGTGTAGTTATTTCCTTTCTATTGTGAGACTTTCTTCTTCCACTTCCATAAGGCGTTGTATTTCTGTGTTTTTTTATTTTATCCCTCACGGATATCCTGGCTGATCGTCTCCAGAAGTCCATTTCCAGTGCATTCATTTCAATAACATGTTTTCATAAGTAATGCCACGAATGATTTCAAAATTATCGATAAATTCACGACTCACGAAGTGAGGAGTGAATTTATCTAGAGAATTTGGAAATCAAGAGTAGCATTTGTTAGGACTATTTAACGAATAAAATTAAGCTGTTTACTCACAAATCATTATTTAACCATACTTATTTTAAAATATTTATATATTTAATGTAAACGGCGATGTTTGAAAACAAATGAGAAGCGATAGGTACGCTTCATCTGCTTGTTTTGTTTATCACTACAACCAGATCATACTATTTATTGCCAAAGGAACGCAATATTGTAAAAATGCTCTCTAGTGGAGAAAAGATGAAACACATCAAACTGTATATTAATTCATTTCTGATGTCCTATGATGTAAATATGACAATTATATTTTTCCGGATTTTTACCTGGGAAAAAAATACATTTAAGAAAGTGCAAACAGTGATTTCTTTTTTTTGGTGGTATAATCAATTGCTATAAATGTTTTTATATTAACTCCCACATGCGGCATGTGTTGACATTCATGCACTATATATACAATCTGGTAGCCCTATTTCTCACAGGCTCAGTCACTGCAAAATAATGGTCAGACCTGTTCAGAATATTAAAAAGGAGGAGCTTTCTTTAATATGGTAATTATAACACTGATAAATATTTCGTGAAACACGACTCTGATTGGTTATAAAACAGAAATCATTGAAACGTGATTGGCCATTGAGTCCCATTTGGGGCATGAGTTTAAATAGTCTGCTTAACGTCCATATCTCTGCCCCATAGAAGACTATATGCTATAGTATGTTTAAAATATTTTATTTTTATACCATTTATTATATCCCTGCTCCACAAAACCGAGTTCAGCATTCAAATTACTTTCTTTCAGTTAGTTATCTTTTGGTTAATATCTATGTTCGATGTACCCTCTATTTCCAAAATTGAGCCCAAATAAATTGTTAAATATTTTTTACGAATTTTCTATAATACAGTGTTTTTCCTTCAACCCAAAGTGATTTGTCGCCAGAGGTTGCTGTCTAAAGCTTCTTCTTCCCTCAAATCTCTAGCTTCCATACTTCTCATTCCATCCATCCAAAGTTCTCAAGGTCTACATTTTCCACTTGTTCCATTAGCTTTCCAATCAAGAATCTTCTTCGGTATTTTATCTTCTTCCAATCTTATGAGGTGTCCATACCACATCTTCTACTTTTTACTATTTTTTTAACTTGCATAAAATCCCTTATTGTACTGTTTCTGACTTTATCCCTTCTTGAAGTTCTTATCGGTCGCCTTCAAAAATCCATTTCTACAGCTAACAGCTTGTTGGCTTGTTTTCTACTTACTGTCCAGGTTTCGGACCCATATAATAAAATGCTTTGTAACAGAACTTGAAATATAGTTTTCTTCGTTCTGTATGCTATATTTCTATTCCAAAGCACTGAGTTCAACAAACCAATGCTTCTTTTTCCATCAGTTAGTCTTCTTTCAATTTCTGTAGTTGAATTCTCACTTTTATCTAAAATAGACTATTTAACTCATGCGCCAAATGGTAGTCAATGATAAATCACGTTTCAATGAATTTTGTTTTCCAACCAATGACAGTCGTGTTTCACCTCGCTCTTTATCGATATATTTTCTCAGCACCTGGTTTTGTGATAAAGAAAGCTCCTCCTTTTTATTATTCTGAACAGCTCAGAGCATTATTTTTCTCCAACAAATACATTTAATATAGCAAATAATGAACAGATTCCGCGATTTTACTGAGTTGGTTACTAAAAAATAAATAACACATAATTTTGATTATAATATACAATGTGATGTGTTTTATTATGTATCCATTAGGGTGCATTCTGAAAATATTGCGATCCTATTTGACAATAAATAATATGATCAAGTTGCAGTGAACATACATAACCTCACATGTCTAATTTGTTTTCAATCATCCCTGTTTACATTAAATATGTAAATCTTTTAAAATACTGATAACTATATTTAAATAATGACATTTGAGTAAACAGCTTAATTTTGTTCGTTAAAAAGTCCTAACTAATGTAGTTCTTGATTTCCAAATCCACTAGATCTGTAAATTGGAAATCACTCGTGGCATTACTTATGATATATAATAAATAAATAAAAATCCATCGGTCACGGCTGGTTTTTAAACACGCGAAACTTGAAGCTAGGTAACGACTATTGCGACGAGACGGTCATTTGTCATTTCTCTATTGTAACATGTTTATCATGAACATTATCCAGTCTGGTGAACCGCATTCCTTAACCAATCAACATGCTGATTAATTATTCGGATAATTAGCTTTCTAATGATGCAATTAACTCTGCTCTACTGAGCCTAATCACTCCTAGAAATACATTAATCAAACGTGATGCCTATTATTACTATCCAAATAGTAATTAACACAATCTAGGTAGACCAAATATGAATCACTGAGTATAAAAATCGGCCATGTCAATTTTGTCACATTTCGAGAAAACTGAAGTTATCTTCTATATACTGGTTTAAATCATATATTATTTTGACGCGTCGTAATAAATTTCGCGGGTAAAGACGAGAACAGTTATATCGAATTGGTATTATTGATTCGCGAGTCAAAAGACCTGCGAAAACAATCGAAATATCTAGGCTCTCATTCCACAGATCTCTTTCCCTTACGGGAAAGATCAGTGGCTAGAAACTTCCATGTTCGGTAATGTCTTGACTACAAGCCTTGAACGTTCTACCCGCCTAGTATATCTGTGACGAGGCAGGAAGGGAGTTAGTCTTGTTTTCGACAGCGGTAGCTGAAGTGACTGAAGAGAACAGAAATTGTAGTGAGCGGACTCTACAGTGACAGTAAAATAATTGTGTAAAAAATAATCTATAAAACAAGATTAGTGCAAATTGTGTGTAATCGTTTATGACGTAAATTACGTGAAGACGTCCCAGACATCGTCCGACATTAGAAATATTATACACAGAACAATTTTCTTTATGACCAGCCTCATGGTCTAGTAGTCAGCGTTCCTGATTACAATTTATGAGGTCCCGGTCAAACCATAGGAATTTTTCCTTAAAGGGAATTATTCCTATGGTTGCCCATGGTCTGGAATTTACGTTAAGTTTAGGTTAAGAACTCTCCTGACGCTTCAATATCATTTATCACCTTTCATATCATCGGGATAACGTAAATCCGCCTTCCAAGCGCCCCAACCTATGAAATGGATTACAATTTCGCCAATGACAGGTGGAAAACCAGAAATGTCATAAAAGACAACCTGGTGGCATTTATTTATTTCAATAGACACTTGGTAACACTATAAAAATACAATTATAAATATACTCTTGAGCTTATCAGTAGATGTGTTCACTTGTAAATGCATCTAAAATAGACATGACTTAATGTAATTCTCAAGGGTTAATATATACCTGAAATCTTCATTATTTGAATGGAAAACCTACTCCAGTATGTCAAAGTCAAGTCAAAAGAGAGATGAGACAGCGCAGAATGGGATATTTTAAGGTGGCTACTGCGCTGCCCGACAGCCAGAGTTCCATTTACCCCATACAACAAATAAATATAGGGCATGGCACCGTACAACCCACATACATTTAATTAAAGCAACGGAAAACACACAATTTATTGTTGCAGGGACCTGTCTCATAAAAGTAATAGTTTTTTGGTGGTTATAAGATACTAAATACAAAATTGGTACGTGTAAGTCAGTCATCCTAAACTAAATTCTTAAACTTCATCAAGTAGTTCCAATATATTTAATAATTTAGTTCAGGCCGACTGATTTTCCAGGTACCAATTTTGTATGTAATATCTTATTACATAATCTCAAAGTTGCTTTAAGTAAATTTTAAAAGTGTTTATTTTAGTAGTTACTTCTAGAATCCGGATTTGTATGTAATAAAATATAAGATTGCAATACAGATAGTGTATATATATATATATATTACGGAATTTGAAAAGCTATGCTTCGTTACTACCCGCAGGCAAAATATCGTTCGGACGCCCAAAAAACGCTAGATGGGAAATTCCTCTTTCAGATCATATCAGCCCACATGACCTAATACTTGCATGCATTATGATGATTATTATTATTTATTTAATATATAGAACTATAAACGTTGTATTTGTTAAATACATAACAGATTTTCAACAAGTAAACACTAAATCAATTGACTAAGGTATATATTTGTCTCAGGTAACACTAGTCAACATGATTTTTGTCCCATGAGTACCAATAGTTGTCCTTAATGCAGTTTTTTTATCCTGTTTTCAAATATGTATTCGGAATTTCTCCATCACCCACAGTTTTTTGTTTTATTTCAATTTCAATTAATGGATTTAAATAGTTATTTTTTAATAAACGTTTTTTCGTCCATTTGTCAATTGTAAAATAAAACGGGGAACGCTTTCATCAGGAGATTTCAGCTATGGAAACGAGATATCAAGGCAAATGGAATCCTAATATGCTGGCCGATTATTGTTGGACCATCAAGACGGATGCTCCACAGGCGAAATATAGCAGAAAATCGTCATTTCTTACTTTCTAGGCGAGTTCGAATGTTCGAATATTGTGTAGTTACGAATGTAGAAAATATTAAAGTGTTTGAAATTGTAAATTCCTGTATCTCGGAAACCTTGCGTGATGGAGAAAACCCGATATCATATTTGAATTCAGGAGAACAATTACTATCAGAATCACATATGTGTCTTTCTGAGACAAAGAAAAGTCTTATTTGTTGCTCAGTGTTATTATTCAGGTATTGCTACAATAATGTGTGTTTTTAATTTTTTTATTTGAATGTATGTTGGTGACACAGAATGGGCAAATCGTGAATTCTATCTAAGACTGTATTACGTCATAAATTTTATCTCAAGACTGTAGCCTACTGCGCAGAGACGTTGCAAGTGCCATTAGGTGGTCAAAGGCACAGAGCAGTCATAATCAAATCTCTTTCCAAGAATGTACGCGAGTTTATTCTAAGCCTCTGTCACAAAACTTCCCATTTTATCTAGAAAGTAAGATATTCTTTCATATTATGTGAGACAACATATAATATCTAAAATTATACATAGTACTAGCTAATGCCCGGCGTGCGCTGCTACGCCTAAATAAATGAAAATTAATGTACTTTTACGTTTAGTTCAATAAGTAAATTGAAAAAAATTATAAATTTATATTTTTTAGATACCACGTGCTGATTACCTGGCGTTGCCCGGGAATATACTTATCCCGATCTTCTTGACATAAATGAGCTGAAATACAAACATTAATGTACTTCTTATGATTAGTTGAATAAGTTTAATGAAAAATAATTATAAATGATTATCGTAATTATTTTAAGATTCCACGTGCTGATTACCCGGTGTTGCCCGGGAATCTAATTATTACGATCGTCTAGGCATAAATGATCTAAAAGACAAAATTCGTTATTGTGAGTTATCTGTAAAAGAATACCCGCCACGTGCTGTTATGCTTGCACAGGAATCTACGTACTTGTCTCGATCTTCTTGGCATCAAAGAAAGACAAAAATGGTTACTGTGGGTTATCCGTAAGAGACAAACATATGCTGTCCTGGACTTTTTTGCAGAGCTTTTTGAGATATTTAATTCTGTGTACATTAATTTTGTGTATTTGTTATGGTTTAGGCAGCGTAAGTCATTTAATCGTCCAAATAGCTACTTTTTCACGTTTTCCACTGCAAAGGGCGATTTTTAAGGGTGTAGGAGTTGAGTATCACAACTCTCTTATAGCCTATGTTCATCCCGGGAATCTCCTGAATATTTTACAAAAAGCCCCATCACAATCGGATCAACGGTATGCCCGCGCATAAAGTACGAACAAACAAACAATCATTTTTATATATTGCCTATAATAATTATTCTTTATGAGGACCATAACAAATATTTCTGGAGAATCTATGGATTTATAACATTGCGTACCACTATTATAATTAAAATAAAGACCGTCAAAAAGAAAAATAATTTAAGATATTGACAATTTTTTCTCTGACTTATTTAATATAAAGTCAAAAAGGAGAAAAATGCGTTATGCTATATATTTATTTAACGATCTTTAACAGTTAAGTTCATCAGCGTGCCAATTCAAATCTTCGGTGAAAGGGCATCTTAGACATTTTATTGCTATCCTCGCCTCTGATTCCAAAGTATGCGGGTTCATACCTCTCCGGGTCCGATGGACTTTTTCCTATTTTCCTTACATGGTTTAGGCCGAATGGGCTGTTTCGACCTCATTCCATCTCTGCCTTGGTCGTCGAGGATCTCGTCGTCCTCTTGGTTTATATGACATAATTATTTTTTGTATTTTCCTTTAGTATATTCTTTCCAAATATTCCTTCCATTTATGTCCATATTCTTCTATTTCCTCATTTATTGAAAATGTAATTAATTTATTTTTAAGGGCGTAAACATCCCGAGTATAAACTCTTTCGGAAAGGAACTAAAGCCATAGGACCCGTGTCGTAGTTGGTTTAAAAGCACGTAAACGAACTCAAGCCTGAAATAAGAGGCCTCAGAACGAACATCCATCATCATCATCATTGGTTCTACAGCCCGTTGCAGGCTTTTACCACCCCTACGATGCGCCTCCATTCGTCTCTATTCCCCGCTTTCCTTCTCCTTCCCTGTACACCCAGTGTCCTCTGAACGAAAATTAGTAATTAAAAATTTGTAAAAATCAAAATAAAATTTATTTAAAAACATACAAATACATTTTTACAAGACCCACAATACAGAAATAAGGGACAAATGTCATATTCAAGACATAACCAAATTAATTATAGATAGCCGAAAATATTGGAAAGATCATATAAAAAGAATGGAAGACAACCGACTTGCAAAAAGACCAATGGACGCGAGAAGAACAAGAGAATAATAATGGAATTAAACAGGATAAAAATCCTATAAATTATTAAGAAGAGGAGAAGAATAAGAAGAAGAAACATTTTAAAATGCATGTGGGTATGAAATCTGCAGATAATTTGTTATGACATTATTTGCTTGAAGACTTGCTTTCCTCATAATGTACCAACTGTTTTTGGCAAAAAAATACCTTGCTAATATTCTTCTATTAATATACGTGTCTCTAACGCTATTACTTCAGCTACCTTGCTAAGTGAATTGAAGTTTTCGCAGTGTGAAATGTGATTTGGCAGAGAAAACACTTGAAACAGGTGGAGAGCAACAGGTATAAAGGTCATTCATAATCACACATCGATTTTTCACTACACTGAGTACAGAGGGGCACGTAGCATGTCTACCATGCGAAGTATCATGCTGCATAACAAGAAAGGACTGTTGCATGTTCAAAACGTATTTTTTGTAGATTAGCGCGTTTTTATAGCCTATGTGGTCATGTTGACTTAATAGTTGAGTAATTTATACAGCACTCAGATATCTCCTCAATCTATCCTTTCCATCTACAGGGCTGTTACTTCGTTTCAAATTCTAGATTGCTACCCCACAACCGCAAACTTTTAAAACTTGTATTGTCTTCTTTATTGAATTTCTCGACAATGTTGTAGTTTTCCTACAACACATTGTACATTTTACTCCTCCATAAATGTTTATTATCTGCATCATTATCAGCTAATCCTCTCGACGCCATACCCTTACGCACTTCTTGTGAATCCACTGTTCTTTTTCGTCTCCTCTCTCTTTGATGCCTTCCACTTCAAAATTTAATATAATCTTAGGAATTCTGTCATCTGACATCCTCTTTACGTGGCCAAACAATTTTAGTCTTCTTTCTTCAGTAACTTGTAGAACATAATTTTGAACATCCATATTTCTCTGATTTCAGTATTTATAATTTTGTCTCTTCTTGAATATCTATAAGTCCTCCTCCAAAAGTCCATCTCTGACACCAATAGTTTGTGTGTTTGCTCTCTGTTTAATGTCCAATTTTATGCACAATACAATAATATATCTCCACAGCACCGATTTTAACGTTACAATTGTGTTTTTTCCTTGACTTACTCTTTTGTCTCAGAATTGTTTGTTCCTTCTGACTCTAATATTGGTCCCAAATATTTGAATTTGTTAACTGCCTTAATTTTTTCATTTTCAGTCCCCAAACTTTCATCCATTTGCATTGTAGATGAGAGATATTCTGTTTTATGAAATTGATATTTAATCCCCAATTTTTATATTCCTCCCCAGTTGTCTTACGATGTATCAATTATAATTGATGTCTTGTGCAATCTTTATTATATATATATAACCAAAGAGAGATAAACAGACTGGTGAATGGAGAAGACTTTATAACAGTAAAATGCATGATTTTTGTAGGAAGGCGGACATAATAAGAACAGTTAAATCTTGTAGACTACGATGGGCAGGACATGTGGCACGAATGGGGATTGAAAGACGTGCATGGAAGTTTCTTGTAGGAAAACCAGAGGGAAAACGCCCAGTTGGTAGACTAAAAATGAGGTGGGAGAATAACATTATCTATGATTTGTGGGAAGTAAGTTATACAGGGAATGATTGGAAAACATTAGCTCAGGATAGGGATGTATGGAGAGCTTATGTTCGCGCTGCCATGATCCTACGGGTTCGATAGTGCCAGTGAGATAGTCAATTATATATATACATATATATGCTTATTTTTCATAAATTTATCATATCTCACTACAGGGTGGTTCCGTAAGAGCGTGCAAAAATTAAGTTTGACCAACTGTTTAAAATAGAAAATGGTACGTAATTGTGTCAATGATGATACTTCAACTGTCAAACAATGCAAATAAAAATATACTACCCGCGTCGCTGCCTTGTCACACAGCGGGCCCGGGTTCGATCCCCGGTCGGGCAGATTTTCTGGGTGAGATTTCTATCGGGGTTTTTCCTCACCTGTAAGACAAATGTCAGGAAAACGTTAAGGCCCAAACGGTCCCCGAAATCATATGGCCAACATCATCATCACACTTATCATTATCATCATCATCATCCTTCACCGGTGTGGAAAGCAACGGGAAGCTACCACACCTACAATTCCCTAGTAAAGCTGCAAGCATAGCATGAAAATGCTATGATTGCAGTGAAGGACCTGCCTTCGGGCAGAATTACTATGGATGTATATTCTTAGTTGGATTTTCGGGCCATAAGTTCCCTATCTCAAATTATTTAGTGGAGCATGCCCCATGTTCTGTTTAATTTGTGCACATTCTTACAGAATCACTCTGTATATGAAAGAGCTGCATCTCAATTTCAAAATCAAGACTTATGACACTTTTACTCTGTACAGCCAATTTATAACATATCCATCACCTTCCAAATGATAACGTACTTTTCTGCAGTAAGATCGATGGTTCTATCTGCAAAGATAATCTCATGTAATGACAAAACCCATGGCCGCCAAAATTACGGTGATTAATTTCACTCGGAGTAGTCACAGATTTTCATCAAGTCGGCTTCGTAGTTACCTCCCTCTCCCTCTGTCTCTCTCTTACCTTCGACCCCTCCCTCTTCAGGTACTTTCACGTTCTCTTCGCCACCTGGGTCTTATAGGAACTCCATCTGAGGAAGACAGCTGTGCAGGTTTGTTTTCACTGCAGTCTGACACATTTAAACAAGCTGCCATAACAAACTGAGTTTCGCCAATTTAAGAGTCAACAAAGGAAATATATATTCCCTGAACATATTAGAAAATAAACCACTAGAACAAGTAGTAACATAACTTCCCAGGTTGCGAAATATCATACACAGCAGAAACAGATATAAATAACAAAATAAATAAGTTTAATTATGTAACAAAAACAGTAAAAAGAACTTTGAAAATAAAGCCAGGAAAGATTCTATAATGAAATTATACAAGACAATGGTAGTGCCGAAATATGGACAGTGACAACACAACAATCTCCAAGAAAACAAGCTGCTGAAATGAAATTCCTCAGACCAATAGCAGGATATAAAAGAACAGACAAAAAACATAACACAGAAATAAGACAACTAAAAATAGAGGAATTAAACTCAACAATAGAGAAATACAGAACAAACTGCAAAGAACACTTGGCAAGGATGACTGAGAATAGAATACCAAAAGCAGCATACAACTATTCACCACGAGGAAGAAGAAGTTTGGGAAGACCAAGGAAAAGATGGAAAGAGCAGCAATTTGGAGCCGGAACAGACTAGTAAATAAGCCTAGACCGTGAAGAAGAAGAAGAAGAAGAAGATATTCCCTAACCAGCAAAATAGGAACGTATAATTGACTTAGTGAGAAATTCGCTACCTGATGGAGACAATTCAAAACTCTACTAGGCATAAATAAATGATTTTTTTGTTAGTTGAATTAGTAAAAAGAAAAATAATTATAAATGTATATCGTAATTATTTTTGGATAAACCGTGCTGATTATCCGGCCCGAGAATCTACTTATCCCGATCTTCTTGGCATCAATGAGCTGAAAGACAAAAATTGTTAAGTAGGTTATCCGCAAAAGACAGACATATGCTGCCGTGTACTATTTTGTTGAATTTTTTCAGATAATCAATACTGTATAGGGTACATTAATTTGGTGTATTTGTTATGGTTTAGACAGCGTAAGCCATTTAAGCAAACAAAAGCTACTTTTTTAGTTCATCGATGCCCTTTTTTAGCTCCGTTTCTTCAATTGTGCCGATTCGCTCAGGGTAGAATATGATAACTCAGGGATGTTTATATTATTTATATAATTATAAATAAATTTAAACTTATTACTCCAGTTTATTGAATAATTTTGCACTAATAATGTACAGATAATTACAATCGTTTTATATCTCATTAATATTCGGAGTGGAGTTGATGAGATTATTTAAGTCCACGTGTATTTAATATCACTTAAAATTCCGAGTTACTAATTATCTTGGATTTTAAAATACTTAAAATTTTAAAATTAGTAAAGGTCGCGGACGGTTGCGGTAGGACTTGTTTCTTGTAGAACGTATGAGTGTGAGTGTATGTGAGAGCGTTTTGTCACGTGTCCTTGCCTTATAAGGGCGATGACTCCTCCCATAAAGTCACCTTCCCCACTCCAAATGCACATGTTACTCATTATACCTTAGAAGGGGTAAGTACACTGCTCAAAACTATTAGAGGAACACTATGAAATATGCAAATATCTTTTTCATTGGATAAAGGTACAAACATGAAATTAATAAAGTACATTATTTTTGGTTATTTATTTATTTATTTATTTATTGCTCATGTCAGTAAAAACAAATGAATAACGCTGACAATTAACTTTTCAAATAATTCCGCTATGTAAGCAATTGAATCTTGTTCTTATTTTTCAAAGTTAAACACTCGTTATATAGAGTTAGTATCATGTATGGCCTCCACGACATTCGATGACAGTTTGGCACCTTCGTGGCATGCTCCCAATAAGATTCTGGATTTCCTCTTGCGGGATATTCTCCCATTCCTCCTTCAGAGCATCTCCAAGTTGCTGCAGAGTTTGTGGAGCTTGATGTCAGTTCCTGACCTTCCTGTCTAGAAGATCCCACAAGTCTTCAATAGGGTTGAGGTCTGGGCTGACCGCTGGCCACTCCATTACCTCAATTTCATTCCTCCTCAGGAAATCCCTGGTGACAGCCGCAGAATGTGCCCTGGCATTATCCTGCATAAACAGAAATCC
Organism: Diploptera punctata; assembly: GCA_030220185.1. NCBI lineage: Eukaryota > Metazoa > Arthropoda > Insecta > Blattodea > Blaberidae > Diploptera > Diploptera punctata. Next base: position 715,110 of record JASPKZ010004543.1, read on the forward strand.
AGGGCCTACTCCAATGGCAGCAGGTACTACATGCTCTTCCAGAACGTGCTCGATATACCGGACAGCATTCAGTCGCTGAGTAACAAGTACAAGGTCCGTACGATTGTTGTACATAACTCCAGCCCACACAATTATGGAACCTCCTCCGAATCTATCAGTTTCCTGTACAGCCTCTGCAGAAAATCTTTCTCCTGGCCGTCCCCACACCCTCAATCGACCATCACAACGTGTAATACGATACCTGGATTCGTCCGAGACGAGCACAGACTCCCACTGGTTCAGGTTCCAATCACCATGGTTTTCAGCATACGTACGTCTTGCTGCCTTATGCCCATTTGTTAAGCGTGGTTTTTTAACGGACCTTTTTGGATGAATATTCTCTTTCCTTAATCTGTTCCTTATGGTTTGGTCTGAAACCCAGATTCCGGAAGCCATATGAAGGTCATTCTGCAGGTCTTTTGCAGCTTTTGTACGCTGTCGAAGAGCAGAAAGAACAACGTATCTGTCATCCTGGGGGCTTGTTTTAAATTTACGGCCCTGGCCATGTCTTCTACAATACTGACCTGTCTCTCTGTGCCTGTTGCGTAACCTGGACACCACGGAAGGAGAAACCCCAAGCTCTCTAGCCACTTGTCTCAGAGATTGACCTTGTCGTAAAAGTTGTAGAGCATGGTACACTTCAAACTCATTTAAATGCCTAATTTTGTCAGAGACTTCAATAAACAAGGCAATAATCAACATTCGTCACTATAGCAACATCAGGAAGCTTACCAATTAGAAGTGGCCAGTGCCTTCCAAAATAAAAAAAATTCTCTATATTTGTTATTTGAGGTAATTTCTCTGTATTTAGGCCATGGATCTTTAAAATTTGTATCCAATGATAAAATTAATAATTCAATTTACATATTGTCCAACTTTCAGCATCACAGCTTTAAAAAACAATTACTTATTCAATTTATTACAAACAAGTGTTCCTCTAATTGTTTTGACCAGTGTACCATTCGTTTGGGGTTCCTATGTTGGTAATAGACTCATGTGCACGTTTGTGCGCCTTCCAGTTATTACTATTAGTCGTATAATTATACGTTTGGTATTTAGAGTCTATTAATTCTAGCTACACATTACAGTACAAAGGGTAACATGTTATATACGTTAATTTTGTCAGAAAAATTCTGTAAATGATGGAAAATACCCCATTCAAATCGGTCAAGCAGTTAGACACATGATGCCGCGGATTTTTTTGTATATTTTTTATATATTCAATTCTGTGTACATTAATTTGGTGTATTTGCTATGGTTTAGGCAGCGTAAGCAATTTAAGCATCCAAAAGCAACTTTTTTAGTTCACCGACGCATTTTTGTTTTACCTCCGGCCCAATAATACATCATCATCATCATCTTGCAGGGATTAAGTCTGTTGGCTCGTTCCGGTTTCATGAAAGCTAGAATTGTTAAAACTGTTCAGACCATCTTCTATGTGGACGACCAACATTTCTCCTTCCGCGCGGTTTATAATTTAACAATAAGATTGGAAATCTTCCTTCTGGCATTCTATCAACATGTTCTTTCCAGTCGTTCCTATATTTAATTATTCGGTCTGTAAGTTTGAAAATAATACATACGGTAATATTTTATATGTGTAAATTGTCCCAGAAAAATTTTCTAAGTGATGGTAAAACCCAATTCAAATCGTTGAAGTAGATTTTGAGTCCATAATGGTCAGACTAAGAAACTCACGCTCATTCTTATATATGTAAAAACGTTATGAATTCCCGGAAAGTTACACATGATTACATTAAATATTACAACGTAAAATAAGTAATGGTAAGAAAAATCAAATGTATTTTTTTTTTGTAATTATAACCCCATGTTTTCCGTTTACAGAGAATTAGGCGCTCTTCCCATACAGGGAAGAATTTGAACCATACTAATTTAGTTACACTTGTTCTCGTATAGATGTCATTTTGAGTGGTCCGTGGTCAGCGTTCCGCCTCATACTGACATCTAGGAATCCAAGGTAGTATTATGACGGGGAAATTCGGTAAATTTTGTGTAGAGGCCTTTTCATTCAGGCTTAAGGATTTTTTACGAGCCTGAAAATCTTCAGACTCGGGACCCACGGCTTAAAGTCCCTCCCGGAGGACTTGCTCCTTGGATTTTTCCGTCCTAAAAATCCATCGACCCCGGTCGGATTTGAACCCGCGACTCTTGGAACCAGAGGCAAGGAGCATAACCACTAGTCCACCGCGGCCGATACATTAAATAATACAATGTAAAATAAGTGAGGTAACCTTGGTCAAAAAAATCAAATGTAAGAGTGACAAGTGCGGAGACGTTGTAAAGTTAAAAAAGCAGAATTCTCGGCCATAACCTCGGTCTGACTTTCAGTTGTGTGGGCAGAAAGGAAATAAATGTCGAGATCCTTTCAAACGTTAGATTTGTGTAAGAAAGACATTGCATATTTTACTTCCAACTTTCAAAAGACACAAAATGGAAAGTTTAATGATCGTGACAACATTGAAGATGAATTACACTGAATTTGTGACGTAGATATGGAATGTGAGGAAGCAAGTAAAAAAACTTATACATATTTCAGTAGGAGGATCTGGGGAATTCCATTAGAAACGATGTACGAAAATTAACGAGTTCAACACTATGCAACCAATGATTATTCAGATATCAAAATTTTCTTAACACATAGATCCATATTCATAGATTTTTTTGTTAGCCCACATTATCTCATACTAAAGATTAAGAGTGCATTATGAAACGAGGTTGGGAAGTGGGTTTTACAGAATCGAGGAAAATGTTTAAAAACCGAGCGATAGCAAGGTTTTTAATCTCCGAGATGAATTACAGTGAAATATTGTTGATTTAGAAAAGGCCTATGACTCAGTGCCAATCAACCAACTTTGGGATGCAATGGTTGATGTTGGTATCGATTTACCAACGATTTCACTTGTCCGACGGTTGTACCAGCAGTATCAGGCTTCGGTTAAAGTACGTAAGATGATATCCTCTCCATTCAGAATATTTTTGAAACAATAAATTTATTAATATGCTAGCTTCAAATTCTTCGAGAACATTTTTATCAAATATACATATATTTTAATTAACCCTGATACACAAGGTACAAAAATAACATAAACTAAAGGCCTGCGACAGGGCTGTAGTATGTCCCCTACTCTGTTCAAAATATACATCCAGCGTATATTGGAGCAGTGGATTCGGTATTGTGGAGGCATGGGAGTACCAGTCCAAGGTGGCACAATACATTCCTTATTATTTGCAGACGATCAAGTGTTGATAGCTCAGAGTCGTGAGGATGTGAAATACATGATGAGAAAACTTCTAAATGCTTTTGAAATAGGAGGATTAAGAGTAAACATGAAAAAAACTGAATATCTTGTAGTAGGAGGAAGTGGACGAGATATATCCCTATCCCAAGGAATTATTAGAGCTGTTAAAAATATAAATATTTGGGATCACTTATTGATGAATCAGGGAGTTGTAAAGCTGAAGTAGATAGCAGGTTAGTACAAGCACGAAGAGCCATAAAAATGTTGAATGGAGTACTGTGGAGTAGGACCATGTCCAACCACACGAAGAAGAGGATTTTGAAGTCTGTTGTGGAAAGCAAATAATGACTTATGGTGCTGAGGGATGGACTTTGGTAGAGGGACAAAAAACTAAGATCTTGGCAGTGGAGATGGATGGAATAAGACGCAGTGCCAGGGTGCCCAGGTTGAAAAGAAGAAGAAATGAAGAAGTGAGGCAGATGATGGATATGGAGGAGACAATGGTGGAAAGGATCGAAAGACGAACTCTTCAGTGGTATGGCCATGTCAGGAGAATGGAGGATGATAGGTGGCCCAAAACTCTTTTGGAATGGTCACCTTCTGGTAGAAGGAAACGGGGCAGGCCAAGAACAACTTGGAGAGGAGAGATCCATAGATTGATGAACGACCGAGGTCTGGAGGAGGATGAATGGCGTGATCGGCAAGAATGGCGAATGGGAATACAGGGTAACCGCTAAAAAGTGGAGAAGCCCTCAAAAGTAAGTAAGATTCTGTAAAACACTTCACAAACGTAAGTTGTACATTATTTTTTGCGCGATGGTGTTTTCAAAATAATGAGTAATAGTAAAATAATAACATCTTTGTTGGAAAAATTTGCGTTCATTATAAGCAATTGAATGACGTTAACAGTTTGGGCAATGATGATCTTGAGTCTCAAGACAACCCTTGAGGATGCCAGACGCAGTCTCTGGCGAAACGTCGGGGAACTACAAGCCTCACGGCCTACAGCCCGAAAATCTTCATCAAGGTCATCATAGCAACTCCGGCCGTGAAAGTCTACGTGAATACATTAGTTTGGGCAATGTTTATTAGTTGAAACTATAGGAGGCCATGAGATCAATTAGTGATAACATGGTGGCAAGCACGTATTTATTGTTTTATGTTGTTTCAAACAAAGTTCAGTTCATTTAAAATGCAGTGATTTGTTTCGTATAATGTATATTAACACTACCTGTTGTATAGGCCTGTACATTGTATTATACATATAGGGCAGTGATTTTACTTCCCACACGTGGGTTTGTAATATTACAGTACAGTTGTTTTGTTACAACATAGTTATTTAGGTTGGTAACCCCGAAATGTAAAATGTTTAACTTTCAATCATGGCCGCCATTGATGTAAGTACGACAAAACGCATTAAAGCAAATACTCAATAATAAAAGAAAAAATGCAGATGATCAATTATTAATTGGACAAGATTATGTAGATTTAGAATATCCATCCATTCATAGTAACTCTGCTCGAAGGCAGGTCTTTCACTGCAATCATAACATTGTTTTGCAGCTTTACTAGGGAATTATAGGTGTGGTAGCTTCCCATTGCTTTCCACACCGGCGAAGGATGATGATGATGATAAGGATCATGATGATAAGGATGATGATGATGGACGGATGATTTTCGGGGACCGTTGGGCCCTAAGCTTCCTGACATTTGTCTTATAGGTGAGGAGAACCCCGAAAAACCCTCATCCAGGAGCATGTCACGACCAGGAATCGAACCCGGTGGACATTTAGAATAAATGACTAGAAAATTAATAGCAGAATATGATAAAGGGTATTAATTTTCAACATGAAGAAAACAAAATATTTATCAATTGGTGAATGAGAACAAAATTTAAGTTTGGAGACTGGAGAAACAATAAAATCTCGTGGTAAGATCACATATTTAGGAATTAAAATGAAAAAAAAATTGAAATTATGAAGAGGAAATAAGAAATAGAAATAATAAAGAAAAATCTGTAATTGCTTGTGTCAATGGAATATTGTGGGATAAAAATATAAGTAATAAAAATAAAATTAATGTATACAATACAATTGTTAAAAGTATCATTACTTATGGAGCAGAACTTTGGCGATTAACAACGAAAATAAAAAAGTATGTTTTGGCAACGGAAATGGATTTTATACGAAGGGCAGCAAGAATTTCAAGAAGAGAAAAAAATAGGAACTCAATTATAAGGGAGAAAATGAAGATTGAAGACACTATTTTAGATTATATTAAAACTCTGCAATTAAAATGGTTGGATATATCCAGCGAATGGAAGACAATGGGCTACCAAGATGTGTTTTGGAGTGAAAACCTGGGGGAAGACGAGGCAGAGGAAGACCTAAAACCAATTGGAGCCAGGGAATATATTTATACATGAAGGAAAAACATCTACAGCCAGGAGATTGGATGGGCTGATAAAATTGGCTATTAGGAATCAGAGGATGTCAAAGACAATAATTGACCTGGGTGATGGTTTTTTTCGGAGTTTTTCCTCACCTGTCAGACAAATGTCAGGAAACGTCAAGGCCCAAACGGTCCCCCAAAATCATCTGGCCATCATTATCATCATTAGCATATTCATTAAATTTAGGTTTAAGGTCTCTCCTGGTGCATCATTACCATCACCACCTATCATATATCATCAGGGCAGCGTAACTCCACCTTCCAGGCGCCCCAACCTCAGAAGTGGACTACAATAACGCCATGCCAGGAGAGAATACCAGAATGTCGAAATGAAATCGTGGTGGCATTGAATAAAAATCTTCTTCTTCTTCTTCTTCTTCACTTCCTGGTTTAGGCAAGAGTTGCCTGTTCCATCTTCACTAATGGATCTAAGACCATCTCTTCCGAGAACGTCCGACATCTCTTCTTCCTCTTGGAAAATAATGGAACATTTTATTTGGGAATCTGCTTTCTTCCATTCTTTCTACATGTTCTTTCTACTGTATCTTGTTGTTAAATATCTTTTCTTTTATGGAGTAGATCTGCAGTTCTTCACGGCTATCCTCGTTTTTTATCTGGTCCATTCTAGTGCAGCCTTTTACTCTTCTTAAAAATTTCATCTCGGCTGCTTGGATTTTACTTTCTTGTTTGGTAGTGGTAATCCAAGATTCACTCCCATACAAAAGGACAGGAACAGCCATTGTTTTATAGAATTTTAATTTTATTTTTTTATGGACTTCATTATTCAATGTTCTATTTATTGTACCACAATGAATAAAAAATATACTGTATATATTTTTGTCCAATATCACCACTTAACTTACGAGATTTACAGTAATTCTTCTGGCACCGGTGGAATTGTAACCCTCTTCTGAGGTTGGGGCGCGTGGAAGGCGGAATTACGTTACTCCAGTAATACGATGGGTGATTATTGATAAAAAAATCACCAGGAGTGCCCTTAAACCTAAACTTTAGCTAAATTCAAGATCATGGGCGACCACAGGAACAATTCCGCTTTTTGTTTCTTGATGTTTATTTTATGTAATTAGAAACTTTGAAAAGGTCAAATGTCACGTGGCTTGCTAATGTCTTTTTGTTTGCAACGTAATTAATCTTAAATGATGAAATTATAATTATAGCCTAGATCCTACTTTCAAGTGACATAAATTAAAACAGCGATGAATATAATTTGTAGCTGACATGTATTAGTCCTTTGGGCACTATTAGCTTTTTTCCAATTAAGTTGTCGCATTGCATGTCTTATTAATCTTATATTATCGTTTAAAATATGAATATAATTGTCATTAATTTTACCTAAAAGGCGTTCTTGTGAGAAGAGTAATTCAGAATACAAAATAATGGTTTATTCATTTAACGGATTATTTATTTTAAAACGTAGGATTGAAATCGGACCATTAGGCAAACCAAACGTTATTCCTGGAGTCAATTATTGACTTCGGGTTTCAGGGCTTCAGATAAACTCTACACTAAGGGTCGGATTCCGTTCATTTTACGTGAATACCTTCCTCGGTTTGAACTTGTAAGTTCATAGTCGCGCAGATATAAGCTCTCCGTACATCGCTATCCTCAGATTTTATTTTCCAATCTTCTTATTCTTCTTCTTCCTTCCAAGTATTAGGCAAAGGCCTGTTACGATCCTACAGAAAATTTTTCCTCCAGCGTTTCATAGGACGGCCCAGAGATCTTCGTCCTCTTGGTATATAATTATAAACAGCTTTGGGGATCCGATTTGAACTCATTCTTTCAAGATGGTGTTTCCAATTTAGTTGGTACTGCTTAATATATTCCAAAATTGGCGTAGTCTTCAATTATTTTTAAGACATCGGTGTTCCTTTCCCGATCCCATCTGGTGTAATCCGTCGTTCTGCGCATGAATCTCATTTCACAAGCCGTTATTCTGCTTTCATGTTGTCTTTTTAGTGTCCATGCTTCACTACCATAGGTCAACACTGGTCTAGCCAAAGTGTTATATAAACGTAATCTGGTGTTTTTTTGTACAAGGGATGGTTTCATAACTTGATTAATAATTCCCAAAATTTTATTATAACTAGTAATTTTTTCACGGATATCCTTTTCATCCCATAGATAATATCCAAGATATTAAAATTGATTAGATCTCTTTAAAATTGTATTCTTGAGACAGATTTTACTTTGTATGGAGTCCTTCCCATGAAATGCCATAGTTTTAGATTTGTTAATAGATATTTCCATATTAAATCATCAATTTTTAATCACCCCCTCTACAATTTACTTTCATCAAATCATGATTAATGTTATTCCCCTATCTCATTCTTGGTCTACCAACTGGGCGTTTTCCCCTCTGATTTTCCTACAATAAGCTTCCATTCCCCAATCGTGCCAAAAGTCCTAGACCAATCGCAGTCTACGAGACTTAACTGTTCTTATTATATCTGGTTTCCTATAAAGATCATGTAGTTCATTGTTATGTAAGACTTATCCTTTCTCCCTGTCTGTTCATCTCTCTTTTGTTCAAAAATGTTCATAATAACTTTATTTTTAAATAATCGTATTATTTTCTCCTCCCTCAAAATCCATGTTTCGCATCCATATAATAGAGGATGATTCACAATAAGTATTACAGACTTCTAGGGGTTGTAGAGGGGACTTAGTAGATAAAGTTTTGATAAAGAACCCATGTCCGGAAACTACCATTTTGATGTAAAATAAGTTTGAAGATCTAAACACAATGGGCTGATTCGTGTATCTTTTATTTCAGAACAAGTATTACAGACTTCTAGGGGTTGTACTACATCTATCGAGTCGGAGGAAGATCATCTTGCACGAATTCTGGCGGCAGCCAGAAACATTATACGAAACAAATCACTGCATTTTAAATTAACTGAACTTTATTTGAAACAATATAAAATAATAAATACCGTACATACTTACCGCCATTTTATGACTAATTGGTGTCACGGCCTGCTGTAGTTACAACTAATAAACAATACCCACACTCTTAACGTTAGTCAGTTGTTTATAATAAATAATAAACGCAAATTTTTTCAACAAATATGTTATTATTTTACTATTATTTATCATTTTAAAAACACCATCGTGCAAAAAAAAATGTATAACGCAAGTTTGTGAAGTGTTTTACAGAATCTCGGAAATTAAAACCCTCGCTATCGCTCGGTTTTTAAACATTTTCCTCGCTTCTGTAAAAACCACTTCCGAACTTCGCATCTTAATGTACTATTTCTTAATTTTGAAAAAAATAAGTGTTTTGTTAGTCAGTGTACAAAGAATAAAGTTAGGTTAATATTTATAATAATTGATATATTTATTATCGTAAGTGATGGTATTAATTGTTGATGTATCTGAAATACAGTATGCAATTTCTACTTTACTCATTTTTGTAAAAAAAATGACTTACACCACTATGTCATATACCCCTTCATTTATAACATAGCTTTTTCGAAGGACTTAAATACACAATTCTATGTGTAGGAGGGAAAAAAGTGACAAAAGACGGAAACGAAGAAGGAAGAGAGAAGCAAGACCCAAGAAATTGAGCCTGTGGGAGTAATAAAGTGTTCATTATAAACTGGTAGATGATGTTTTCATTTTACATATTAAGTAGAGATCCGCAAGGGGTGAAGGGAATTCTATTCTAATGTAAAGAAACTTCCATAATCTCTGGTTCGTTTTAGATGGAGACTTTGGACAGATAATCACCCTGCCTTTTATTACATTTATTCCACAAAGCAAGTTCTCCTTCCATCAAAGAAAGTTGATTTTATAACCTCATATATTAACTAGAATACAATGTAATTAAAACTCATCAAAATTCTTGTAGACAATGAGTTTATAAATGCGTTTACAAACTATTTCAATATAAAATGTGAAAATTTGGTAAATTAAATCAACTCCATGTAAAGCCACTCTTTTTTGACACTAATTGTTCTTTCAAATGCAAATTATATGTGTAGTCAGTTGTCAACAACATATCAGAAATGGGGTTTGAAAATCAACAAAAACAAAACCGAGTATTTAACAAATGACCCAGATGAATTATATATTGATGGGGTAAGATAATCTTGATGTCCCAACTCCTTTCAAAAAACGTTAAACTGAAAACATATAAAACTATTATTCTACCAGTTATATTATATGGGTGCGAAACATGGACTCTTACTTTAGGGGAGGAAAGGAGATTACAAGTATTTGAGAATAAAGTAATTAGGAAAATTTTTGGACCAAAGAGAGATGAACAGACAGGTGAATGGAGAAGACTACATAACAATGAACTACATGGTCTTTATAGGAAGCCAGATATAATAAGAACAGTTAAGTCTCGTAGACTGCGATGGGCAGGACATGTGGCACGTATGGGGAATGAAAGACTTGCATGGAAGCTTCTTGTAGGAAAGCCAGAGGGAAAACGCCCAGTTGGTAGACCAAGGATGAGGTGGGAGAATAACATTAACTATGATTTGAGGGAAGTAGATTATACAGGGAATGACTGGAAAACATTAGCTCAGGATAGGGATGTATGGAGAGCTTATGTCCGCGCGGCCATGAACCTATGGGTTCGATAGTGCCAGTGAGTAAGTAAGTAAATTAACTCCATGTAAAGCCACTCTTTTTTCGCATTAATTGTTCTTTCAAATGCAAATTATATGTGTAATCAGTTGTCAACAACATATCAGAAATGGGGTTTGAAAATCAACAAAAACAGAGTATTTAACAAATGACCCAGATGAATTATATATTGATGGGGTAAACATAAAGAAGGGCGATAGTTTCTGTTATTTGGGATCAATTATAGAGAAAGATGGAACTTCAAATAAAGAAATAGCAAAAAGGGATTAGTAATGGAAGAAAAACCATAGGAATATATACTATGGAGTAAAAACACCATTAACAGAACAAAACGATGTTATGTAACATTTTCCAATACTGTTATTTTAACACAGTTCCAATAATGGATCATATTATAATATTATAATGATATTGTGAAAAGAAAAATTAATGTGTGAACCAGGAATGGAACCGTGGACCTCTAGTTCTCCAGACTAGTGTGCAGCCCACTACACCATTCATAATATCATTATAATATGATCCATTAGTCCACCGCTGTGATCTCGAGGTAGCGTGCTGCCTTGTCACGCAGCGGCCCGGGTTCGATCCCCGGTCGGGGCAGTTTTTCTGGGTTGAGGTTTTTATCGGGGTTTTTCCTCACCTGTAAGACAAATGTCAGGAAAACTTTAAGGCCCAAACGGTCCCCGAAATCATATGGCCATCATCATCATCCTTATCATTATCACATCATCATCAATCATCCTTCACCGGTGTGGAAAGCAACGGGAAGCTTCTACACCTACACAATTCCCTATTAAAGCTGCAAGCATAGCATGGAAATACTATGATTGCAGTGAAGGACCTGCCTTCGGGAGAATTACTATGGATGGATGGATGATCCATTATTGGAACTGTGTTGGAACAGTATTGGAAAATGTTAAATAACATCGTTTACTGCTTATAAAAGTGGTGGTGTAAAATTCTCAAATATAGATACTTCTAAACGAAGCTGGCCATTGGCGATGACAGTGTCATCTACCTGACAGCGGACGAAACAAAAATTATAGATTTGTATATGTGGAAAGAATTGTTAGTGTTTGTGCCAGGTGTGGAATGGTGTAGTGGGCTGCACACTAGTCTGCAGAACTAGAGGTCCACGGTTCGATTCCTAGTTCACACATTAATTTTTTTCACAATATCATTATAATGATGTTGAGTGATTCCGGGTTCTGTGGCCGTGGTCCATAGTTGGTGTTGATACCAGACGTTTCGCCCTCAACTGCGGAGGGCATCTTCAGTGGCGAGTGCTTCTAGGCGTGTTTCCTGGTCGGAAGCTCTACTTAGAGTGAACGCTGCGGGTGTTGTATTGATACTAGTGGTGGGAGCAGGGTGAGCGGGCGTGGCTCTTGCTGATTGGCTAATGGTCGTCTCCTTGTTGTCCCTAGTGTTGATGCATTTATTTTCTAGTGTACGGTACCAGGCCTTAGACAGTTTAATACCTTCCTCTTTTCTGTTAATATTTTCCTTATGCTTGTGTATTTCTATAGCCTCTCGATATAATCTAGGTAAATAATAGGAAGTTGTGGCTAAAACTTGTGTATCATCGAATAGAATCTGGTGTCCATTCATAATGGCATGTTCTGCTACAGCCGATTTATCCATTTCTCCTTGTCTGCAGTTTTCTTTTGTGTTCTGATAAACGGGTGGCTATACTTCTTTTTGTGGTCCCTATGTATGGTTTACCACACGAACAAGGAAGTCGATATACGCCGCAAGTGGAGAGAGGTGGCCGAGGATCCTTAGCTGAGCGAAGGCAGTCTTCTATTTTTCTTGTAGGTCTGTAAACTGTTTTTATGTTGTATTTTCGTAGGAGTTTTCCGATACGATCTGTGACTCTTTGTACATATGGTAAGTAGGCTATGCTGGTTGAGGGGTGTGTTATCCATTCTGACGTGCTGTCTTCGTGGATGTATGGTTTGTCTTATTTCCTTGGATGTGTAGCCATTTTTCTGGAAACAATTGAACAGATGGTGTTGTTCTTGTTTAAGGTGTTGTGGTTGGCATAACTTAGTCGCTCTGTCGAACAGTGTCTTAATGACACCTCGCTTTTTGTCTTGGATGGTGGTTAGAGTCTTTGTGCAGATATCGGTCTGTGTGTGTAGGTTTTCTGTAAACTGTATGTTGAATTTCCCCATTGCCAGTCCTTATTATTTGAACATCCAGGAAAGGAAGTCTTCCATTATCTTCTTTTTCCATAGTGAACTGTATTTTGTTGTGTCTGCTGTTAAGGTGTTGAAGGAAAACGTTCCAATTCTTCACTGCCATGTCTCCATACTACGAATGTGTCATCAACATAGCGAAACCAATGTTCTGGAGACTTGGGAGCTGTTTTTTAGTGCTTCTGTTTCGAATTTCTCCATGAAAAAATTCGCTACTACTGGGCTTAGAGGACTGCCCATGGCTACTCCGTCGGTCTGTTCATAGTAGCTGTTGTTCCATTGGAAGTAAGTAGTAGTTAGTACATGCCTGAATAAATTGGATATTTCTTCTGTGAAAATCTGTCTAATGTAGTCCATGGTCTCATTTACTGGCACCATGGTGAAAAGGGAAACCACATCGAAGCTAACCAGTATATCTTGAGATGTTACGTTTATATTCCGTAGTCTCTCAATGAAATGTGTCGAGTCTCTGATGTAGCTGTCCCTTTTTCCAAGGAGTGGTTTCAGAAGTCCTGTAAGATGCTTTGCCAGTAAGTAGGTCGGAGAACCGATGGCACTGACAATTGGCCGGAGTGGAATGTTGTTCTTGTGTATTTTTGGAAGACCATAGAGTCTTGGAGGTTGAGCTTCGGATACGCGTAATTTCTTCTTAATTCCTTCTGGCAAGGACGATTGCTTGATAAGATTGTTGGTTTTTCGAAGAATACCGGATGTAGGGTCTCGCTTGATAGGTTTGTATATATCTGGTGTCAGAATCTCTATTATTTTCTCTTGTACTCAACCAGCATAGCCTACTTACCATATGTACAAAGAGTCACAGATCGTATCGGAAAACTCCTACGAAAATACAACATAAAAACAGTTTACAGACCTACAAGAAAAATAGAAGACTGCCTTCGCTCAGCTAAGGATCCTCGGCCACCTCTCTCCACTTGCGGCGTATATCGACTTCCTTGTTCGTGTGGTAAACCATACATAGGGACCACAAAAAGAAGTATAGCCACCCGTTTATCAGAACACAAAAGAAACTGCAGACAAGGAGAAATGGATAAATCGGCTGGTAGCAGAACATGCCATTATGAATGGACACCAGATTCTATTCGATGATACACAAGTTTTAGCCACAACTTCCTATTATTTACCTAGATTATATCGAGAGAGGCTATAGAAATACACAAGCATAAGGAAAATATTAACAGAAAAGAGGAAGGTATTAAACTGTCTAAGGCCTGGTACCGTACACTAGAAAATAAATGCATCAACACTAGGGACAACAAGGAGACGACCATTAGCCAATCAGCAAGAGCCACGCCCGCTCACCCTGCTCCCACCACTAGTATCAATACAACACCCGCAGCGTTCACTCTAAGTAGAGCTTCCGACCAGGAAACACGCCTAGAAGCACTCGCCACTGAAGATGCCCTCCGCAGTTGAGGGCGAAACGTCTGGTATCAACACCAACTATGGACCACGGCCACAGAACCCGGAATCACTCAACATCATGATTACCGGCCGTGAAAGCCTGCATTCAAATATCATTATAATATTAGAACAAAACAACTAATTTATAAATCCATACTAGAAAGTATAATGTTATATGGATCGGAAGTTAAAAAAAAAAGTAGTGCAGCAAAATTAGCAGTGTGAGTTTCTATTTATGAAACAGAATTTATCAGACTGCTAACTAGAACATTTTACACTGCTAACAAGTGGCTACTAGATGTGGTACATTAATGAAACAGGTGCCTGGTATACGGTTTTAAGATACTAGACGCGATGTTGAAGCGTCTCAAAATATTTGATTTCTTGCTGTGAAAGACTGTAACTTCGTAAAGAGGATGCTCCGGGCACCAGAGGTCTGGATACAGTAGCCTATCGATATCCTAGGCTTCCTGAAACTTAAGTTGTGTTCTGCATTCCGGGATCATAAATCAAAAGAGGAACTGGAGTCACTGCTGCTCTCTAGCGGATACATTACTCAACAACCCTATTACAAGTTCTGCAACAGTGGATTAACATACTTTCTGCCCTCCGTCACATTTTCAACTTCCTTTACGTTTATTAGATCGCTTTAACAACAATGTTCATCTCTTGTTCTAATTACTCAGAAAATACAATTTTGACTAGGTATTTAATTCATGCCCAAATGGTAGCCAATGACCAATCACGTTTCAATGATTTTTTTACAACCAATGACAGTCGTGTTTCACCTCGCTCTTTATCGATTTCTCTTTATCAGCGCCTGCTTTTGTGATAAAGAAAGCTCCTCCGTTTTAATGTTCTGTACAGCTCATAGCATTATTTTTCTCCAACAAATACATTGGATATAGCAAATAATTAACAGATTCTTGATTTTACCGAGTTTTTTTACTAAAAAAATAAATTAATAACCTATAATGTTGATTTTAATGTACAGTTTGATGTGCTTCATCAGTTCTCCACTAGGGTGCATTCTTACAGGAGAAGGTACTTAGATATAAACCAACAAGATACTTTCGCCAAATGTACAGGAAAACGCTCACTGTGTTTACAAAGAGACCTAAAACACGTCTGGGGAAAAGAATCGTATATACTCAACCTAGGATTTAAGGAGAGATCAGGGCTTGCTTGGTTTAGGCTAGGGGCATCGAAATTTCTAAAAATTAGCGACGATCACGATATGCGAATATGTCCAATGTGCGGGAACTTTGAAGATGAAATACATATATTAGGAAAATGTAATAATTTAGAATATTGGAGACGTCAGTTATTACCGGAAAGATTTCTAAATTCAAATCGGGAAAGATTGGCATGCTACGAGTTATTGGTAAATCCAGAAAATTGGATAAACCTCGGTAAATTTCTGGACAAAACGCGGAAAATAAGGACGACACTCATTCATGAATAAATATATGTTATCAAAATGCAATACCATTAATTCTTAACAATTATATATAAATTATTTAGTGTATAATGCTATTGTGTTATTATTT
Source organism: Diploptera punctata (assembly GCA_030220185.1). Classification (NCBI taxonomy): domain Eukaryota; kingdom Metazoa; phylum Arthropoda; class Insecta; order Blattodea; family Blaberidae; genus Diploptera; species Diploptera punctata. The sequence goes on from JASPKZ010004543.1 coordinate 730,653, forward strand.
AATTGTAATATTATTGTGTTTTCTTTATGTAATGTTAATTTTTTTTTACTGTATAATGTTATTGTGTTATTATTTAATTGTAATATTATTGTGTTTTCTTTATGTAATTGTAATGTTATTGATTTTTTGTTGTTTATTTTTCTTTACACTAGTAGCAATTATTACTTTATTGTAACGGACTGTCAACAGCACGTACGGCTTACTGCCCGTGCGACCCATATTTGTAAATAATATTGTAAATATCTTACTTTTTGTCTAATAAAGTCCTACTACTACTACAATATTGCGATCCTATTTGGCAATAAACAATATGATCAAGTTGCCATGTAGTTTACATAACCTCACATTTCAGATTCGTTTTCTAACACCGCCGTTTACATTAAATACATAAATATTTTAAAATAACTATATTTAAAGAATGACTTTTGAGTAAACACCTTAATTTTATTCGTTAAATAGTCCTAACAAATGCCAGTCTTGATTTCCAAATCCTCTACATAAATTGGAAATCACTCGAGGTATTACTTGTGATAAATATGCAGTTTTTTCTTCGTTATTATTCTTAATACTATATATTTCTCGTTCTCAAGTGTATCTTTACCCAAACAAAAACTTCTTCGAAGTAAGATGATTTCCATTTATTAACCATTAAATTGGTAAAACACATATTTCTCGTGTCAGTTATGTAAATGTGGCGGACCTCAGTGAAAACGAAATGGTGCGAAAACTGTTGTTATTATGTAGTAGCTAGTACCCGGCGTGCGCTGCTACGCCTAAATAAATGAAAATGAATGTGCTTTTATGTTTAGTTGAATAAGTAAAGGGAAAAATAATTATAAATTTATATTTTGTAGATACTCCGTGTTGATTGCCCATCGTTTCCCGGGAATCTACTTATTCCAATCTTCTTGACATAAATGAGCTGAAATACGAAAATTAATGTGTTTTATGTTTGGTTAAATAAGTGTAGGAAGAAACTTATATTGTAATTATTTTTAGATATCTCGTGTTGTTTACCCGGCGTTGTCCGGGAATCTACTCATCCCGACGATTTTTGGCTTAAATGAGCTGAAAGACAAAAATTATTGTACTTCTTATGATTAGTTGAATTAGTAAAATGAAAAATAATTATAAATGTATATCGTAATTATTTTAAGATTCCCCGTGCTGATTACCCGGTGTTGCCTGGGAATCTACTTATCTCGATTTTCTACGCATAAATGAGCTAAAAGACAAAATTCGTTATTGTGAGTTATCCGTAAAAGAATACCCGCCATGTGCTGCTATGCTTGCACAGGAATCTACGTAGTTGTCTCGATCATCTTGGCATCAATGAAAGACAAAAATGGTTATTGTAAGTTATCCGTAAGAGATAAACATATGCTGTCGGGGCCTTTTTGCAGAGCCTTTTCAGATATTCAATTCTGTGTTCATTAATTTTGTGTCTTTGTTAAGTTTTAGGCAGTGTAAGCCGTTTAAGCGTCCAAAAAGCTACTTTTTTGACGTTTTCCACTACAAAGGGCGATTTTTAAGGGTGTAGGAGTTGAGTATCACAACTCTCTTATAGCCTATGCTCATCCCGGGAATCTCCTGAACATTTTGCAAATTACCCCATCACAATCGGATCAACAGTACGGCCGCGCATAAAGTACAAACAAACATTCATTCATTTTTATATATTAGATATTATGAAATTCTAAAAAAAAAAAAAAAAAATTAACCTCTTTTCGTTACTTTTCATCTGTTTTTATTAAAAATTTAAAATTAATGAAACCAATTGATGTATGTTCTCATAGGATACATTTTTATATTAGGGGTTAGGAACAAATTTCCTACAACTAGAAGTTCCGAACCAAAGTACTTCTGTTTCGATGTTGAAGAAGTTAACGACCGAATATCTTTAACAGATACACAGAACATCATACCATTCAATAACAGGCTCTTAAAACTATTTATATTTTGTTCAGGTCACTGAACTTGCCAAATAGCATTCTGTTTAATAGCTCACCAGAACATTCGTCCTCCTTTATCTTAAGCGCACATATCTTACAAGCTTCCATATTGCTATTATTCAATTACGTCAACTTTCCATATTTCGTTTTCTTCCTCAGTGTAAAGTCTCATTTAATTAATTTTTTGCACTATGTAACTAATATTGTATACTTACTGTTATTGTTGATGTGCATCGTAATTTGACATCCCCGCATACAATCTCGGTTGCTATGAAAACAAAAGAAATCTCTTCTTCTTCTTCTTCTTCTTCTTCTTCTTCTTCTTCTTCTTCGGCTTTCCCCCACTTATAGATTTGCCGTCTTCAGTTTCCATTTATCTCTATCATTCCAATCTCCCTCTTCCAAATTCCTATCGTCCATTATAGTTCTGACGTAGGTTTTCCATTTCCATCTTGGTCTGCCACGTTTATTTCTTCCAGGGGGTGACCATTGGTATATATTTTTTGGCCATCTTCCATTTTCCATTCTTTGTAACATGGCCATACCATTTAAGCGTTTGATTTTCAATCCTCTTAACAACAGATGTGGTGACATTCATTTCTCTCCAAAGGAATTCATTTCTTACTTTATCCTGTCTCGTTTTTTGGAGGCTTCTTCGAAAATAATCAAATTCAACTGTTCTAATTTTATTCTTTTGTAATTCCGTCAAAGACCAAGTTTCACTTCTATATGACAAAATATTCTGTATTATGCTCTTATATATTTTCATTTTAGTTTCCTTTGTAATATTTTTGTTCCAAATTATTCCATGCAATATCTTAGTTGCATTTTTTGCCATTGCAATTTTAGTCTGTACATCTCTCTCACAGGTACCTGAACTAAAATAAATCTCAATCATTTAAAAATGACCTAAAGTACTAGTGCGGTAAATAAAAATATTTATTTTGAATATTGATAGTGACACGGTATTAATTTCGGTATTAATTCATTACATCCAGCTTTCCACGCCTTTTCTATTTCATCATCACTGCACACATCGTCTAAAACAATTCTCCACAACCAGAAATAAATCCCAAACCCAATTAGTTTTACAGTTTTAACAAATAAGATGGCGACACGACCAACAATAATTATTTCTCCATAGCAACACATATAGCCGATTCACCTTCTGAAATCTAACATTTATCTTCAATCATATGTATTAATAGTTTACCTAATATCTTAATTACTTACTCACTGGCACTATCGAGCCCGTAGGTTCATGGCCGCGCGCACCTAAGCTCTCCATACATCCCTATCCTGAGCTAATGCTTTCCAATCATTCCCTGTATAATCTACTTCTCTCAAAGCATAGTTTATGTTGTTCTCCCACCTCATTCTTGGTCTACCAACTCGGCGTTTCCCTGTGGTTTTCCTACAAGAAGCTTCCATGCACGTCTCTCATTCCCCACACGTTCCACATGTCCTGCCCATCGCTGTTTACGAGACTTAACTGTTCTTATTAAATCTGGCTTCCTACAAAGACCATGTAATTCACTGCTATGCAGTCTTCTCCATTCGCCTGTCTGTTCGATAGTGCCAGTGAGTTAGAGTTGCTGCTACAGACACATCGTCGTAAACAACAAGAACGAGTAGCAGAAACTCATCCTGCTGACGATGGAAGTTAACTTCCGAAAGGTCTCCAGTTAATATTTTTATACATAATTTTAACAAAGTTGAGGACGACGGCACCTACCAACAGGTACATTCTAATTTTTAACTTTTATCTTATGACCATTCATCTCAACGGAATTTGATATGAATTTTATTAGTATTGATAATTCCTATATTAAAGCGAAATGAAATATTATTAATTGAAATGCATGAGAAGAAGAAAAAATGTATTACGTCGATGTAATGTATTTCTATGTTGGGGAGAAAGGGATCAGGGGAAATCTCGTCTAGAATCTGAGCAATGCATAACAATGTTGTTCGTACTTGAGCCTTGTATCTACTCAATACAACAAAATGCTTTTTTTAAAATTCACAATATTCTGTTTTATATTAGTTCAACATTTATTTATCCACTTCTATTGATAGCCTAATAACGCTCGGATTATTCATCGCAAACTTCTTGGCATTAATCAGCCGAACCCCAAAAACAATGGATTCCACAATATTTTCGGTCGAGTCCACCGCTGTGGTCTCCAGGTAGCGTGCTGCCTTGTCACGCAGCGGGCTCGGATACGATCCCCGGTCGGGAGTTTTTCTGGATGAGGATTTATAGGGGTTTTCCCTCACCTGTAAGACAAATGTCAGGAAAACTTTAAGGCCCAAACGGTCCCCGAAATCACATGGCCATCGCAATCATCATCATTCATATTCATCTTAGATTAAGCTTAGGATTAGGGACTCTCCTGGCGCACCACTATCATCATCATCGCCCATCATATCATCGGGGCAAAGTAACCCCGCCTTCCAGGAGCCCCAACCTCAGAAGTAGGTTATATGCCAGGAGAGAACATCAGGAATGTCGAAAAAAAACCTGGGACATTTACAAAAAAAAATATATTCGGTCAATTCAAAAATATTATTTTTTGCGCGATAGTGTGTTTTGTCGTACTTACCAGCAATGACGAAAATTATTGAAAGTTCAACTTTCTACATTTCGGGGTTGCCAACCTAAATAACTATACTGTAATATTACATTTACACCCACGTGCGGGAAGTAAAACCACTGCCCTCTATCTATACTACATCCAATGTATATACAGAAAAATCAAAAAGGTAGTGTTAATATACATTATACGAAACAAATCACTGCATTTTAAATGTACCGAACTTTATTTGAAACAATATAAAACAATAAATACGTACTTGCGGCCATGTTATCAATGATTGTTCTCAAGGCCTCCTGTTGTTTCAATTAATAAACATTGCCAACACTGTTAACGTTAGTCAATTGTTTATAATGAACGCAAATATTTCCAACAAAGATGTTATTATTTTACTATTATTTATTATTTTGAAAACACCATCGCGCAAAAATAATGTACAATGCACATTTGTGAAGTGTTTTACAGAGTCTTGGAAATTAAAAACCTAGCTATCGCTCGGTTTTTAAACATTTTTCCTCGATTCTGTAAAAACCACTTCTCAACCCCGCTTCATAATATACTATTTACTTCTCACTTCCTCATTTTTAGGGGCGCTAGAGATTAAACATGGAATTAAACTTCATTGAATATATATTTAATTTTATTGGTGTTTAATTCCAGTCCCAATTACTTAGTTTTACTCAATAGTGTATGTGTGTGTGTGTGTTGGCACATTGTATCTCCTCGTTTTTTTTTATTTGATGTGCCAGAATTTATTTTATATATTTAAACTGGCTCTTAATTTATCAATATTTACAAAATTCTTATTGGACCACCATTAAGGTTCATGCATATAGTTATTTAACTCATGTCCCAAATGGGAGTCAATGACCAATCACATTTCAATGATTTTTTTTTATTTACAACCAATCACAGTCGTGTTTTGCCTACAATTTACCAACTGAAGTTTATCATAATAAAGAAAGCACATCCTTTTTTAAACATTCTGAATAGGTCATAACATTATTTTGCAGTGACTGACACTCTAATAAATACGGCTACCAGATTGTATATACAGTGCATGAATGTCAACACGTAGCGCATGCGGGAGTTAATATAAAAACATGTGTAGCAACTGATTATACCCCAAAAAAAAAAAACACTGTTTGCACTTTCTTAAATGTACTTTTTCCCAAGTAATAACATTCCAGAAAAATATTGTCATATTTACATCATTGGACATCAGAAATTAATTAATATACAGTTTGATGTGTTTCATTTTTTCTCCACTAGAGTGCATTCTTATAATATTACGTTCCTTTGGCAAAAATAATATGATCTGGTTGCAGTGATGAACAAAAGAAGCAAATGAAGCGTACCAATCATTTCTCATTTGTTTTCAAACATCGCCGTTTACGTTAAATATATAAATATTTTAAAATAACTATATTTAAATAATGATTTGCGAGTAAACAGCTTAATTTTATTCGTTAAATAGTCCTAACAAATGCCACTCTTGATTTCCAAATTCTCTAGAAAAATTCACGACTCACTCCGTGAGTCGTGAATTTATCGATAATTTGGAAATCACTCGTGGCATTACTTATGATTATTTAACTCATGCCCCAAATGGGAGTCCAAATGACCAATCACATTTCTATGATTTTTTATTTACAACCAATCACAGTTTTCTTCATCTCGATTTTACCAGTTTAATTATTTTATCACTGTAAAATCAAGCTCCTCCTTTTTAGCATTCTGAATAGGTCAGACCATTATTTTGCAGTGACTGGCTCTTTATGAAATATGTTGAATATAACAATTTATATATTAAGATGTAAGAATTCTAGAATGCATACGACGACCAGATTGTATATATAGTACACGAATGTAACCAGACAGTGCTTGCGGGATATAATATAAAACATTTGTAGCAATTGATTATACCTCAAAAAAGAAACCACTGTTTGCACTTTCCTAAACGTTTTATTTCCCAGGTTTTTTACGTTCCAGAAAAATATAACTGACATGTTTACATCATAGGACATCAGAAATTAATTAATAAACCTATAATGTTGGTTATAAATAGTTAGATATGTTTCATTTTTTCTCCACTAAGGTGCATTCTTACAGTATTGCGATCCTTTGGCAATAAATAATACGATCTGGTTGCAATAATGAACAAACGAAGCATAACAAACATTTCTCATTTGTTTTCAAACATCCCCGTTTACATTAAATATATAAATATTTTAAAGTAACTATATTTAAATTATGATTTGTGAGTAAATGGCTTAATTTTATTCGTTAAATAGTCCTAACAAATGCAACACTTGATTTCCAAATTCTCTAGATAAATTCACTCGCGGCATTACTTATGATAAAATAGTACCTGAAATTACAGTCGTCCTTAATAATAAAATACATTTAAAATTATAGTGCTGAAAATTTCTGGAAAGCCTTTTCGGAATCGACTGAATTTCAGGTACTATTTTATTTGAAACGATATAAAACAATGAATATCGTACTTGCGGCCATGTTATCAATAATTCTTCTCAAGGCCTCCTGTTGTTTAAACTAATAAACATTGCCCACACTGTTTACGTTAATCAATTGTATGTATGTATTTTGTTTTCCTTGCCCCTTTAATTAAAATGTTGTAATGTTTATATTCTATCCCTCTTACTAATAATCCATATATAACTTTTATACAAGGTTTATATACATCTCAGTTAAAAATTCTTACTAATAAACACTGTATTAGCTGTTCATTGTATAAGAGGTGTACAGCTTTACATGGGAATCGTTATACATGCCTCCAGCCTTGTTTAAGGATTGTATAACTAGACAAAATGTCGGACTTCAAGATCAACTGATTGTTTTCTTATGATATTGATGAAAGTTTCCTTAAATTTGACCCAAAATACAACACTTTAACGACTATTTGATGGATGCAGAGGGCATAAATAATATTAATAAAGCTCTGGGTAGGAAAATAATGGCATCATAAAATGCATTTCGTTACACTCATTCTCGATTAGGCCTAATAATATATATATTTTTTTAAATTGAACATTGATTCACAAAATAATATGTTCTACAATAATTGGTGTAGACAATATTTAACCTGAATGTAGTTAAAATGCTTCATAATATTATTTTAAGAAAACTTTCTTGCATCTTTAATACGCAACACACACACCGATATAAAAATATATTTAATTATAGAGGTACTATTATTGCAGCAAGGTACAGGTTAACTTGATGGTCTTGTCGTTAGAGCTTCTGACTACGGTCCGTGAGGTCGTAGGTTCGATTCCCGATGAAACTATAATTTTTTTTTTCGCTTAAAGACTTTTTCTGTTGTCGGTAACATTTCCTAATATTTTGAACGTTTTCTAACGCATCTTAAAACACTGCACATTATTAGTTTCCAAGAATTGTTCGAAATTCTTGACGTTAGATGGCAGCACATTATCTGTGAAACCAATTCTACGATATATTTGACATAGCGTAAAGGAAAATGTATATAAATTAAAACACACTTATTTTTTTCGTTCCTCTCCAATTAGGGATCTCTATTAATTCTTATCCATATTCATTTCTTACACAATTAATCACTAGTTGATGATGTTTTATTTCTGTTACAAACTGCGCGTAATATTGTTCTGACGTCATTATGATGACGAATATGTGACGTAATGTGTATAACGGCTGTTTTGTTATATAGCTCCGGCACAACATTTATTAGTAAGGAAATTATACGTGATCTACATAAGGCTTATAATATATTGTATAATTAAACAACTGATGAAAGTCTGTATAAGAGATTTTTATTAGCAAGACTGAATATGTATTATTTCTGTAACTGAACTGTACCCGAGCATGAACACTTGCTCATTCGGGTGTCAATACTGCGTACAACATGTATTTGTGAATAAAATTTATTATAATTGTAAATAAATATATGCAGCGAAATAAAATAGTTGAAATAAATGTATCGCTGAAAGATAGATAATCTTATTCTTCTTCTTCTTACAAGTATTAAACCTTATTGGTTCGTTCCGGCTCCAAGTATCAATCTTCTTCTTCTTCTTCTTACAAGTATTAAACCTTATTGGTTCGTTCCGGCTCCAAGTATCAAAGCAGCTGTGTCCATCTCTTTCGTGAGCGATCCCGATCTCTTCTTTTTCTTCTCTATATTATCTGTCAGATTGGATATTTGTAGTTCTTTACAAATGTCTTCGCTTCGATTTTTTAACCATAAAAGTATATCCTGCCACAAATCGTAAATATTCAATTTCTGCGGCTTCTATTATTTGAATGGTCTGTTTATTCAGAGTCCACATTTCTGACGCCATACAATATTACAACATTACAGGCACAGCCAATACTTTATCAAAAATAAATGTTTATTTTCTTACTTTCTTTCCCAGTGTTCTTTCATGGGTGCCACATAAATATTGAAATATTTGTAATTTATTACTTACATCTTTTTCGCTATTAGTGGACTAGTGGTTATGCTCCTTGCCTCTGGTCCCAAGGGTCGCGAGTTCAAACCCGGCCGGGGTCGATGGATTTTTTAGGACGGAAAAATCCAAGGAGAAAGTCCTCCGGGAGGGACTTTAAGCCGTGGGTCCCGAGTCTGAAGATTTTCAGGCTCGTATAAAATCCTTAAGCCTGAATGAAAAGGCCTCTAAGCAACATTTACCGAATTTTCCCGTCCTAGTACTACCTTAGTTTCCTAGATGTCAGTATGAGGCGGAACGCTGAGCACGGATCACTCAAAATGACATCTATACGAAAACAAGTGTAACTAAATTAGTATGGTTCAAATTCTTCCCTGTAGGGGGAGAGCGCCTAAATCTCTGCAAAGGGAAAACATAGGCTTACAATACAATTTTCGCTATTACAGCCTAAAGATACACCAAGATAATTGAAATATTTTTACTTGTAGCGTTTTGTCATTTAGTACTTTTTTTGTTCTTTTCATTTCTTTACCACACTAGGCTATTGCTTTAGTTTTTTGTTGAAGAAATTTCTAGATTGTAATCTTGTGCAATGCAGTAAATGCTCCTTATTCGCGATTCACTTATTCGCGTTTTACTCACGGGTTAAAAAATTGCGACTCAGTTTCTGTGTTCGCGGATAAAAATGTCTCCAGTCGGTATATTAGAAGAATTAGTATCCTTTATTTACGCAGCGGCAACTTTTTCTGTTGCAGGCACGTGCCAAGGCGACTTTTACAAAGAGTGGTTCAAACCAAATGTACAATAATATCGAAGTATAACAAACCTTATTGTCACTAAGCCTAAAGTTAGCGATTAAAAGCCACCGCCGTCGTATTTCACGTGCCGCTATGTCCGTTGATAAATCGAGCCCTCGCCACGATCGGTGTTTATTGTTTCAACTTGTCATTCGTTGCAATAATTTTAATTGAATAACACGTGTCTCTTCTGTTTTGTTGCCAATTTATAATGTCGAGTAAAAGGAAAGAAAATTTGTTCCTAAGCGGAAAAGTAGTGTTGTCTCTTAAAGTAAAAAATTGAAATGTTTGGACGTTTACGCGTTGGCAACTTGTTTTGCATCTATATCACGCTGTTTCAATTTTAATTAATCAACTTACGATTCATGAAAAAATCCTAATTAAAATAAGGAAATCTATCGCTGAAATCACAGCTGAGTATCAATCTGAACTGAAAGATCTTTTAAAAGCGGAAAAACAGAAAAAATACTAAGTTCATCACGCCCTTACCTAAACCTGAGTGTAATAATTAACAGAAATTGTTCAAAAATTTCTCATTAATTTATTTTATTTTGATAATTTTTATTTTATTTTGGAATCTTGGAACGTATCATCTATATACCCATACAAATTACCATTCCATATTCGCGGTTTCTGTATTCGCGGCGTATTTAGGGAACATCCATCCATAGTAATTCTGCCCGAAGGCAGGTCCTTCACTGCAACCATAGCATTTTCATGCTATGCTTGCAGCTTTCCTAGGGAAAATGTAGGTGTGGTAGCTTTCCGTTGCTTTCCACACCGGTGAAGGATGATGATGATGATGATAAGGATGATGATGGTGATGATGGCCATATGATACCCAGAAAAACTGCCCCGACCGGGGATCGAACCCGGGCCCGCTGCGTGACAAGGCAGCGCGCTACCTCGAGACCACAGCGGTGGTTTTATCCCCCGCGAATATGGAGCTTTTACTGTATTATTTATTGTAAAAATTGCTCTCTGTAAGTCATTCTCTGAAGAAGCCAGAGAAAGATAGATAATGAATACATAAAAAATATAAAAGTAGTAGTAGTAGGACTTTATTAGACAAAAAGTAAGATATTTACAATATTATTTACAAATATGGGTCGCACGGGCAGTAAGCCGTACGTGCTCTTGACAGTCCGTTACAATAAAGAAATAATTGCTACTAGTGTGAAGAAAAATAAACAACAAAACAAAAAAAAAGCAAAAACATTACAATTACATAAAGAAAACGCAATAATATTACAATTAATAATAACACAATAGCATTATACACTAAAAAAAGCAATAACATTACAATTACATAAAGAAAACACAGTAATATTACAATTAAATAATAACACAATAGCACTATACACTAAAAAAACCGTAACATTGCAATTACTTAAGAAAACACAGTAATATTACAATTAAATAATAACACAATAGCATTATACATTAATTAATTTATATATAATTATTAAGAATTAATGTTATTGCATTTTGATAACATATATTTATTCATGAATGAGTGTTAAAGGAATGTAACAAATGATGTGGAGCAAGGATAAGACAAATTGTGGATATCGGAGGCAGCAGACACACTGACAAATTCTAATATGTTAAACAAATGAAGGTTTATCCTACTTATTCATCGCATTGCACAAGATAAATTGCCCCTCTGTTAAGGGACGAAACAGATTTCTGTCGAAGAGATTGATTCGACCGACCGTGAAATTGGGACGGAGGTGGGACTAGAGCTTCCCCTTTATCCTCCATTTAAATGCCTTTCCACCGCGCTGTTTACTCACAAGATATGTTCTGCCGTTCTCGTCAAACACGACAAATCTACTTCTATTGATGTCACGAATTGATTAAGTTTCATGATTGATTCAGCTTTCTATCATAGTCACGCTTAACGGGTCACGATTGTGAATACGGTAAAAAGTAGTTCTCAATCTAACAAATATACGATCCAAATTTTGAAATTTTACATATTTGTGATAAGGGTAAGAAGTTAGATCTTTTGGAGGCTGTAGAAATTAATAAATTTAAAAGTAGTAAAAAACTGTTAAATTCTCAACTTGATTTGAATGAATCCCCTTTGTTAAATTTAAAAATTTAAATAAATATTGTTGTATTGTTGCTTAGATCAGTTGGAACACAATTCATAATTTGTTAACATGTCTGAAGAAGGTACAGTGTACCGAAACAGCTGTCACTGAATTATATAATAAATATGAAAATCAAATAAAACTACGTTTTATTTTTATTTAATTAATAAATATACAGAGTCTGAAACAGACAGTTTAAGAGTTACGCGTTCATAGAACACGCACAATCTCCTGAGGATGACTACCCATTAGTAGACGAAACGTTGAGTTTTAAGAAAAACAGACCATGGCCATTTAACCCGAAAGATAATCCAAACAGGAATATACAGTGTGTTCGGAAATTCCCATAACAAACTTCTTGCCTTTTAGAGGAGATCGAATAGTTTTTTTTTTTTGATGCCCCAGGTTGCCATTTCGACATTTATGGTATTCTCTTATGGCATTGGTTTAATTGAATCAGTCATTTCGAAAAGGGATCATCTACAGCTGATCAAATTTAACAGGAGAGAAAAAAAAAATAATTCAACTTGTTCAGGAAAAAGTATTGAATCTAATATTGCTATTGAATACAGTCAGAAGGTGGTAAAGGAATAGTATAGTTGATCCATTCTCACACGGAAACCATGGAAGTGGGAATCTTAACATGAAATATTGAAAGAATTGAATTTCAGAAAAATTGGATCCCTTTTCGAAATGACTGATTCAACTGTAACCCTCATCTGAAGTTGGGGCGCCTAAAATGCGGACTTACGTTACCCTGACTATTTAACTCATGCCCCAAATGGGAGTCAATGACCAATCACGTTTCAATGATTTCTGTTTTACAACCAATCAGAGCCGTGTTTCACGAAATATTTATCAGTGTTATAATTACCATATTAAAGAAAGCTCCTCCTTTTTAATATTCTGAACAGGTCTGACCATTATTTTGCAGTGACTGAGCCTGCGAAAAATACGGCTACCAGATTGTATATATAGTACATGAATGTCAACACATGCCCCATGCGGGAGTTAATATAAAAACATTTGTAGCAATTGATTATACCACCAAAAAAAAAAAAAAAAAAAGAAACCACTGTTTGCACTTTCCTAAATGTATATTTTCCGAGGTAATAATCCAGAAAAATATAATTGTCACATTTACATCTTACGACATCAGAAATGAATTAATATACAGTTTGATGTATTTCATTTTTTCTCCACTAGAGAGCATTCTTACAATATTGCGATCCTTTGGCATTAAATAATATTATGATCTGGTTGCAGTGATAAACAAAATAAGCAATGAAGCGCACCAATCGTTTCTCATTTGTTTTCAAACATCGCCGTTTACATTAAATATAAAAATATTTTAAAATAACTGTAGTCAAATAATGATTTGTGAGTAAACAGCTTAATTTTATTCGTTAAATAGTCCTAACAAATGTCCCTCTTGATTTCCAAATTCTCTAGATAAATTGGAAATCACTCGTGGCATTACTTATGAGAATATTATATGTTATGTATGATAATGAAGCGTCAGGAGAGTTCTTAACCTAAACTTAACCTAAATTCCAGACCATGGGCAACTACAGGAATGATTTCGTTTAAGGAAAAATTCCTATGGTTTGACCGGAAATCGAACCCGGGACCTCATGAACAGTATTCATAACCGCTATCCACTAGCCCATGAAACTGGTCAAAAAAATGTGGAACGCTTCACGATTTTGGGTGTCATCCTGTAGGATGCGCTAGTCCTGCTATACATCTTCTGAGATAAGTTCCAGTTGCAATGTAAACAAACCAGACGAATGAACTACATTTTCAAAGAGGTCTAAAACTAGTCTGGGGAAAGGAATCATATATATCCAATCTAGGATTTAAAGAGAGGTCAGGGCTTGCTTGGTTTAGGTTGGAGGCATGGAAATTTCTAAAAATTACCAACGATCGCGATATGAGAATATGTCCAACGTGTGGGAGCTCTGAAGACGAAATACATACTGGATACCCTTTCAAACCTCCCACATTTTAATTAATCATAACTAACTAAGTGTGTGGAATTATGAAATGAGGCCGGTATTAAACGAAACAGAAACTCAAAGAATTTTCATTTTGACACATTGCCACACATTAAAACTCCTCTATATGTGCACCATTAGTAGCACGACAATATCAAGTCTGTATTTGATTTCGTGCCACGTTCTGTCCAACATGTCCATTGGTACTGTTGCAATTGTGTCAAGGATACGGGTTCGTAAATCATGAAGACCTTGTACTGGAGAAAGAAGTCCAGTGGAGTGATGTCGTATATTAGCACCTCCCGATTCTTTTTTAACGCTTCCAGTCGCCAGAAACTTCTCAAGCCATGCCTTAATAGTCTTCCCATCAGGTGCATTTCCTCCATGTTCTCTCCGGTAATTTCTTTGCACTGTAATTATTGACTTCGTCTCTACATACCAGAAAACAGTTTGTGCTT